>OZ017738.1:216848208-217080708 GCA_963969285.1 Odontomyia ornata | reverse complement strand
CCGGAAAAAGTGACCGTTTGGTGTGCATTATGGTCTGGTGGCGTTATTGGCATGTAGTTTTTTGAAAACGATCAAGGAAGAGCCATTACAGTCAATTCTGACCGCTATGGACGAATGTTAACCGACTATTTTTGGAGAGAAATTGAAGATTATGATCTGAAGAACATGTGATTCCAACAGGATGGAGCCGGGAGACACACAACACAGGCTAACCGAGCACTTTACCAAGAGAAATTTCCAGGACGCGTAATTTCGAGATTGAGTGATGTCAATTGGCCTGCAAGATCCTGTGACCCAACACCTTTGGATTTCTTTTTATCGGGCTCTGCGAAAGATCGTGTTTACGCGAACAATCCTCAAAGTCTTGAGCAATGGAAAACCAATATTCGTGAAGTTATGGCCGAGATATTGCCGGAAATGTGCCAAAAAATCATTGAAAATCACCTCAAAAGGATTGAGGCCTGTAAGAGGTCCTGTGGAAGACGTTTGAATGATATTGTGTTTCACGTATAATGGCAAGGTTCAGCCTTTATACTGAATAAAAAATTTTGTTACAATCTGAATATTTTATGTGTTTTCTTAAGCTTTACTTTCCCAAGCGTAAAATGGATAACCATATATATATATACTACTGTCTCTAAAAAATAAGGTTATATTTGAGTTTAAGATGCGCACGTCGAAGGATTTGGAGAATCATTTTTGTTTTAGGTTGGCGGCACTGTCAGTGACATTTATGTCAAACTTACATGTCAAAATATTCATTAGTATTTGAGATACGCGTCGTTTTGCGAACTGTTAAAAGTGAGTTTTCCGTTTTTTGCAATGTCGAAATTTGTTGAATTTTCATTAAATTTGGTTTGCGGAATCAATTTCCTGGTGCGGATACATTGAGGATGGTGCAAAAAGCCTTTGGTGATGAGGCTATGTCTAAAAAAATGTTTACAAGTGGTATAGTGAGTTCCAAGCCGACCGTGAACGTGTCCAAGACGAACAGCGTCCTAGGCAACCATCAACATCTTCTCTTCTTCGATTATCGTGCTGTTGTGCATTATAAATTCCTTCCGCCGGGCAGTACAGTCAACAAGGAATATTATTTGAACGTTATGCGTCGTTTGCGTAACGGTATCCGCTTAAAAAGGCCGGCATCGTGGAAAGACGATTCTTAGTTTTTACACCACGTTAATGCACCATCCCATACTGCACTCGTAATTCGTGATCATTTTGCCAAAAACTAAACCCATATCGTTCCGCAACCACCGTATTCACCCGATCTGGCGCCGTGCGACTTCTAGCTATTCAGCAAGCTCAAAAGACCGCTGCGGGGACACCGTTTTGCTACTATAGAGGAGATTCAAGCTGCAGAGAAGACGGAGCTGAAGGCCGTCCAGGAAACGACGCGTATCTTCCAAACTAAGCGATATAATATTTGGACATAGATGTCACTGACAGTACTACAAACCTAAAATAAGAATCATTCTCCAAATCTTCCGACACGCGCAGTTTAAATTCAAAAGTCACCTTATTTTTTGGTCACAGTAGTATATATATATATATATATATATATATATATATATATATATATATATATATATATATATATATATATATATGTATATATATATATATATATATATATATATGTGTATATATATATATATATATATATATATATATATATATATAGATATATATATAGATATATAGATATATATATATATATATATATATATATATATATATATATATACATATATATATATATGCTTATATTTGCAGGTGGGCAATATAGTAGTTGCTTTTAAATCACATGTTATTTTGAGACTGACAGCTGTTTCTCTCTCCAAATAATGTTAATGAGTCAGTATAAACCTTCCGCGGAACAAAATAAATTGCTTTATGGGTCGTACGGGTGAACAACGTTGTGAAATATTGAGAGCGAACTGAATGCCGGTTTTTCTAAAAAAATCGTCATTTCTGATGAGGCACATTTTCATCTCGGCGGCTATGTGAACAAACTAAACGGCCGCATCTGGAGCTCAGAAAACCCACACGTGATTGTCGAAAAGCCAATGCATCCTCAGCGAGTGACAGTAAGATGTGGATTCTGAGGTGGTGGTATAATTGGATCGTTTTTCTATGAAAATGAGGCTGGAAATGCTGTTTTGGTTAACGGGGAGCACTACAGAAGCATGATAACCGACTTTTCGAGGCCGGAGATTGAGGAATTGGACTTGACTGGCCTTTGATTTCGACAGGATGGCTCATCAAACAATCGATCTTTTGCGCACAAAATTCAGAAATCGTGTAATCAGCCGCCTTGGCGATGCCAATTGGCTGCCTCGAAGCTGCGATTTGACATCGTTGGAGTTCTTTTCATGGAACATTGTGAAAGATTTATGTTATTTGGAAAATTCACAAAAGTTTCAACGACTGAAATTGAATATTCAACAGACCCTTGCTCAGATAGGGCCCGAAGCCTTGAATAATGTCTTGAAAAATTGGCCTGAGGAGATGGCCTACTGTCATGCCAGTTGTAGCAGCCATATGAATGAAATAGTATTTCACCACTAGCAGGAAAGTTTGTTCTGGCGAATATACCGAAAATATAAAAGAAAAATTTGATTTTTGTTCAATTTAATGCATTTTTGAAAAGAAACTTGTATTTAAATGTAATTTAAATGTAAAGTTTCTTTTATAAGCACATAACAGCCGCGACTTTGTTCAAGCTTAAATAATTTTCCTGAATGCTCGGCCAATTGAACATCATGAAAATTGGAAGACTATAAGAGTACCTATATTGATTTAAAATAATATATATATATCAACTATTGACAAGTATTCTTGTTGTTGTAATTGCATACAATTGAAATGGCTATAACTCATTTGATAATGATCCAATTTCCATGAAATTCTAGTCAAGTAGTTTAAAAGCACCATTTTGATTTTATGGGAGAAAAAGTAAAATCTGTGAATCATACCATTGTTGACAAAGTTGAGTGAATTTTAATTTCTGAGGTATTGGTTGCCCTTGTAATCACAAAGGGCCACTTCTGTGATTTTTTCAGTTTTTCCAGCTCAGAGCTATCCAATTGTGAGTGGCAGAACTCAAACCTTCTCCTGAACTCCTGATGCAAGAAATGGCTTTTTTGTTTCAGATTTAAAATATCTAATAAAAACCTATCATTTGATACCCCACTCGACTATCTTTGATTTTGAAAAATGTTTAAGGGCCACTTCGCTATAAGAGGGACCTCCTTAAAAAAATTTGGAATGCTAGATACGGTCTAAACTTTTGAGAGACTACCACTTCTGACGCGCAGACTGACGGACGGATAGACAGATGGAAGGACAGACAGACAGGCCTGTCGCAAAACTTGAAGGCATTAGTAAAAAATTTCTAATTGTATATTTGCTATTAAATGACACTTTAAATGTTTCAGGAGATTATGAGTCTGGATGTAATTCGCCTTTAATAAATATTAAATTACTGAAGATACATAAAACAATTTAGATACTTACGCTCATTTCAGGAGGGATTTTTACCCTACTTACAAAATGCAGTCACCACCAACAAATAAAGTCAAGAAACATGTTAAAGAGATGTGCGAGTGTATAAGAAAATACATTGTTTCTCTATTTTCAATGGTTGCCATTTTGTTGCAGCCAAACAAACAGCACGCAAATCATGAATTCCCAAAAATATTTATCTAACCTGAAAATTTTAAGAAGATCAAATCGAAACTGTAGGGTCTCTTTCGATGGAAAGTTATTGTTGTTGTAATTGGACAAATTTCAAATGGCTATAACTTGCGTTAATATTTTCATCAAACTTACAAAACATTAGGGTCTTTTATAAGACTACTAAAATTTTTCGTTGAGCTTAAGGGCACCCATACGATTTTATTGGGAAAATGTGAAAGTCAAAGATCATATTATTATTAACAAAGTTGAGCGAATTTTAACATCTGAAATATTTGTTGTTCTTGTGCTGACAAGCATCTGCCTCCATATTTTTTTCCAGCACAGATATCCAATCCCAAAGGGGACATAAATTGTTCATGTATTTTCCCTGCTTGTACGTCCCTTGAATCAAAAAATGCCAGTCTTGAAAGCTCTCATCAAGATCTTTCCTTTGATGCTCATATCGGCTACCGTTGATGAAGTTTTTTTCAAGGACCACTCCCTTATATGGGGAGACCTCCTTAAATACCTTATAAAATTTTTTTGTAGTTAAACTTTAAAGAGGGCACCACTTTACACCTACATATCTGATGCTTCTAGCTTATATCGTTTGCGAGAAAAATTGTTGTGACACAGGGACGGACGGACGGACAGACAAGTCGTGATTTTAGTAGGGTTTTGTAAATTTACTTTACGAACCCCTAAAAAATATAAATGATTTACAGCATTGAAAGAATTAGAGATATTTTTGTAATGGACCCATAGAATTTTAATTCTGATTTTCTAATAGCATTGGATTTATCAAAAACTTCAAATAAATACAAAATATAAATTTATAAATCATACAGTGTAGCAATTTTAAAGAAAATGAAATAACCCCAAATAAAGAGGATATGTACCATAAGTAAAAACCACCCAAAAATGGAAATTTCAAATATGGGAACCCCTTAATTGTCAGATAACCAAAAATCCCCGTCGGCAGCACTAGCCGGAAAAGTAAATTTCTCGTATGTAGCGTACGGTTTCGAGAAATAATTTGGCTTGCCTACTACTAGACTTCTTACTGCTATTTGCTCAGCACCACATGGGTATTTATTAACATAAAAAGAATCTTCTGACGTTTGTATTTAGAGCCCTTTTATACAGGTGCAAATATTTTGCTAATTAAATTTAGTTACACATATACGGATCACATATTGAAAATCGGCGAATAATAAATTGTTATAAACATATGAATACAGGTTTCGTCCTTCCCACATTTGCTGTTTACATATTACACACTGGTTACCACACAAAGGTGATAACTTGTCGACTTAAATAGCTCAAATAGTCAATTTCAAAAGATTTCCATAAAAGTTTAATCAGCATTTGCGTTGCCATTAATATATGCATTTTCAATCAGGGGCCGTAATTTAAAATTTTTAATGAAAACGGCTGCTAAAAATATCAAGCTGTAAATTTTCGACTTTTTCTTTTATCATCTGATTCGCATAATTTTTTGCAGCTTAAATTAACTAGCCTTGATAACTGATGATTTCAAATTTCATTGGAATCTGTTTAGAAACTTGGCTGCTAGTGGGCTACAGGAATATAAAAAAAATTTAAGTCACCCACCTGTATCCGAGGACCCCCCTTAAGCACCTTAAAATATTTTATGACACTAAAAATTTTGAGAGGCACCACTTTTGACGTACGTAGAAAATTTCTTCATTCTAGCTCATGTGGTTTGCAAAAAAACTTGTTGTGACGCACGAACAAACGGACGGACGAACAGACAGACAAGCCACAATTTTATAATTTTTAGGGTATTGTTAAAAATATTTTAACAATATCCTAAAAATGGTCTGCTTTATAAACACTTCCAAGTTAAGTCATTAAAAACGTTTCCATGAAAAATATTCATTATTTCAGTTGCTACTAAAATAGCGAATTGCGCTTGCCTTCTGACCTGTGTGGGCCGCATGCATTTGATTTAAGATTATTTCAAATCTTTGTGTGCTATGACCTCACCAATCAATTTGCCAAATCTTGTTCAAATTGGAGTTTCACTCTAAACAGGGCAAAAGTACTCAATTTTTAGCGAAAATGGCAGCTAAAAATATCAGGTTTTAAATTTTCGACTTTTTAGGTAAATTTCTCGAAAGAAAGTTATTTATTGCGGGGGAAACCTTATATATAAACATATATATAAATATATATATATATATATATATATATATATATATATATATATGTACATATATACGAGTATATATATATATATATATATATATATATATATATATATATATATATATATATATATGTATATATATATATGTATATATATATATATATATTGCAATTTTGCTCCGATTTTCATTAAATTTTCAAGAAAGGTGTCTTGGGTAAATATCTCAGTTGAACTCGTGAACCAGCTATATCGGCAGGGCCAAAACAAAATGGCGGCCAATTTGGACGAAAATTGTGATTTCTGTGCTGACCAAAGTATAGCTCCGATTTGGATGAAATTTAGTACTAAGGTTCAATGATTTATTTGATGAATCTGACAATAAAAAATCCAAAGCCGGCTTGTCTGAAAAAAATTGCGGTCACTCAAGAGTCGAAAAAAGTACAAAATTTTGTTGTTGTAGTCGTGACCAAAGCTTTCCACCGATGTTAATGAAATTCAACAGTTTGATTAATACTGTAAGTATCTAAAGAATTATGTAAAAAAAACTGGAGGTTAGATCGCAAAAAGTAAAATGGCGGTCAGTTGAAGCTCAAAACTTAAGTCGATGCATAAGAAACTTTATGATAAGATAGAGATTGTTTAGATCTAGAAAGTTTGACATTTTGATGATCATGCATGGGCAAATTCAAAATGGCGGCGGTTTAAGTATGCTTGTTTTTCAGGTTTTTGTGGCCCTCTAGCGGTCACATTTTTCAACGGATTTTGATGAAATTTGTGATTCTGAATCTTTGTGCTAAGTTCTTGTATCATGGAAAAAATATTAAAATCGAATTAAAGATAAAAAAGTCAAAAATTGAAAAACTAATATTTTTAGCTGCCATTTTCACTAAAATTTGAATACTTTTGGCCTGGCTAGAGTGTAACTCCAATTTGAACGAGATTTGGCAAATTGAGTGATGCATTGATGATTGATTGTCCTAGCACAAAAAGATTTAAGTTAATCCAAAATCAAATGCATTCAAAATGGCGGCCCACATAGGTCAGCAGGCATGCGCGATTCGCTATTTTAGTAGCAACTGAAATAATGACAATTTTTAGAATATTGTAAAAAAATTTCAGCAATAACCTAAAAAACTATAAACTCGTGACTTGTCTCTCTGTCCGTCCGTCTGTTCGTGCGTCATAACGAATCTTCTCGCAAATCACATGAGCTAGAATGAGGAAATTTTCTACGGAGGTGCCTCTCGAAATTTGAAGTGAAAGAAAATATTTTATGGTGCTTAAGGGGGGTCTCTCCATACAGGGGGTGACATGCATTTTTTAAATTTCTGCAGCCCTCTAGCAACCAAGTTTCTAAACAGATTCTGATGAAACTTGAAATCATAAGTTATTAAGGCCCACATACAATAGTGTTTTGTATTTTAGTACAAAACCCTAAAAATGATGACATAACCAGCGATTGCAGCCATAATGTTAACAATATATCGAGAGCAGTACTAACGATGGCAAAAACGACGATTAATACAATGACAGTGAAGACGAAAGAAAAACGGAGATTAGCAGACAGTCTGGTGCAGGCTGAGATTCCTCCGGCGTTCGGACGCAGCAAAAATATAATGCGAACGCCAAAACGTCCTATAAAGGAAAAGCGGGAAATTCTGCAGGACGCTTCAGGTGTTCGAACGGTGGAAGAATATGTAAAAAACATCGAAAATTCAAGACACAGAAGCCCCGACGAAGACCCTGGCAGCGGGCACTGCTCAAAAAACCCTAAGATGGGGGGTCCTACGGGGAAACGTAAGGCCCAAAGACATCTACACTACTATTAAAGCAGTACGACCAACGCGGTCAGGCCACATACTGGTCGAATTCGGAGCAGAGGCCGACAATAAGGAAGCATTCTGCGACGCAGTAAAGAAAGTCCTCGGCAAAAGAGCAACTATAGCCTCGCTCGAGCTGATGGCAACGATCGAAATAAGAGACGGATCTGGCCGAGGTAGAAGAGATCATCAAAAGGGACTTCCCTAGCGTGCATAGGATCACAGCGAGACTGACACCAGAAAACTACAGGGGACAACGCATCGCCATAGTTCACCTTACCGCAAAGGACACCGAACAATTTCTGAATAAGGGCAAAGTACGAATAGGGTGAGTTGTCTGTAGGATACGGCGAAGAGTAGCACCTCTTCAATGTTTCAAATACCTTGGCTATGCTCACACCACACAAGTATGCAAAGGACCCGATAGGAGTTTCCTATGTTACAAATGCGGTCAAATGAGACATAAAAGAAAAGAGTGTACGAAGGAGGCACACTGTAGTCTTTGCAATGATGCTGATCCAAAACCTGATTTTGGACACGTCTTGGGATCAATAAAATGCCGGGTTTTCCAGGAAACACACGCCAAAGCAAAATCAGAGCTTCGATGACCCGCCTCCTGCAGCTAAACCTACACCGACCAGACATGAAAGCTGACTTCTTGCTGCTGGGTGAGCAACAGCATGTTAAAAGTCCTACATTATGGTATCCTGACGAAACTGGTACTGCCACCGTCTGGGTCCAGAACAGTGATTTCCAAGCGGAGAGTTGTGGACATCTGGATGGTTTCGTGTGGGTTCAGTGCTCAGGGACCACCTTCTTTAGTGTGTACCAAACGCCAAACGAATCGGTGTTACCTTCCCAAGCCAAGCTTAATGTTCTGAAGGGCGCTGTCACGAACGCAGAGGGCAACGTGCTCATTGGGGGAGACTTCAACGCGAAAGCAATCGAATGGGGCATGCCCCAAACAGTTCCGTGGGGAAAAAGAATCTTAGAAATGGCAGCCAGGATGGTACTCTTGGTACTAAACACCGGAAATACGCCAACTTTCTGCCGATTGGCTGTGAGGGAACCATATCGGACGTGACATTCGCCTCGGTGTTCTTAGTACGGAGGAAACACAATTGGAAAGTATTAGAGGACTACTCAGCCAGTGATCATCAGTGCATTCTGCTTCCGATCAGTGATGTTACCTCCCGACGTCTGTGCTCTCAGTTTTTCACAACTGCATGGAATATCGGAAGGATGGACGTTGAGAGATTCTTCAAGGCGCTCACAACAGATGAGCCGCTGCAGGGAGCTTCGGAGGGGACGGAAGAATTGGCAGAACTCAACTATGAGCATCATTACGACTGCTTGCTGCATTTCTATGCCCCATACCAAGGTTCACAACGTATTTGGCAATCTGTCGGGCTCTAGCAATACGTTCTACAGCATGCCTTCGTGCTCCTAGTGTATCCTCTGTAAGACTCGCACTCGCCAACCCCTGCATATTGATGCCCCCATTAACAGCCAGTAGAACTATTACATGCAGACTAGTTGCTACTCTAGTTGCTAGTCTGTGTGGTCTAGTGGTTAGAGCATGAACGCATAAGCAGAAGTTCTCAGGTTCAAATCTCATTGGGAGCAACGTGATTTAGTTCAGGGGATTTTTCGGACAGACAATGAGTGTTCACTCAGTGGTGATATGTACTGATTTAATCAGATCATATCAAAGCTGAGCAGGCACACGGGAGTATAGTACTGACCAAACCAATTTCCAAAAAAATCAATACGGTCATAAAAATGAAATACTCTAACTATCACTAAGCGAAGGCCCGAGAGGGGCTGTAGTGCTACAAAGAAGAAGTTGCTACTCCCGACAGCCTCCTTTTAGATTTTTGGAGGAAGTGCGATGGATAAGCCCTAGGGTAGAGCCCAGGCCAATCACTCGTGAGGAGTACCTCGCCAGGTTGAAGGCGCCACTGGAAACAACTGTCTTTGAAGTCAAGTACAGGCAATGACGTGGAAGACGATGGGAGCAAACTATATATTGTATAATTGATATTTTAAAAAGTGTTGTGCCTTTTTGTTTGTCATTTTCGATTCAACATTCCTTTACTTAAAATGGATTTTATTTAAATACATTTATTCATTATTATCTATGACCTTTTCTCATATTTTGGGTAGAGCCATTATTCCATCTGTGTAGAACTTCTGTGGCTTATCGGCAAGTGATTTTCACAGCCTCTTTTTGAAGTGAATTTCTTTTTATTAAGGAAGTTCTGCAGAGACCAAAACAAATTGTATTCTCATGCCGCAAAGTCTGAACCAACCAAGCTCCGTCAATTTTTGCCGGGTCATCAAAAATGTGTGTGATCTAGCACTGTCATGATGGAAGACAGCGCCCTTTCTATTGATCAATTCTGGTGGGTTTTTTGAATTGCTTCTTGCAATCTGATTGATTGCTGACGGTACCAAGCCGAATTGAGTGTTTGGCCAGGTTCTAGCGCCTGATGATAAACAATTCCCTTCCAATCCCACAATACACACAGCATAACCTTATTCGGTGTCAATCCTGGTTTTGATGTTGTTTGTGATGATTCACGTATTATTGACAAGGATCTTTTTCGAACAACATCGTCATATCTTAACCATTTTTCATCACCCGTAATGATTTGCTTCAAAAATGGCTTGATTTTGTTGCGTTTTATTAGCATTTCGCAAATGGAAATTCGGTCGATCAAATTTTTTTGTGTTAATTCATGCGGCACCCAAACGTCAAGCTTCTTTATGCATCCAGCCTTACGCTAATGGTTCGAAACTGCTTGGTGATAGATATTCGATTCCTTAGCAATGACATGACTGCTTATGTGTCAGTCTTTTTCAATTTTTGTAAGATTTCATCGACTTTTTCAGTGATTGGTCGACCTGAGGGAGGTGCATCTTTGACATCAAAACCATCTTTTGGCTGAGGCTTTTGATAAAGTATCTTAACCGTAGACACCACAAATTTTTTCCCAAGCCAGCGATGCATTCTCACCTTGATCATAGTGATATTGTAAATGATAACGATTTTTTTCAGAAATTTCGCTCACTTTTTAAATGAATGTAACTTTTCACACGAATGACGAAATACAAAATTGTCCATATGAAAATTGTAAACTGAAATGTCATCTTCCAAACGCATGTAAGTTTTACTCAGTATGATTAGTATTGCCCAATATATGACAACGAACACCATCTAGTGACAAAAAAGGTTCAATGCTTTTTAGAATATCAAATATAATAACAATGATAGAATATTGAATGGAATTCATAAATTATTGTTAAATAAAATAAATCAAATAAAATAAATCGAGGGGGTTGATGTGACGGAGGTTAGTTAACAGGTTGTGAGTCTAAGCTGAGCACGTAATACTGATGCAGGGCATCCCGGAAGAGATCGGGGGATCGTGGCTGTTATTACTACATTCGTACGTATCACGAAATTTCCGCAGCTGGTTTTATTTTCCAAAAAACTCTAGAACGGAAACTTGCAGTGAAGTGTCCGATATTAGTACACAATAAATTGGTGAATTTTTTGGAATTGGAGTTTTTTCCCCACACTCATCCACATAGCTTAGTAACTTGAACTTCATTCTCTTGAATTATTAACAAATACAATCTAGTTAGCACTGTGAGTACCAAAACTCAGGAAAATTGAGGAAGGGATTGCATTGCTATATTTGCAAGACTAGTAGCCTATCCAGTAGCCAGGAAATCTATCCTTATTCACTGCTAAATGAAGCGAATGAATAATAAGAATCAATCATCAGGAGTAGTTCACTAGTAACCTCCGGAAGATGTTACGTAACAGCAAAACACCGTTAACTCCAAAAATAAGTCTGAACCCTCTTCTTTTAAATCAGACCTACAGGTGAAGCAAGAACCCAAACCCAATGAATCAGACCAAGTTCTTGAGTTAACTAATATGGTTGATCATTTGCATATACATCCTTTAGACCAGATATGTCAGTCCCGTGAACACATAAGCCAATTTAAGCAAGATCGCTAGACCCAATTAGTTTTTTTAATTCATGGCAATCATTGAAAGCTCTGAATACACCTCACGATTGGAATTTATCACTTGAGCCAAACACATATTCAAATGCTTCAATTAATTAAACTAACAATTAGAGGACTATTCAGCCAGCGATAATCAGAGATAAGCGATGTTGTCTCCCGACGTTCGTGCTCTCGGCTTCCTACAATTGGATGGTCGCCAGGAGGTTCGTCGAGGGCTCACAGCAGGTGCCCTGCTGCAGGGGGACTTACAGGGGATAGAAGAACTGGCAGCCCAAGACATGGTGAACTCAACTATGAGCAAGGCAAGCCCCCAGTGTACTGATGGTCAACTGAAATCGTTGAAAAACGAAAGGAGTGTCACAAGCTTCGGCGTGAGGCTCAATAGGCACAGAACCGTGACGAGGAATGCAACTGGCTGGCAGCCTATAATTTTGCCAGGAAATGCCTTCGAAAATTGATTAACAATAGCAAGGCTTGCTGCTGGCAAGATCGAGTGGATAATGTGAACAAGGATATGTGGCGCCTTGGCTACAAGCTAGTTATGTGGAAGCTTGGTCCCCTACGGAAACTTTGCATACATGATGCGGAAAATATGGATGAGATAGTGCGGACACATTTACCCGCACATCTCGTCGGTGTTGATGCTGCTCATGATGTAACACCAGTCAAGTGCCCACTCTTCACATAGCTGGAACTGGAGGAGGCAGTCCTTTCACTGAAAGCGAGGAAGGCTCCAGGTTCAGATGATGTTCCACCTGAGTTGTTGTAGCTTGTATATCAACATTGTCCTGACTTGCTGCGCAGCACAGTCAACGCTTGCTTACGGGATGGAGTTTCCCCGGTACGATGGAAAGTGGCGAGGCTCACGCTGATCAGCAGGGGGAAGGGAAACCCCGGATCTCCGTCTGTGCACCACCCGTTATGCATGCTAGACGCGGCTGCGAAAGTGCTAGAGAAACTCATCAAGGGAAGATTCGTGCTGCTGGGTACCTATCTCCTCGGCAGTACAGCTTTAGAGCAGGACGCTCCACCATTAATGTGATGATACACACTCAGTGAGTGTGGTTTAAAAGGCAGAGGCATAGAGTCATGCCAAGTGAAGGATCGTCTTGCAGGCGACACATGACGTCAGGAGCGCTTTCAACTCCACTAGATGGGTGGATATTCTGGATACGCTGGAAACCCCTTTTTAAGTTCCAGAATGTTTAGTTCTGCTTTTAAGGGACTAACTGAAAGACCGAAGCCTGCTCTACGATAAGACACAGGATCAACAAATTCTGGAAGTTACATTGGGTGTCGCCCAGAGATCTATCCTTGGTCCGGACCTGTGGAATGTGTCTTACGATGGATTTTAGGGATTGGAAATACCAGATGAGTCATGGTTGATTGGCTATGCCAATGATGTTGCGTCTCTGGTCACTGGCCGCACCACTGAAGAAGCGCAACTTAGGCTAGGTGGGCTAATGCACTGAGTGAGAGACTGGATGACTGCCCGCCGGCTCAGTTTAGAACTGAAGAAAATACAAGTGGTCACCTTGGCAAAAAAGAGAATTCCTAGAGTAAGGATGATCAGTATTAGAGACATACAAAACGAATCGAAGCCAGCAGTGAAGTACCTGGGGCTACTGATCGACTCAAAGGTGAGTTTCTCTGAGCGAATCAGGGCAACGGCTAAGAAGGCTGCTTCGGGAGTATCGACTCTGAGTTGACTTATGGCCAACATAGGGGGACCTAGCCCATCAAGAAGATGCCTCTTGATGAGTTCTGTAGGGTCAGTGCTACTGTACGGAGCAGAAATATGGGGCGACGCTCTCAGTAAGGAGATAAACCGAAAACGCTCGGAACAGGTATGGGGAAGAGGAGCACTGAGAATTGCATCTTCGTATCCGACAGTCTCTGATTCGGTGGTGAGAGTTATTGGAGACGTCATATCTGTCGGTCTCTTTGCTAGAGACCGCCGCTCTATTTACCTGCGTCGAAACGAGGATGAGAAGGAGATGGTTGTCCACGAGGAGAGGCGGCGCTCACTCAACGATTGGCAGCAGTCTTGGGTGAATTGCACGACGGGAAGGTTGACTGCGCGCCTCATCCTGGATGCGAGACCGTGGCTAAATCAAAGGCATGGTGAGACTGACTTCTATCTGATCCAGTTTGTGAGCGTGCACGGGTGTTTGCAGTCTTACCTGCACAAGATTGGTAAGTCAGGGTCCCCCAATTGTCAGTATTGTCCAGGAGAGGAAGACAATGCCAGCCACACATTTTTTGCGTGCACGAAATGGGCCAGGCTTTGAAAAGAACTCTACAGGGAGACGGAAGAGCTCACCCCGGATAATATCGTTGCGGTGATGCTCGAATCGGTTGACAAATGGAACCAGGTGGCATATTATGCTCGGGCGATCTTACAATATAAAAGGGACTCACAGCAACTGGGGGGCGTTTTGGCTGGGGATTGCTTGTCTGGCACTTCCTCTTTCCCTCTCCTCTCCCACTAGAAAAGGGATCCTCCAGCTTGAAGGCACCTCACGGCGTAACAAAACGAAACCTGGCCCAAAGTAATGTCTCAAACGGTCCTAGGCTGGGTTCTCAGGTTGACAGTGGAGGTATTTAGTGGATAGTTCAGTCACCCTCTTGCGAGCATAGGAATCCCGCACTCTCTGCGTAAATGGGCATGCACCTCCCTACCACAAGAAAAAACTAACCATTTTGGTTCAGGTCACATACTGATAAGGGAGCAGAAAATGAAAACCTTACAAATAATATAGCCCTCTATGCAAGACTAGCTTAGTTGATGAGGCAATGGATCACTTTGTTTTGAGGAACTTCGAGTATATTAATAGTCTTACAACTTTAGACATTTATGAGCTGCTGCCAACAAGTCTGGAAGTGTTTGAATGGCCAGAAAAAAATGGCTTTTATGCAAATTTTTTCGACTCATCTTGACGGTGGGGCTTATAAGCTAATATTTTTGAATTTTCTTTGAACTCTAGAGGCAGCTGAGGAACTCTTAAATTTGGTATTCTTGCCAAGGAAAACTTATCAGGAACTACTAAGTGTGTTCATCGCAACCAAATAAAGCCACACAGAGTCAGTAGTTTACTTATTACATTTGAAGCAAATTCTTAAGCGGTGCTAGGAGAACGTTATCATCAAGTAAAGACGGCAGGCAAGTAAATTTATAAATACATAAATAGAAAATTTCTCCGAGGATGACTTCCCTCTCCAACCCATTTGCAGTATTTGGTTGTCCAGTCAACATGCTTTTACGCCCTAGCAAGGTAGCTACACACCTAATCTGCGCGTCGTATCTTTCCACCTACAGGTGGCAATGGCACAAGACCCAAGCTCTGGGTCAAAGTCGTTCAAATTTATAAAGTGTCGAAAGATCCTGTGTAATTTTTGTCATAAACATGACTATACTTATACAGACTGCTATAGTTGCAAAAACACTCCTTATTGCCTGACATGTGAGGAGTACTACAACAACATCGCTTAATAACGAGGGCCGAAGGTCTATAGTATCAAGATCAGTTGTAATTTTCGTGGCCGAAGGGGTCATGGCATAGACGCATGTTTTAAAAGAAAAGATAGGAAGCCAGGCAATAGGGGAACGAAGTGCAGTTGAGCTAAATATCCCCCGATTCACTTCACTGAAAAGGTGCATCAAAGAAACTAAGCCCCGATGGCAAGGTCGAACCTAGGGTAACGCAAAAAGTCACCAAAAGGCAAAACGCGATGGCTTTACTGCTTTTAAATATCGGGAAACAGGAGATAATAAATTTGCCATTAACACAGGTGCATATTAGCATAATTTGTAAATCAGTAATACGCGATACATGCTGATATATGCTAGTCATAAGCTTACTTTAGTAACTCCTATTGAGAAGGGAGAAGCTTTAGTTGTACATAAGGCAACTTTGAGCTCCCCGTCACGCTTGCTTGACTTTCAAAGTATTGGAAAAAATCAGGGGACGTTCAAGGATGGTCTTCTGGAAAATGACTTTTATGCAACAAATTGTATTTTAGAAGGTCTCGTTCAAGCACTCATGTTTTCTCGTACGGAATCAACCACCAATGAATTCATGGTCCTTCTGTAACCCCTGGGACGGGCAGTGGATTCATATTGGTTTCAATGGAGGCGTAGAATAGCGCTGACACGTTATCCATAGGAATAGGGCCTAAGAAAGCCAGAGCCGATAGAGCAAAGCAATGGAGAGAAATTGTTGACTTCAGGAAACTGAATGAAAAGACTATAGAAGACACTTTTTCATAACCCCATGTTGAGGATATTCTAGATTGGCAAGACGTTCACGGTATTTCGGCACGTTGGATTTAAATAGTGGACATCACCAAATCCTGGCAGAATCGAAAGATTGGCCAAAAACTGCTTTCAGCACCAGTCAAGGACACTATGAGTTCAAACAGATACTTTTGGTTTGAAGGGGACACCAGCCACTTTTCAGAGGTTTATGAATTACATACTAATAAGTCTATCAGGTTTCGCTTATTTTGTGTATTTAGATGAAATAGTGGTTTATAAAAAAAACTTGGGAGGTCACATTGACAAGCTACGGAAAATCTTCGTCAGACTGAGATCAAACAACCTAAAATTGCAAGCAGAGAAGTGCCAGTTCCAATGACCTAAAACGGCATATTTAGGATACATTTGTTCCTAAACAAGTGCGCGGCTAGATACGAGTAAGACTAGCTGCTGCGTGATTTTCCTGTCCCCACATCGGTCCATATACTACAGACCTTCTTAGGGCCATTTAATTATTATCAGAAGTTTATCCCCAATTTTCTGAGTTAGCCATACCCCTTTCATATTCGTTCGATTTACATGGATGGGAAAGTGTAAGGATACGTTTCAAATGCTAAAACTTAGATGGTAGAACCAACCATTACTAGTGTATCCTGAGTTTTTGCAACCATTTAACGCTACCACTGATGCAAGTAATTAGGCACATGGGGCCATCCTATCTCAAGGAGAAACTGGCAAGAATCACCCTCTGGCCTATCCTAGTCACACCCTGAATAAAGCGGCGCGTATTTATTTTACTATTAAGAAGGAATTGCTTGCAATGGTGTGAGCATCCAAAAATTTCAGGTGTTATTTGCAGGGCCAACGTTTCACTATTATATAGATCATAAAACTCTAAAGGAGGTATTCAATGTAAAAGATTCTACCACCCAGTTGGTAAACTTTAACCAAAAATTATTGGATTTCGATTACCACATTAAGTATAAGCCGGGTGAGTACAATACGATTGCTGACCCTTGGAGAAGGATTTGCGAGGGCTTTGTGGACGAAGCAAGCAATAAATATCAGTGTAATATCCTCAATTGAGCACAAAAAAAGTGAAAACTGTTTAAACAACCTCTAAAAAGCACATCTGCACAAGCCGCGGGAAAGCACTGAAATTCATGTAACATCCTTAGAATGCCATTATGTAGGTCCAACACCAGGAGGTTCCAAAGTGGATGTTAGAAATTATGCGGCTAGTAGTAGGAAAATAATTAAGGTTTTATCTCTTTAAACCACGATACAGCCAGAGATTTTAATCCTCTCTACCCTGCAGGCATTCAGGGCAGCTTTGCTGGAGTTTTGTGACTCCCGTTTTGGAGGGTATCAGAGGGCTGCGAAAGCAGAAACTCTGCAGGACACGTCAGATGTTCGAGCGGTTGAGAAAAATATAAAGAACATCGAGAATTCGGTGGTAACTGCTGGGATTGCTACCGAAACGACTGACGCAAGGGTCGTAAATATAGCGATAGAAGCAAAAGGGCTAGGAAACGGGGGCCTCTCCCAAGAGGTGGCGCCAAATAACACAATCGCCCTTGACCGCGACGAAGAGGAGCGGCTTACTCGGAAAGCGGGAAATATCGTCAAACAACTGAGGGCTGCCTGCGAAGTGCAGAAAAACATAGGCAAGAGTGTCAAGAATGGCATTGTTGAACTGGAGGAGCTTTTTGGCCGCATAACGCACTACAGGCGGAGGTGGCTTGCAACCGAAAAGCACCAAAAAGACACACTCTCCCTCGAGGCATCAGTGGGTCCTAGCAGCAAAAGAATGGCCGGTAGCCCAATTGAAGGCGACCGTGAGAAAAGGAGGAAGGACGAGACCATAAACGAAGTTGACACTCCAGGCGAGGAGTTTCATGTGATGCGAAACAAGGCAGCGAAAAAAGCTACTCCTAGAAAAAACAGACAAAGAGCTCAACCACGAAAAGAACGAAGAACCCCCCGATATACCGCAGAAAACAAAAAGCAAACCGCGGCGCAAACCCTTGCGAGAGGCACTGCTTATTAAACCAACTAAGGGCCGAACCTACGCAGATGTCCTCCGTGAAATTAAAGGAGCGGTCAAGCCAGACGACACCAAAACTGCCATCAAAGCAGTTCGACCGACCCGGACCGGTGGCCTGCAGGTGGAATTCGGGCCAGAGGCACCAAACAAAGATGCATTCCGTGACGCGGTTCAAAAGGTTCTTGGAGATGCGGCAACGGTTGCCTCGCTCGAACCAATGGCCACCCTGGAAACCAGGGACCTCGACTGCGTCACGGACAAAGCTGAAGTAGAGGATGCCATTAGGAGGGAGTTCCCCAGCTTAAGTGAAGTCAAGGCAAGATTGACACGTGAAAACACAAGGGGGCAACGCATGGCTATTGTCGAACTAGCTGATAAAGACGCCCAGCAAATCCTGGCGAAGGGCAAAATTAAGATAGGTTGGGTGATCTGCAGGATACGGAGAAGAGCGATCCCTATCCGCTGCTTCAGATGCTTCGAATACGGACACACCGCATATGGCTGTAGGGGACCCGACAGGAGATATCTGTGCTACAAATGTGGTGAAACGGGGCACAAAAGGAAGGAGTGCACGAACGAGGCAAAATGCATTCTTTGCAAGGATGCTAAGCTAGCACCCGGCGACCTCAAACATGAGCCGGGGACAGGGAGATGCTGGGTTTTCAAGGAGGCCCTAACTAAAGCCAAATCGATACTCAAATGATTCGTATCCTGCAGGTCAATTTGCACCGAAGCGCAAACGCCCAGGACCTACTTGAGCAGTTTGCGAGGGATAAGAAAGCTGACCTCCTGTTGCTGAGCGAGCAACATCATAACAAGGACTCGCAAGCGTGGTACCATGGCAAATCTGGTACCTCGGCCATCTGGGTTCGAGACAGCGCCCGCCTTCAGGTGCAGGGCCATGGACGCGGGGATGGTTTTGTGTGGGTGCGGTGTTCAGGGATAACATATTTCAGTGTTTATCTGACGCCTAACGAGGCAATACGATCTTTTCGAACCAAACTCGATGCCCTGGAGGACGCTGTCTCGAACACAGAGGGCCACATGCTGGTCGGGGGAGACTTCAACGCTAGAGCCATTGAATGGGGTATGCCACAATCCGACCCAAGGGGAAAGCAAATCTTGGACATGGCGGCCAGAACAGCGCTTTTTGTCCTAAATACTGGTAACACCCCTACTTTCCGCCGCTGGGGTTGCGTAGGAACCATCCCCGATGTGACATTCGCTTCGGAGTCCCTGGTACCCAGAGTACACAACTGTCGAGTACTAGAGGACTACTCGGCTAGTGATCACCAGTATATAGCTGTTGAGATTCACGACGGTGCCACTCTGCGTGCATATGCCCAAACTTCAATCCTCGGATGGAGGACTGGGAGGATGGACGTTGAGAGGTATGCTGACGCACTTACGGCAGGCGCACCGTTGCTGGGAGCTCCACCAGGGAGTGGAGGGCCCACAGCCAAGGACTTGGTGAACTCAACTATGAGTACCATCATAGCTGCTTGCGAGTCTTCCATGCCCCGTCGGAGACCCCAACATGGTAAGCCTCCAGTATACTGGTGGTCAAACGAGATCGCCGAACAAAGAAGCGAGTGTCACAAACTTCGGCGAGAGGCCCAGCGGGCGCGGACACGGGAGGAGGCAGACACTAGGCTAGCAGCATACAGGTCCGGCAGGAAATATCTTCGCAGGCTCATTAACAAGAGCAAGGCCCGATGCTGGCAAGACCTCGTGGACGATGTAAATTGGGATCCGTGGGGCCTTGGCTACAAGCTGGTCATGGGGAAACTTGGTGGTATACATGACGCGGAAAAGATGGACGCAATAGTGCGGGGACTCTTCCCCGGTCTTCCCGTCCGTGTTGACGCTGTCCATGGTGAAACAGCAGTAGAGTGCCCACTCTTCACACAGCTGGAACTGGAGGAGGCAGTCCTCTCCCTGAAAGTGAGGAAGGCTCTAGGTCCAGATGGTGTTCCAGCTGAGGTTTTGCAGCTCGTCTATCACCATTGTCCTGACTTGCTGCTCAGCACATTCAACGCTTGCCTACGGGACGGGGTTTTCCCGGTACGATGGAAGGTGGCGAGGCTCGTGCTGGTCAGCAAGGGGAAGGGAAATCCCGAATCGCCGTCTGCATACCGCCCGTTATGCATGCTAGACACGGCTGGGAAAGTGCTAGAGAAACTCATCAAGGGAAGACTCACTGACGCGATTCGCGCTGCTGGGGACCTATCTCCTCGGCAGTACGGCTTTAGAGCAGGACGTTCTACCATTGATGCGATTGCAGAGGTGGTGAACGCGGTCCAAAAGGCAGAGGCATATAGTCGCACCAAGCGACGGATCGTCCTGTTGGTGACACTCGTGACACTCGACGTCAGGAATGCCTTCAACTCCGCTAGATGGGTGGATATTCTGGACACGCTGGAAAACTCTTTTCAAGTTCCAGAATATCTAATGCGGCTTTTGAGGAACTACCTAAAGGACCGAAGCCTGCTCTACGACACGACACAGGGCCAACGAAGGATGGAAATTACATCGGGTGTTGCCCAGGGATCTATCCTTGGTCCGGACCTGTGGAACGTGTCTTACGACGGGCTACTGAGACTTGAGATGCCAGATGAGTCGCGCTTCGTCGGCTATGCGGATGATGTTGCGGCTCTGGTCGCCGTACGCACCCTTGAACAAGCGTAACTTAGGCTAGGTATGCGAATGCGCCGAGTGAGGGACTGGATGACTGCTCGCGGGCTCAGTTTAGCACTGGAGAAAACCGAAGTGGTCATCTTGACAAAAAAGAGAATCCCTAGAGTAAGGATGATCAGTATTGGAGATATACAGATCGAATCGAAGCCAGCAGTGAAATACCTGGGGCTACTGATCGACTCGAAGATGAGTTTCTCTGAGCAAATCAGGGCAACGGCTGAGAAGGCTGCTTCGGGAATATCGGCCCAGAGGCAACCTATGGCCAACGTGGGGGAACCAGCCCATCAAGAAGACACCTCTTGATGAGTGCTGTAGGGTCAGTGCTACTGTACGGAGCAGAGGTATGGGGCGACGCTCTCAGCAAGGAGGTATACCGAAAACATTTGGCACAGGTACAGAGAAGAGGAGCACTGAGAATTGCATCTTCGTATCCAACAGTCTCCGACTCGGCGGTGAGAGTGATTGCAGGCGTGATACCTGTCGCCCTCCTTGCTAGAGAGCGCCGCACTATTTACCTGCGCCGAAACGAGGATGCGAGGGAGATGGCTGTCCGCGAGGAGAGACAACGCTCGCTCAACGATTGGCAGCAGTCTTGGAGGAATTGCACGAAGGGAAGGTGGACTGCGCGCCTCATCCCGGATGTGAGACCGTGGCTAAATCGAAGGCATGGTGAGACTGACTTCTATCTGACCCAGCTTCTGAGCGTGCACGGGTGTTTTCAGTCTTACCTGCACAAGATCGGTAAGTCACGGTCTCCCGATTGTCGGTTTTGCCCAGGAGAGGAGGACAATGCCTGTCACACATTTTTTGCGTGTACCAAATGGGCCAGGCTGCGAAGGGAACTCTATAGGGAGACGGGAGAGCTCACCCCGGATAATATAGTTGCGGTGATGCTCGAATCGGTTGACAAATGGAACCAGGTGGCACATTATGCTCGGGCAGTCCTAAAATATAAAAGGGACTCACAGCAGCCGGAGGCACTGGGGCTGGGGGATCGCTCTTCTGGCAATTCCTCTTCCCCTCTCCCCTCCCGCTAGGAAAGGGACTCCCCAGCTTGAAGGCGCCCCACGGCGTAACAAAACGAGACCTGGCCCGAAGTAATGTGTCAAACGGTTCCAGGCTAGGTTCTCAGATTGACAGGGGAGGTGTTTAGTGGGTAGTCCAAAGTTATCCTCCATGGGAGTCCCACACTGCCAGACTCGGCGGGCATAAATGCCTTCACCTCCCTTTCACAAAAAAAAGGGTCGTAAATATCGGTATAACAATGAACCACTCTGAAGTCCACAAATAGATTACGGCAGGAAAGGACAGGATTGACCTGACAAATCAAACAACGTTGTTTGATTTCATCGCCAATGTCTAAAATGTGGCGAAGGTACTGTACTTGAAAACATAAGTCGATAATTTCTCCAAAGAACGATCGTCACAAAGTACAATTGCCGCGCAGCAACATGAAAAAGAAAGGCTATTCCAAAAAGCGGTAGATGTTCTGAAAAGAATACGATCCGCATGCGATTCACCAAAAGTTAACAAAACAGTCAAGATTGGGCTCCTTGAAACAGAGGAGCTCCTAAACTGCATTGGGCATTATCATAGGAGCTGGTTAAAGGCCAAATGGAAAGTATCTAAAGATCATCCACACCAGATGAAGTTTAGACGTTAGCTAAAGACTTAATTTTTGTATAGTCTTTAGCCCTTTCAGGAATGGGATAAGGAATGTAGATATATATGGAATACAAACACTTTTGTGGTCCTTGTTGAACTGAGGAATTTTTATTCTACCTATGGGTTCTTATTAACAAAATATGCTTAGATCTAAAATACATTTCATTCATTGATTGCTAGCATTTTACAGGTCACTTAATGTTGCACGCGAATTATTGAACATAGGCGTTTGCCATTAAGCGTCATGTAAAATTGCTTATGCGTGAAAATCAAAACAATATGCAAGTTGAACATTGAGTACAAGTAGTGTCAATAATCTCTAAAGTTGAATGACCGATGAATAAGTAAGCGAATAATTATAAGCTAAGATTGCATGGTTTGTAAATTATTGATGAAATAGGTGAGTTAATAATTTGATGTTAAAGAACTTAACATTTTGGGGGGCCGGCAATAACCTGATGGAATCGTTCTGCAAATGAAAGCTCCTGTTCATCTAAATGCACAGTGTTTGATGTCGATGTAGATTCACGTGAGTTGGGTGACTTCGTGTTTGCTGGCTGATTTCGATCATTGGAGCTTCGTCGCTTAATTAAAACGATTACGATGATGATGGTGAGGAAGATGATGACAATGATAACCGTGGGTGTTATCCACAAAGCCTGATGCTTGACAATTTCTAGATGCGTAGTCATGAGAATTGAATCCTTGAAAATGGGTTGGAAGATTTGATCAGTCGTCTTGGCAATGGGAGGATGATTATTTTGATGAAAATCTCCTGCACTCCACCTGACAGGCAAGACGTCTCTTTCCCGCAGGGGAATGCCGGTCGACAAGAGCACTCTTGGAGGCTAGCATTCTTTGGGGAGTTCCACTCCCACGTACCCGAGGAAATCCCCGCAGGGAGAAAGCCGGTCGACAAGAGCACTCTTGGAACCTAGCATTCTTTGGGGAGTTCCACCCCCACGTATCCGAGGAAATTCCCGCAGGGAGAAAGCCGGTCGACAAGAACATTCTTGGAGGCTAGCATTCTTTGGGGAGTGCCACCCCCACGGACCCGAGGATATGGGGGGCGCTGTGAGGTTCCCTCCTAGGATGACAGGTAACGACTCTGATTGGATCTGGACTACGCTTTGGACAACGAACTGGAATTGACGCTTTGGGCTGGCGGATGTGATGGTTTGGACCTAGTTGCTTTGCACAGTAGCGCTGAGTGAAACTCGTGTGTGAATGGCTCCAATTCAACTATCATACCGTCTCCGTCCCGGTAAAACCTTGGCAGGCCTCGGAGTACGTTCGAAGTTCGCACCATTGGGTTGGTGGTGTAGGTTCGGTTGAGACGGACTCCCGATTAGCGCTGGTCTGGCTCTGAGCACTTGTCCCCATAAGGGCTTGTGCCAACCCTCGCATGGCCTCCCTGCTCTGCAAATATAACCATGGGACCAAAATGGCGACTACAGACACGAACGGAGATAGCGGCTCCGAGGGGGGACCCAACCAGACTGGAGCAACCAAAAACAAAAGACCAAAAAAATCCAAAAAAAGAAATATAAATAATAACAGCAACGACGACCAAACCAGCGGTTGCAGTACATCGAGAGCTGTACTAACCACGAAAAAAACGAAGACTAACACGACGACAGTGCCGGTAGACGAAAAACGGAGAACAGCAAACAGTTTGGTTCAGACTGAGATTCCTGCGGCGTTCGGGCGCAGCAAAAAAATTATGCGAACGCCCAAGCGTCCTATTAAGGAGAAGCGGGAAACTCTGCAGGATGCTTCAGGTGCCTGAGCAATGGAAGATATCATAAAGCGCACCTAAAATTCGATTGTCACCGCTGCGACCGTTACCGAAGCGACCGATGCAAGGGTCAGAAATCCCGACATTGCAACGAAAAATCCAGAAGATAACGAGGAGATTGAGTCACTAAAAACAAAGAGTGACCAGACACCGCGTGATTGTACCGCCAACGTTGAAAATGTGGCGGAAGTACTGCACTCGGGAACGAAACGCGGGAATGATATGAGGAAGAAAGGCTACTCCGAAAAGTGGGAGATGTTCTGAAAAGAATACAAGCTGCATGCGACTCCCCAAAAATCAGTAAAACAGCAAAGGCAGGGCTCCTTGAACTAGAGGAGCTCCTGGATCGCATAGGGCACTATCGGAGGAGCTGGTTAAGGGCTGAGGATCAACAAAAAGCTGAAGACGTGCTTGGCGCAAAATCTAAAGGCGACATGCAGATAGCTCCATCATTAAAAGTCAATAAAAGAATGGCGTCTAGCCCAATCGAAGGAGATCGGGATAAGAGAAGGAAGGAAGAGGCACTTGATGGGCGTGGAGCACCAAATCACGGGTTTCTGACAATGCTTACAAAAGGAGCGAAGAAAGCCGCAAAGAAACTCCTTCAAAAAAAAACCAGAAAGTAAAATTCGCACGGACGCCCAATTAGAAAAAGGACCTGATGCAAAACAGGAGAGGCAGAAGCCCCGACGAAGACCCCGGCAGCAGGCACTGCTTGTAAAGCCCCAAGATGGCCGATCCTACACGGAGGTACTGCGGGATATCAGGGCAAACGTAAGGCCCAAAGACACCAATACTACCATTACAGTAGTACGACCAACGCTGTCGGGACACATACTGGTCGAATTCGGAGCAGAAGCCAGCAATGAAGAAGCATTCTGTGACGCAGTAAAGAATGTCCTCGGCAAAAGCGCAAATATAGCCCCACTCGAGCCGATGACAACGATCGAAATACGGGAAATTGACTACGTGACGGATCTGGCCGAGGTAGAAGAGGCCATCAAAAGGGAGTTCCCTAGCGTGGGAAGGATCAAAGTGAGACTTACACCAGAAAACAACAGGGGACGACGCATGGCCATAGTTGACTTGACATAAAAGGACGCCGAACAATTCCTGAACAAGGCAAAGTACGAATTGGGTGGGTTGCCTGTAGGATTCGGCGAAGAGCAACGCCTCTTCAATGTTTCAAATGCCTTGGTTATGCTCACACCACACAAGTATGCAAAGGACCCGAAAGGAGTTCCCTATGTTACAAATTCGGCGAAACGGGACATAAAAGAAAAGAGTGTACGAAGGAGGCACACTGTATTCTTTGCAAGGATACTGATCCAAAACATGATTTTGGACACGCCTTGGGATCAGGAAAATGCCAGGTGTTCCAGGAAGCCCTAGGCAAGGCAAAATCAGAGCTTCGATGACTTGCATCCTGCAGCTAAACCTACACCGCAGTTCAACCGCCCAAAATCTGCATGAGCAGTTTGCGAGGGACATGAAAGCCGACTTCTTGCTGCTGAGTGAGCAACACCATAATAGAAGTCCTGCATTATGGTATTCTGAAGAAACTGGTACTGTCGCCATCTGGGTTCAGAACAGTGACTTTCAAGCGGAGAGTTGTGGGTGGGGGGATGGTTTCGTGTGGGTTCGGTGCTCAGGGATCACCCTCTTTAGTGTGTATCTAACGCCTAACGAGTCGATATCATCTTTCCAAGCCAAGCTCCTGGCTTTGGAGGGCGCTGTCTCGAACGCAGAGGGCAAAGTGCTCGTTGGGGGTGACTTCAACGCTAAAGCATTCGAATGGGGCATGCCTCAGACGGATCCGCGGGGAAAACGAATCCTGGAAATGGCAGCCAGGACGGCCCTCGTGGTACTAAACTCCAGAAACACGCTTACTTTCCGCCGTATTGGCTGTGAGGGAACCATACCGGACATGACATTTGCCTCGTAGTCCTTAGTACGGAGGAAACACAACTGGAAGGTACTAGAGGACTACTCAGCCAGTGATCATCAGTGCATTCTGCTTGAGATAAGTGATGCTGTCTCCTGACGTCCGCGCTCTCGGCCTTCTACAACTTGATGGAACATCGGAAGGATGGACGTCGAGAGGTTTATCAAGGCTCTCACAGCAGGTGAGCCGCTGCAGGGAGCTTCGGAAGGGACGGAAGAACGGGCAGCTGAAGACGTGGTGAACTCTACTATGAGCATCATTACGACTGCTTGCTGCGCTTCTATGCCCCGTCGAAGACCCCGGCATGGCAAGCCCCCAGTGTACTGGTGGTCAACTAAAATCGCTGAAAAGCGAAGGGAGTGTCACAAGCTTCGACGTGAGGCTCAACGGGCGCGGAACCGTGACGAGGCATTCAAGCAGGTAGCAGCACATGAATCGGCCAGGAAATGCCTTCGCATATTGATCAATAATAGCAAGGCTCGCTGCTGGCAAGACGTAGTGGACAATGTGAACAAGGATTCGTGGTGCCTTGGCTACAAGCTGGTCATGGGGAAACTTGGTGCCCTACGGAAGCCTTGTATACATGACGCAGAAAAGATGGACGCGATAGTGCGGGGACTCTTCCCCGCCCATTCCGTCCGTGTTGACGCTGTCCATGGTGTAAGACCAGAAGAGTGCTCACTCTTCTCACAGCTGGAACTGGAGGAGGCAGTCTTCTCATTGAAAACAAGGAAGGCTCCAGGTCCAGATGGGGTTCCAGCTGAGATGTTGCGGCTCGTCTATCACCATTGTCCTGACTTGCTGCTCAGCACATTCAACGCTTGCCTACGGGACGGGGTTTTCCCGGTACGATGGAAGGTGGCAAGGCTCGTGCTGATCAGCAAGGGGAAGGGAAATTCCGAATCGCCGTCTATATACCGCCCGTTATGCATGCTAGACACGGCTGGGAAAGTGCTAGAGAAACTCATCAAGGGAAGACTCACTGACGCGATTCGTGCTGCTGGGGACCTATCTCCTCGGCAGTACGGCTTTAGAACAGGACGTTCTACCATTGATGCGATTGCAGAGGTGGTGAGCGCGGTCCAAAAGGCAGAGGCATATAGTCGCACCAAGCGACGGATCGTCCTGTTGGTGACACTCGACGTCAGGAATGCCTTCAATTCCGCTGGATGGGTTGATATTCTCGACACGCTGGAAAACTCTTTTCAAGTTCCAGAATATCTAATGCGGCTTTTGAGGAACTACCTAAAAGACCGAAGCCTGCTCTACGACACGACACAGAGCCAACGAAGGATGGAAATTACATCGGGTGTTGCCCAGGGATCTATCCTTGGTCCGGACCTGTGGAACGTGTCTTACGATGGGCTACTGAGACTTGAGATGCCAGATGAGTCACGCTTCGTCGGCTATGCGGATGATGTTGCGGCTCTGGTCGCTGGCCGCACCGTTGAACAAGCACCACTTAGGCTAGGTATGCGAAAGCGCCGAGTGAGGGACTGGATGACTGCTCGCGGGCTCAGTTTAGCACTGGAGAAAACCGAAGTGGTCATCTTGACAAAAAGAGAATCCCTAGACTAAGGATGATCAGTATTGGAGACATACAAATCGAATCAAAGCCAGCGGTGAAGTACCTGGTGCTACTGATCGACTCGAAGATGAGTTTCTCTGAGCAAATCAGGGCAACGGCTGAGAAAGCTGCTTCGGGAATATCGGCTC
This sequence comes from Odontomyia ornata, assembly GCA_963969285.1. Taxonomy (NCBI): domain Eukaryota; kingdom Metazoa; phylum Arthropoda; class Insecta; order Diptera; family Stratiomyidae; genus Odontomyia; species Odontomyia ornata. Next base: position 217,052,864 of record OZ017738.1, on the reverse strand, counting down.
TGAGTCAACTTATGGCCAACGTAGGGGACCCAGCCCATCAAGAAGACGCCTCTTGATGAGTGCTGTAGGGTCAGTGCTACTGTACGGAGCAGAGGTATGGGGCGACGCTCTCAGCAAGGAGGTATACCGAAAACATTTGGCACAGGTACAGAGAAGAGGAGCACTGAGAATTGCATCTTCGTATCCAACAGTCTCCGACTCGGCGGTGAGAGTGATTGCAGGCGTGATACCTGTCGCCCTCCTTGCTAGAAAGCCGTGCTATTTACCTGCGCCGAAACGAGGATGCGAGGGAGATAGTAGTCTGCGAGGAGAGACAGCGCTCGCTCAACGATTGGCAGCAGTCTTGGGTCAATTGCATGAAGGGAAGGTGGACTGCGCGCCTCATCCCGGATGTGAGGCCGTGGCTAAATCGAAGGCATGGTGAGACTGACTTCTATCTGATCCAGCTTTTGAGCGGGCACGGGTGTTTGCAGTCTTACCTAAACAAGATCGGAAGTCACGGTCTCCCGATTGTCGGTTTTGCCCAGGAGAGGAGGACAATGCCTGTCACACATATTTTGCGTGTTTGAAATAGGTCAGGCTGCGAAAAGAACTCTACAGGGAGACGGGAGAGCTCACCCCGGATAATATAGTTGCGGTGATGCTCGAATCGGTTGACAAATGGAACCAGGTGGCACATTATGCTCGGGCAGTCCTAAAATATAAAAGAGACTGACAGCAGCTGGGGGCGCTGGGGCTGGGGGCTCGCTCTTCTGGCATTTCCTCTTCCCCTCTCCCCTCCCGCTAGAAAAGGGACTCCTCAGCTTGAAGGCGCCCCACGGCGTAACAAAACGAGGCGTGGCCGAAGTAATGTGTCAAACGGTTCCAGGCTGGGTTCTCAGGTTAACAGGGGAGGTGTCTAGTGGGTAGTCCAGGCACGCATGGGAGTCCGACACTCTGTGCATGAATAGCATTCACCTCCCTACCACAAAAAAAAATGTTGGTATTTGAATAAGTGGAAGCTTTGGCAGGTCCAAGTGGAATCTGGTGTTGAATGGCTGGGTATCATGCTGTGCAGGTGGATTGAATATTTGCATGCCAGGGTTGTTTGGTTGAGCTACTTGATTCACAAGTTCAGGTGTCTATACCTGTTCATTTTCCTGTTGGAAAAGTGACTTCATTGCAACATATTTACTCTCTGCAGCTCCGAACAGGCCATTTGCAAAATATGGATCTTTAGGAGATAGACTCTCCATAAGTAGCTTGTGGTTTTCTCGTAAATTTCGAAATATTTCGTCCAAGTTGGACATCTTCTTTTCGAAATATTCAGCGGTTTTCCGTATTGCACTGTCCTTCCAAAATTCCGCTCCATGGTCTCCATCTGCGTAACTAGCGTTCGCTGGACCTATAAAACTCGCGTTGTATCCCTATCGAATATTTAATGAACACTCGTCTAACTAATATAGAGTTTGGAGACTGGGAATAACTTCGAATCAATTGGAAAGGAAAAGGAATTAAACAAAGAAGGCTCGACGGACGGGGAAAGTATCTAAAAATTATCCACACCAGATGAAGTTTAGACGTTAGCTAAAGACTTAATTTTTGTAAAGTCTTTAGCCCTTTTAGAAATGGGATAAGGAATGTAGATATATATGGTATACAAACACTTTTGTGGTCCTTGTTGAACGGGGGAATTTTTATTCTACCTATGGGTTTTTATTAACAAAATATGCTTACATCTAACATACATTTCATTTATTGATTGCTAGCATTTTACAGGTCGCTTAATGTTGCACGTGAATTATTGAATATAGGTGTTTTCCATTAAGCGTCATGTAAAATTGCTTATGCGTAAAAATCAAAACAATATGCAATGTGAACATTGAGTACAAGTAATGTCAATAATCTCTAAAGTTGAATGATCGATGAATAAGTAAGCGAATATTATAAGCCAAGAATGCATGATTCGTAAATTATTGATGAAATAGGTGAGTTAATAATTTGATGTTAAAGAATTTAACAGCCAAAGAAGACCAAAAGGCCGAAGAAGAGCAGAAGGCTAACGAAGCACTGGGGGCTAAATCTAAAGAGCACGTGCAGATAGCTCTGCCATCGAAAATAAATTAAACAATGGCGAGACCATGGTAAAAGTTAAAAGGAAGAGGCACTTGATGGGGTTAGAACGTCTAGTCTGCGTTTCAGATAGTGTTGACAAAAGGAGCGTAGAAAGCTGCAAAGAAACTCCCTTAAAACGTGCCAGAAAACAAAGTCCGCAAAGATTTGATGCGAAACAGGAGGGAAAAAGCCCCGATGAAGACCCCGATAGCAGCCGCTGATCGTAAAACGCCAAGATGGTCAATCCTACGTGGAGGTGCTGCGAGATATCACTTGAAACGTAAGCCCCGAAGACAACAACACTGCCATTAAAGCCGCATACTGGTCGAATTGGGACCAGAGGCCGACAATAAGGAAGCATTCTGCGACGCAGTAAAGAATGTCCTCGGCAAAAGCGCAACTATCGCTTTGCTCGAGCCGATGGCATCGATTGAAATAAGAGACATTGACTTCATACCGGATCTGGCTGAGGTAGAAGAGAGTTCCCTTACATGGGTAGGATCAAAACAAGGCTGACAGCAGAAAATCAAAGGGGGCAACGCATGGTTGTAATTGACACTACCAAAAAGGATGCTGAACAAATTTCTGGATAAGGGTAAAATAAGAATTGGGTGGGTTGCCTGTAGGATACGGTGAAGAGCAGCACCTCTTCAATGTTTCAAACGCCTTGACTATGGTTACACTACACAGGTAGATAGCACGCCATCTCTGGTGAGGAGCGCACCACATATCAGGCCTGCAATAACTCTCACCAAAGACTGTTAGATATGAAGATGCAATCCTCAGAGCTCCTCTTCTCTATACCTATGCCAACCGTTGTTGATACACCTCCTTGCTGAGAGTGTCACTCCAAACTTCTACTTCATACAGTAGCATTGATCCTACAGTGCTCATTAAGAGGTGTCTTCTTTGTGGACTGAGTCAATATGCTCAAACAGCTTTCCCGGCCATTTGTTTTGCTCAAAAAAACTCAGCTTTAGTCCATAGTAGCCCCCATTAGCGTGTTTCCTGTACTGATCGTCTTTATTCTAGAGATCCTCTTCGTATTAAAGATGACCACTTTGGTTTTCTCCAGTCCTAGACTGAGCTTATGAGCAATCATTGAGCCTCTCATTTGATGCATTGGCATACCTTGCATTAGTTACGCTTGTCCAATGATACATCTAGCGACTTGAGCCCCAACATCATCCGCATAGCCGATTAGGCGCGCTTCATCTGGCATTTTTAGCTTCAGTAATCCGTCATCAAACACAGATATGGACCAAAAATAGATTCCTAGATTGCTGGGCAACACTCGGTGTAACTTCCATCATTTGTTGGCCCTGTGTGTCCTTCAGTTAGTCCCTCAGAAGCCACATCAGATATTTTAAAACTTGACAAGGGCTTTCCAGCATATCCAAAACCATCTAGCAGTGTTAAATTTGTTCCTAATGTCGAGCGCCACCAACAAATTGATCCATCACTTGGTGTGCCTGTATGCCTCCACCTCTTGGACTGCGGCCACCACCTCTGTGATCGCATCAATGGTGGAGCGGCTTGCTCTAAAGCCATACTGCCGGGGAAATAGGTCTCCAGCAGCACAAATTGCGTCAGTGAGTCTTCCCTTGATGACTTTCTCGAGCTCTTTGCCAGCCGTGGTTGCCATGCATAACGAGCGTTATGCAGACGGTGATCTGGAATCTCCCTTCGCTTGTGGATCAGCAAGAGCACTGTCACCTTCCATCGTACAGGGAAGGTGTTGAATGTGCTGAGCAGCAGGTCAGAATAATGGTGATAGATAAGTTGCAACACCTCAGCTGGAACATCATCTGGACCTGGACCCTACCTTGTTTTTAATGATAAAGCTGCATCTTCCAACTCCAGCTTTATGAACCATGGGCACTCGGCTGCCATTTCATCGTGAACATCATCAACATTGATGCAATGTGTAGGAATAAGTGCCTGCACTATCTTGTCCATGTCTTGCGCTAGATGTATGCAAGGCGTCTGTAGAGCACCAAGATTCCGCATAACTAGCTTGTAGCCAAGGCCCCATGGATATTAAATCACATTGCCACCAGATATTGCCAGCAGTGAGCCTGGCTATTGTTAATCAATTTTCGAAGGACCGATTGCATGCATCGTCATAGTTCCATACCCTATAAGCCTCATGCTGAAACTTGAAGCACATCTTTTGCTTTTCAGCGATTTCAGTGGACTACCAGTACACAGAGGGCTTGCCGTGCCACGGTTTTGACGGGAAATCAAAGCACTGCCAGCAGTGGTGACAATGCTCAAAGTTGAGTTCACCACATCTGAGGCTGCCAGTTTTCCTATCCCCTGCAAAACAGGTTGACGAAACACCTGCGTGAACACCTCAACGAACCTCTCGAAGTCCATCCTTTCAATGTTCCACCCAGTTGTAGAAGGTCAAGAGCATTGACGTCAGGAGAGAACATCACATTTCTCGAGCTGAATGCACTGATGATAATCGGCTGATCAGACCCCTAATAATTTGTACTTGTGTTTCCTCCGTACTAAGGATTCCAATGCTATTGTGACGTCCAGTATGGTCCCTTTACAGCCATTCCAGTGAAAATTTGGCGTATTTCCGGTGTTCAAGACGATGGGGACTGTGTTGTCAACCATTCCTTAGATTTGTTTTCGTCGCGGAACTGTTAAAGGCATGCCCCATTTGTTTGCTTTAGCGTTGAAGTCTCCCCTGACGAGCACGTTGTGACCAAAGCATTCAACTTGGCTTGGAAAAATGATATCGATTCGTTCGGTGTTAGGTACATACTAAAGAAAGTGATCCTTGAGAACCAAACTCACATGAAATTATCCCCCATCCGTAGGCGGCCGCCTGGAAATTATTGTTCCGAGTCCAGACGGCAACTTTAACTGTTTCGCCAAGATAACATGATGCAGAACTTTTATCGTGTATTGCTCGGTCAAGAGCAAAACGTCAGGGTTCATGTCTCTGGGCGCTCAAGGAGGTTTTGGGTGGTTCGACGGTGGTGTACGTTTATCTGTACGATGCGGTTCATCGCAGTTCTGATTTGGCCTTCACTAGAATCTCCTGAAATATGCTACATTTTTTATGTTTTATCAGGTCCTTTGCATATTTACGCGGTGTGACTATAGCCAAGGCATTTAAAGCCACTGCTCATCACCGTATCCTGCAGGTAACCTACTCTGTTCCTAGTTTCCCCTTATTCAAAACTGCTCAGCGTCCTTTTTGGTCAAGTCAATAATGACCATGCGTTATCCTCAGCCTTTTTATGGACCTGCCTACCCTGGGGAGCCTCTTTTTTATGATGTGGTGAACTCAGTCAGGGCCCTGATGCAGTTAATGTTTCTTATTTCGATCATCACCATCAGCTCGAGCACAGCTACAGTTGCACTTTTGCCAAAAGCCTTCTTTACTGCACCGCAGAATGCTTCCTAATTGTTGGTTTCTGCTCTGAATCCAATCAGTATGTGGCTCAACCGGATCAGTCACACTCCTTCAATACAATGGCAGTTTTGATGTTCTCAGAGGCCTTACATTCCCCTTGATACTCCGCAACACTTCTGCGTAGGATCGGCTATTTTGCAATTTTATGAGCATTAGCTTGTGCCAGCGTCTTCGCCGTGGCCTCTTTCCCCCTATCCCACATCAGCTCTTTTTTCTTGCTAGATGCCTATGTGAACATAATTTTCTGTTACATTTTGAAGAGATTTCTATACGCCTTTCTTCGCTCCTTTTGTCAGCACTGTTTTAAACACCTTGTCTGGCATTCCACGAGCATTGAGTCCCTCTTCCTACCTTCTTCTATCCCGATCTCGTTTGATTGGGCTGGATGCCATTATATGATTTATGTTTAATGGTGGAGCTGCGTGTGCATGCCCTTTAAGCCAAACCCTCAGAGTTCCTTTAGTCCTTTGCTCTTCTTTGGCCTTTAACTAGCTCGTGAGGTAATATTCTTCGTGGTCTAGAAGCGTGGATTTTTGGCGAGTTGCATACTGATTTTCGTCTTTTAAGAGTGTTTCCCACTTTTCCGATTAGCCTTTGTTTTTGCTATTGCTACCTGAGGCCTGCCAAGGTTTTACCGGGATGGAGATGGTATGATAGTTGAATTGGAGCCGTTAACGGACGAGTGTCACCCCGATGCTACCATGCAAGGTAACTTGGTCCAAACTATCATATCTGCCAACCCAAAGCATAATTCCTGTTCACTATCCAAAGCGTAGTCCAGATTCAGTCAGAGTCGTTACCTGTCATCCCTCAAGGAACCTTATGGTGATCTCGATACACTTGGGTCAATAAGAGTGCTAGGCTCCAAGAGTATTCCTGTTGATCAGCGTTCTCCCTGTGTGAAGCTGGAGATAGATCCTGCCACTTTTGTGAGTAAGCACAGCATGGCAAAAATGAAATTGGTAATGACCAAAAACAGAGACATTCAATTTTTCGCCAGCAGTCTATTCGCACCTCGAGCAGATCAAATTTAACGAGAAGCAGGCTGGCGGCAGTCTTGCTATATATTATTGGGATATATTTTACAATCAGGCTTATTAAATGGCGTTGTCAGTTGAAGACAAGCAATCGAAGACCTACAGAGGTGGCGAATCCTGGCACTGCCCTACAAATTCATACTACAGAAGCAAGCCAGGGGACCGACCAATAATAATAACGACAGCAGCATTTAACCATGCGTGGCTCAAATGCACAACCACCCAAACCCTAAACCCTCTTTATGATTAAGCAGTTTGGCATTTAATAGCAATTACATTTATTGTTGAATAGCCACGTGAAGTTTCTGTCGAACAAAATTTGAATTTTCTCTAACATTTTGAATGTACAGACATGAAAAAAAATCAATTCTACGTCTAGCGTACGTTGCTTATAGACGTGTTTTTAAAAGCTCCTGTCAAGAATTTTAAAAATTAAAATAATTTTTAAAATGTCATTTCGAAACTTATTTTTAAAAGAACTTATTACATCGCTGAATCTTTCGAACAATTTATCGAGTATCTGGATTTTACTTGCGAGGAAGTCTCAAAAAGTTCAAAAAAGAAGAAACGTGTTTTTTTGCCGGGGGCATGTGGGAGCCTGATGGCTTCCCACCGCTGGAGGACCCAGTGCCAGGCATTTTAAATGCCGTGAATGAAAAAATCATGCAACGAAAAAACGACCAAGAAAAATTTGAGCATGCAAAGCGTATTACGCTTTCAAGCCAAGAATTGGAAAGAGCAATCAGAGAAAACGCAAAAGTTACTATTGAAAATTCGAATTCGAAATTCGGAGGAAATGATCCAGATATTAACTAACGTCAACAAAACAAAAGTGATCAAGCCACAAAATACATCTGGAAAAGAAGAAGCGACAACAAAAAAGACGAACGAAAAACAAGTAGCCACGCAAAAGGCTCAACAAACAAATAAAGCAATATTACAAGATACGAAAAAGCCATCAATTCATGATGTCGATATCATACTAAGCGCAAATTACAATGCGGTAATTGTTGTGATGAATAACGATATGGATACTGAGATGGAGTGCCAAGAAGCCATAAGTAATATTAATGATTCTAGTGATAATTTTATTGCATACTTAAAATAAAAAAAAGGAGTAGGAGAAGAAGCCAACCGATGGTTCTGCTGGTTGTCCTATTAAAAATAATAAGATGACTGAGAAAGTTCCCCCGGTTAATGTCTTTGGGTAGCGCGGAGGGCATATGGTTCAGCTATTGGTAGCTGAACATTAGATCGATAATTTCGAAGTTAAGAGAGTGACCGCTGATTAGCTCACAATTGAAACAAAAATAATGGCTAGTTTCAAGCTACCAAAAGATGCTCCCAATAGTGTCAAAGCTCCCCAATTCACGTTCACACCAAAGGCAGAAAAAAATCAGACCTTCCTGTGGAAGGGCTTTTTTGTGGTAGCGAGGTGAATGCTATTTATGCACAGAGTGTGGAACTCCCATGCACGACTGGACTACCCGCTAAACACCTTCCCTGTCAACCTGAGAACCCAGCCTGGAACCGTTTGACACATTACTTCGGGCCAGGTCTCGTTTTGTTACGCCGTGGGGCTGTTATGCTACATACAACGTCGTCAATCGTCTAAGCTCTGCCAAGTGTTATACGGTCAAGCACATACGCCCATTGTCGTCAAAGCATGTACCTGTCGACCAACGGCAAGCGAAAAGTCTTCATAATTCATAACATTAGCGACGACGACCATGTACATAAGAAGCTTCGGGGTGTGCTTATAGAAATATCGACAAGCTACGCCAAGTGTTATACTACATAAGCCATAACATTAGCAACTACAACGACCATGTACATGAGAAGCTTCGGGGTGTGTTTCCAGCGGAGTGACACTGTGCTAAACTCTGCCTTCAAACCATTTCTCCAATTCGCCGCAAAGTTTCACCATGCGGGCAAGTGAGACGGAATGCGGAGGAAGAAGCTTTCGTGGAACGAGAGCGCACGTTACAACCACTCAGCGAATTTAGGGCGAATTGAGGCCGCGTGAATCGTTTAAAAGGCAATTGATCGAGCGAGAAACGGCAAGTAGTGATAACAGCGGTTACGGTATTGTACGCGAAGTTTATTTCGCCGCGAAGTCAACAACGAAGAGGCAGTGCATATAGTTCCGGTGCAAATGCGGAGTATCTTCGGTAATTAGTAAGATGGTGAGGTGTAGGCTTGAGCCGCGAACCTCCTTCGGCTTGTTTGCGTATTACGCTGCGTAGCCACCATCAACTTACTTTACTTACTTCTAGGCATCCTCCGTCCGTGTAGACACCGTATGGATAGTTGCTATAAATAACTAAAGAAGTGTGAATGTAAATGCTTCACCCGGTATGGATAGTTGCTTAAATTAATTAAATAATTGATTGTAATGTTAGAGATTTAAAAAGAATGAGCAATAAAACTAAGGTAATTCATTAAAAATTAACTCTCGTCTTTTGCTATTCTAGTTTAAACGGACAGAGTAGCAGGTAAGTGGTAAATTAGGAGTTCTTTCCCCGGGAGCCTTGATGATGTATATTGGATACACATCAAATGTGCTCCCAGTTCATACCAGTATACATAGGGTATACTGGTTATGTAACAAAATTGGCGCAGCCGGTAGGATATCGGTTTTGCAGAGACCACCGTGTAGTGCGCTGTGTAGCAAATTTAAATGGGCTGAAAAATCCATGCACCCAGCCGATATCTCAAACCATTCAACTCCTGTAAGACACCATTGCTACTCATACTGTCCATCAAACTAGATCAGCTTTCCTAAAAGAAAATCAACTAATAATTTTAATCATTTAAAAATCAAAAATAAAGTATCAATATCCCCACATCATAATAATGCTACTAATAAAGTGCATAAAACTAAATCAACCTTCTTAAAACAAAAAAAAAATCAAACAGTTATTTCAATCATTTAAATAACAAAAAGAAAGTATGAATATCCAAACATAATATTGTTGATCAAACTAAACCAGTTTCCTTTAAAAAAAAAATAATCATGTTAATCGTTTAAGTAACAAAATATAATATCAGTTTAATGCTACCCATACTGGTCATCTACCCAGATCAGCCTTCAATCGAAACAAATAATTATATTGATCATTTTAATAACTAAAACATAATATCAACATTCAAATATAATATTATTTCTACTCATAATATCCATCAAATGAGATCAGTTCTAAAATCAAATAATCATATTGAACATTTAATTCTTCATATATTTACTCCGTCATTCATATATCTTAAATCTCATCTTTCTTATCTGAAGTTCATTCGAACTAACTCCTCACTCCAACGTAGAATTTATAAAGATATAAAGTTTCAATCAACTAACATTCAAAACACAAAACATTACAAGTAAATATTAAACACAAATAAGCAAAACGAAAACTTAATAGCGAGCAAACAAACACGTGCCCATTGTTATCGAAATATGATACCACTTATCACTCCAACTGCTTGGACAATACGCGTACCCACATGCATATTAAAGTCTTATCTCTTGAATTGAATGAGCATTCGAATTAACTGAAGCATAATTAAAAGAGCAAACAAAAACAAACATTTAACTGCAAATTGAATAGATAGACATCTGGGCAATATTTTTAAATGCAATAACATTGAAGAGCAAACTAAATTAATTAACTGCTCTACATAAATACAAAGAATAATTTGCATGAGAACGGCAATTTCCCAACGCAAATAAACATGAAACTAATTTAATTTCAAGTTACACTGAAACAATTTAAGTATGGGAAATTTGAAACAGCAGAATTTTAGAACATTACAACAATGCAAACGATTTTACCCCAAAACCAATTATCTCTTTCAAGTTCCACTGCAATTCACTCTCAAACCAAATTTACATCCAGCACTAAATGTGCCATTTCATAATATAAAGGAAACGGGAAAAGTGGCAGTCAAGTCGGTAAAACCCCGGCAAAACTATCAGCAAACACGCTTTGTCGATGTCTAAATTGCACGATCACTGGAATGAAAACCAGTTGATTACACAACAGCCTCTGAGCCGTCGACGTAAACTGTCGGCGGACACGCTATTTTTAGTTATAAGTCCCTAAAGAAACACATAATAGTCTCTGAGCTGCCCGATTTCAACTTTCGGCAGACACGCTACATATAGTATTAAGTCATATGCAAAAGTGACATCAATTTACCATCCAGTCGTAGCCTCTGAGCTGTTGATCCAAAAGGGTTTACAACACGCTATCAACCATGTACCCTTCAAATAAGCCACTACGTTTCCTGGCACAATAAATACCTTATATAACTGCTAACTGTTAGAAAAAAAGTCACAAATAAAACTCCTGTAGAAAGCGCAAGACAATTCAAAGCCCACCCATTTCCCACCCTTTTACTTTATATATGGCGACAATATCAAATAGCGTCTTAGAAGATGTCTTTAAGTTGCTTTAAACAAACGTTTTCTCAAGATCGAGATCAAAAATTTATTCACGGCTAATGAAGTGACCTCGCACGGCACTGTACTGTCTTCCAGTAAGGTCCAGGACGGCATTATGCCAAACTAAGTAGACACACACTAGGGAAAAATTAGACGGAACACATATAGGGTCTTGAATGAAGGTCGAAACTATATGTTCCCAAGCCCATATAGTGATAGTGTGTCTCCTTTTAATTTCAATTTAAGGAAACAGATCATCATCATTCACAACTCATACAATATTTCTATACTTAACAAAAAACCTTCATAATAAATAGTAGATTCCAACTTATAAATAATTCACATCTATTTACACATACTGCTGAATACATTTCTAATAACCCTCCCTTTTTACAACTACAAATGAATAAAAAAGTATGTAATTTACAACTTAAGCCAATTAAACGATAATTAAATGCATATACCTCAAAAGCTCTTGTAGCATGGATGAATTAAAAGCCCTGCCCACTACGAAATGCATTAAGTTGACTTAATTAAAAACAAATGCTCGTCAAGGCAATTACCAGCCAACCACGAATTAGTACATACATATCATATACTTCACATACTTCCTAGCAATCAGCGCATGTAAAAGCTACAATACATGGCTTCATTCAATTATCTCATGCATCATTGCAGAAGCAATGCTAATCACATCTTCAAAGCTCGTTAGCGGCGAGCAAAAACAATCACATAAACCTTCAATCCATGACTCCCATTCCCATTAACAACATTAACCAAGCATATGAAGGGGAAAGTTTATTTATCACACTCACTATGGTCTCTTGCGACGACTCGCCAGATCCAATTCGCACATATGTAGTGATAAGCGCAGTACGTTATCCCCTGATAACGAACTTCAATGATCGTGCGAACTGTTCAGCCCAAAGCTTAATCATTATCACACCATATGAAGCAAGTAAGTGAGCGTACTCGCAAAATTCCCAATCCCGATGGAAACCCATGCGGAAGCTTTAATAAGGTAGCATTCGCCGCCACCACAATGAAAGTTTTTCGCTCGGCTGAAATAAGTTCGAAGCTAATGAAGCGATTGGAGTGAATAATCTTATCAACCATACGAGTATGAGCGAATAGAATGCCGAGTATGAGCGAAAAATTAATTCATAACGTTCCGCCTACATACTAACAAAAAAATTCCCACTAAACTATTGGCACAATAATTAATATGTAGAACTTAAAGAAAGCTTAGTTATCGTATCAAATAAAATTAATTAAAAACTATAGTAATGTTAAAAGCAATAAGAAACAATTATGTAAACAATTATTATTAAAGTTAATAAGTAGAATCTGAAATATTCAAAGTAAAAAAAAGAAGTAACAGTAAGAATAATGATAATAGTAGGAATATAAGAACGTTAATCGAATAGAAATTGAAAGTAGCAATGAATTTAAATACAAAACCAAAACAAAGGAAAAGAAGAAAATAATAAGTGCCATTGTACTTGCACCGTTCACACTACATCCTCACTAACGCTAATTTGCTAACATCTGTTCTACAGCCTAGTAATGCACAAAAAGGTAAACCAATAATTTACAATTCTGATTTAAAGAAAAATCGGCAGTAAATATGGAAGTTAAAGGAAAATTTACTGTCTCATAAAATAAAGCCAATTAAAAGAAATATTGAATTCCGGCATCCCTCAAATGAAAAATAATTTTATATAAATAATAGTTTTATTCCCAAGAAAAAACGATTTAGGACCGGAAGAAATGTTCAGTATATTCTTCAACATTAGAGTCAAACGTAACATTATTCCATTATTGTATACAATCAAATGAAATATTGAGTTGTTAATTTATGTTTGAATAGGATCAAACCAAACACGAACCTGCTTGGCTCAAAGTTGTATCAAACAAAAACCTTTGTGAATAGTTATACTGATAAACAATCAAAAAAAAATTTATATGTATATACATTATCAATCCACGATTATGTAGAACCAAAAGCGATCTTAGCTCACTATATCAAAAGAAATACTAAGTATCAGACAAAACATCAATTTATAATTAACTTATTATGTTAGTATCAAGTAAAAACGTAACCGTACAGATTAGCGACTCAGGCAAGCAAATCATGAATCCGTAACGATATAAAATCAAAAATGAAGTAATTTTCAATTGTAACGTTGAATTATGCCATAACATGTTAAGTAGCGTAAATTAGGAGTTCAAGATACACGAAATTAAACGGTAGAATTAAGTATGTTAATCAAGAACCAGCAGCAAAACAATCAACAATAGGCAGTGAGAAGTACAGCGGACAATAGTAATGGCCTTAACAGCGCAAAGTACAACTAACGCATTAAGTAATTCGCATCATTGGAACGGAACAACGATTTACTTTACTCTCCAAGTACGTAAATCAGTCAAATCCGCCGGAGGAAATGTTATGCTATATACAACGTCGTCAATCGTCTAAGCTCTGCCAAGTGTTATACGGTCAAGCACATACGCCCATTGTCATCAAAGCATGTACCTGTCGACCAACGGCAAGCGAAAAGTCTTCATAATTCATAACATTAGCGACGACGACCATGTACATAAGAAGCTTCGGGGTGTGCTTATAGAAATATCGACAAGCTACGCCAAGTGTTATACTACATAATCCATAACATTAGCAACTACAACGACCATGTACATGAGAAGCTTCGGCCATAACACTAGCAACTACAACGACCATGTACATGAGAAGCTTCGGGGTGTGTTTCCAGCGGAGTGACACTGTGCTAAACCCTGCCTTTAAACCATTTCTCCAATTCGCCGCAAAGTTTCACCATGCGGGCAAGTGAGACGGAATGCGGAGGAAGAAGCTTTCGTGGAACGAGAGCGCACGTTTCAACCACTCAGCGAATTTAGGGCGAATTGAGGCCGCATGAATCGTTTAAAAGGCAATTGATCGAGCGAGAAACGGCAAGTAGTGATAACAGCGGTTACGGTATTGTACGCGAAGTGTATTTCGCCGCGAAGTCAACAACGAAGAGGCAGTGCATATAGTTCCGGTGCAAATGCGGAGTATCTTCGGTAATAAGTAAGATGGTGAGGTGTAGGCTTGAGCCTTGTTTGCGTATTACGCTGCGTAGCCACCATCAACTTACTTTACTTACTTCTAGGCATCCTCCGTCCGTGTAGACACCGTATGGATAGTTGCTATAAATAACTAAAGAAGTGTGAATGTAAATGCTTCACCCGGTATGGATAGTTGCTTAAATTAATTAAATAATTGATTGTAATGTTAGAAATTTAAAAAGAATGAGCAATAAAACTAAGGTAATTCATTAAAAATTAACTCTCGTCTTTTGCTGTTCTAGTTTAAACGGACAGAGTAGCAGGTAAGTGGTAAATTAGGAGTTCTTTCCCCGGGAGCCTTGATGATGTATATTGGATACACATCAAATGTGCTCCCAGTTCATACCAGTATACACAGGGTATACTGGTTATGTAACAGGGCGCGTTCAAGCTAAGGAGTCTCATTTCTAGCGGGAGGGGAGAAGGGAAGAGGAAATGCCAGAAGAGTGATCCCCCAGCCCCACCGCCCGCGTCTGCTGTGAGTCCCTTTTATATTTTAGGACTGCCCGAGCATAATGTGCCACCTGGTTCCATTTGTCAACCGATTCGAGCATCACCGCAACGATATTATCCGGGGTGAGCTCTCCCGTCTCCCTGTAGAGTTTCCTTCGCAGCCTGGCCCATTTGGTACACGCAAAAAATGTGTGACAGGCATTGTCCTCCTCTCCTGGGTAATACCGATAATCGGGAGACCGTGACTTACCAACCTTGTGCAGGTAAGACTGAAAACACCCGTGCCCGCTCAAAAACTGGGTCAGATAGAAGTCAAACTCACCATGCTTTCGATTTAGCCACGGTCTCACATCCGGGATGAGGTGCGCAGTCCACCTTCCCTTCGTGCAATTCACCCAAGACTGCTGCCAATCGTTGAGCGAGCGCTGTCTCTCCTCGCGGACTACTATCTTCCTCGCATCCTCAGTTTGGCGCAGGTAAATAGCGCGGCTCTCTAGCAAGGAGGGCGACAGGTATCACGCCTGAAATCACTCTCACCACCGAGTCGGAGACTGTTGGATACGAAGATGCAATTCTCAGTGCTCCTCTTCTCTGTACCTGTGCCAAATGTTTTCGGTATACCTCCTTGCTGACAGGGTCGCCCCATACCTCTGCTCCGTACACTAGCACTGACCCATGATGGGCTGGGTCCCCTACGTTGGCCATAAGTCAACTCAGAGCCGATATTCCCGAAGCAGCTTTCTCAGCCGTTGCCCTGATTTGCTCAGAGAAACTCATCTTCGAGTCGATTAGTAGCCCCAGGTACTTTACCGCTGGCTTCGATTCGATTTGTATGTCTCCAATACTGATCATCCTTAGTCTAGGGATTCTCTTTTTGTCAAGATGACCACTTCGGTTTTCTCCAGTGCTAAACTCAGCCCGCGAGCAGTCATCCAGTCCCTCGCTCGGCGCATTCGCATACCTAGCCTAAGTTGTGCTTGTTCAACGGTGCGGCCAGCAACCAGAGCCGCAACATCATCCGCATAGCCGACGAAGCGCGACTCATCTGGCATCTCAAGTCTCAGTAGCCCGTCGTAAGACACGTTCCACAGGTCCGGACCAAGGATAGATCCCTGGGCAACACCCGATGTAATTTCCATCATTCGTTGGCCCTGTGTCGTGTCGTAGAGCAGGCTTCGGTCTTTTAGGTAGTTCCTCAAAAGCCGCATTAGATATTCTGGAACTTGAAAAGAGTTTTCCAGCGTGTCGAGAATATCAACCCATCCAGCGGAATTGAAGGCATTCCTGACGTCGAATGTCACCAACAGGACGATCCGTCGCTTGGTGCGACTATATGCCCCTGCCTTTTAGACCGCGCTCACCACCTCTGCAATCGCATCAATGGTAGAACGTCCTGTTCTAAAGCCGTACTGCCGAGGAGATAGGTCCCCAGCAGCACGAATCGCGTCAGTGAATCTTCCCTTGATGAGTTTCCCTAGCACTTTCCCAGCCGTGTCTAGCATGCATAACGGGCGGTATGCAGACGGCGATTCGGGATTTCCCTTCCCCTTGCTGATCAGCACAAGCCTTGCCACCTTCCATCGTATCGGGAAAACCCCGTCCCATAGGCAAGCGTTGAATGTGCTGAGCAGCAAGTCAGGACAATGGTGATAGACGAGCCGCAACACCTCAGCTGGAACCCCATCTGGACCTGGAGCCTTCCTCGCTTTCAATGAGAGGACTGCCTCCTCCAGTTCCAGCTGTGTGAAGAGTGGGCACTCTACTGCTGTTTCACCATGGACAGCATCAACATGGACGGGATGGGCGGGGAAGAGTCCCCGCACTATCGCGTCCATCTTTTCCGCGTCATGTATACAAGGCTTCCGTAGCGCACCAAGTTTCCCCATGACCAGCTTGTAGCCAAGGCACCTCGGATAGTTGTTCACATGGTCCACTAGGCCTAGCCAGCAGCGAGCCTTGCTACTGTTGGTCAGTTTGTGAAGGCATTTCCTGGCCGACTTATATGCTGCCACCTGGTTGTATGCCTCGTCACGGTTCCGCGCCCGTTGAGCCTTACGTTTCAGTTGACCACCAGTACACTGGGGGCTTGCCGTGCCGGGGTCTTCGACGGGGCATAGAAGCGCAGCAAGCAGCCGTAATGATGCTCATAGTAGAGTTCACCACGTCTTCAGCTGCCAGTTCTTCCGTCCCCTCCGAGGCTCCCTGCAGCGGCTCACCTGCTGTGAGAACCTTGATAAACCTCTCGACGTCCATCCTTCCGATGTTCCATCAAGTTGTAGAAGGCCGAGAGCACGGACGTCGAGAGACAGCATCACTTATCTCAAGCAGAATGCACTGATGATCACTGGTTGAGTAGTCCTCTAATACTTTCCAGTTGTGTATCCTCCGTACTAAGGACTACGAGGCAAATGTCACGTCCGGTATGGTTCCTTCACAGCCAATACGGTGGAAAGTCGGCGTGTTTCCGGAGTTTAGTACGACGAAGGCCATCCTGGCCGCCATTTCCAGGATTCGTTTTCCCCGCGGATCCGTCTGAAGCATGCCCCATTCGATTGCTTTAGCATTGAAGTCGCCCCCCCCCCCCCCCCCCGAGCACTTTGCCCTCTGCGTTCGAGACAGCGCCCTACAAAGCCAGAAGCTTGGCTTGGAAAGATGATATCGACTCCTTAGGCGTTAGGTACACACTAAAGAGGGTGATCCCTGAGCACCGAACCCACACGAAACCATCCCCCCGCCCACAACTCTCCGCTTGAAAGTCACTGCTCCAAACCCAGATGGCGGCAGTACCAGTTTCTTCAGAATACCATAATGGAGGACTTTTATTACGGTGTTGCTGACTCAGCAGCAAGAAGTCGGCCTTCATGTCCCTTGCAAACTGCTCAAGCAGATTTAGGGCGGTTGAACTGCGGTGTAGGTTTAGCTGGAGGATGCGGGTCATCAAAGCTCTGATTTTGCCTTGGCTAGGGCTTCCTGGAACACCCGGCATTTTCCTGATCCCAAGACGTGTCCAAAATCAGGTTTTGGATCAGCATCCTTGCAAAGAATACAGTGTGCCTCCTTCGTACACTCTTTTCTTTTATGTCCCGTTTCGCCGAATTTGTAACATAGGGAACTCCTTTCGGGTCCTTTGCATACTTGTGTGGTGTGACCATAACCAAGGCATTTGTAACATTGAAGAGGCGTTGCACTTCGCCGTATCCTACAGACAACCCACCCAATTCGTACTTTGCCCTTGTTCAGGAATTGTTCGGCGTCCTTTTATGTCAAGTCAACTATGGCCATGCATTGTCCCCTGTTGTTTTCTGGTGTAAGTCTCGCTTCAATCCTTCCAACGCTAGGGAACTCCTTTTTGATGGCATCTTTTACCTCAGCCAGATCGGTCACGCAGTCTATGTCTCTTATTTCGATCGTTGCCATCGGCACGAGTGGAGCTATAGTTGCGCTTTTGCCGAGGACTTTCTTTACTGCGTCACAGAATGCTTCTTCATTGCTGGCCTCTGCTCCGAATCCGACCAGTATGTGGCCCGACCGCGTTGGTCTTACTACTTTAACGGTAGTATTGGTGTCTTCGGGCCTTACGTTTCCCGTGATGTCCCGCAGTACCTCCGTTTGGGATCGGCCATCTTGGGGCTTTACAAGCAGTGCCTGCTGCCGGGGTCTTCGTCGGGGCTTCTGCCTCTCCTGTTTTGCATCAGGTCCTATTTCTAATTGGGCGTCCATACGAACTTTACTTTCTGGCTTTTTTTGAAGGAGTTTCTTTGCGGCTTTCTTAGCTCCTTTTGTAAGCACCGTGTGGAACCCCTGATCTGGTGCTTCACGCCCGTTAAGTGCCTCTTCCTTCCTCCTTTTATCCCGATCTCCTTCGATTGGGCTAGATGCCATTCTTTTATTGACTTTTAATGGCGGAGCTATCTGTACGAGTATGTTGCCTTTAGATTTCGCCCCAGGCGCCTCTTAAGCCTTCTGTTCGTCATCGGCCCTTAACCAGCTCCTGCGATAGTGCCCTATGCGATCTAGGAGCTCCTCTAGTTCAAGGAGCCCTGCCTTTGCTGCTTTGCTGATTTTTGGGGAGTCGCATGCAGCTTGTATTCTTTTCAGAACATCTCCTGCTTTTCGGAGTAGCCTTTCTTCTTTGTTTCACTGGGCCGCAATTGTACCTTGCAACCATCTTTGGGAGAGGTTATCGCGTTCCGTTCCCGAGTGCAGTACTGCCGCCACATTTTCAACGTTGGCGGGGCGGTGTCTGGTCACTCGTTGCTTTTAGTGCCGTAATCTCCTCATTGGCTTCTGTATTTTTCGTGGCAATGTTGGGATTTGCGGCCCTTGCATCAGTCGCTTCGGCAACGATCGCAGCAGTAACGATCGAATTTTCGGTGCTCTTTATGTTACCTCCCACCGCTCGAACACCCGCTTCTCCTTAATAAGACGCTCGGGCGTTCGCATAATTTTGTGGAAGGGCTTAGACTGTGGGAAGAATACAGTTGATCTCCTTGAAATTTTAAAGAATACAGCACCAGTTGTCAAATTCATTTGTGTGAAAAACTTTGGTACAAGCAGATCAACTGCTGGAGGCAATATATTACTTTTTTATTTGGTCCAAATTTCTAACGATAGCAGTCCGAGTGCCCTCTAAAAGGCAAGGGTCTTGAACTTTAGATTTGTGAGTTGCGAGTACCTCCAAAAAACTGAGGTCAACCAGTGGTACAGGTGCCAAAGTTCCTGTAATTCAGCTGCCAACTGTGCCATGCACTATCGCTGCACTAAATATAAAGATATTCATGTCTCCGGTGAATGCAAATTGGCTCAGATAGAATCAAAAGAAAATTTATTATCATCTGGCATCATATCGAAGATGCCCTCGGTAACAAGATACAAAAGTTAAATTCTCCCCAAAACAAACCCAAGTAATCGCAGTGGGTCCAACTTCGTCAAGCCTGTCATTTGCAGTTGCTGCTAGAGGACCAGCAGACAACAATGTAAATAAAATAAATAATGTAAGTAGCAATAATGAGCTGCTTCTCAAAATTTACCAACAGTTAGAATCACTTTCAGAAAGACTTAAAAAAACAAGATCAAAGAATCAATTTCGTTCTTCAACGTTTAGGCCAACATGGGTCAAAGTAGTTTGTCATCCAGTGACATTTCATGGATAAGCTCCGTCTCATCTCGATCAACGTCAACTTCATTGCTGCTATACATCCACGTAACTATCTCCTTGAATTTATTGTTAAGCAAAAACCTGACATCATGTTTCTCACTAAAACCCACCTCAATGCATGGCACTCCATTACATTCAAAGATTTTGAATTCATAAGGACCCATAAGGCAAACGGTGATGGCGAAAGTGGCACTGGGATATTAGTTCAAAGGCTCTATTGTTTCCAAAATATTGATCAGGTCGTATTCAAAAGCATAGAATCTCGTGCAATATCCGTTATCAACAATTTCACTGCCAGATGGGGAAAACCTCTTCGTTATTTCTGCCTATGCGACTAGTCGAAATGTTCTCAAGTTCAAGGAAGAGCTCAATTCCTTGTTGAAGTGAACAGGCTGTATAATTATTATATTCTTGCTGGTAACCTTAATGCCTAGCATAAATCATGGCTGACCGCCAACAGTAATCCCAGAATTGTATTCCTGAAATCGGGGATAATAGAGAACTAAATTGAATACAGGTGCGATCTATATGGTTTTTTTTTGTGGTAGGGAGGTGAAGGCATTTACGCCCGCCGAGTCTGGCAGTGTGGGACTCCCATGGAGGATACCCTTGGACTACCCACTAAACACCTCCCCTGTCAATCTGACAACCTAGCCTGGAACCGTTTGGCACATTACTTCGGGCCAGGCCTCGTTTTGTTACGCCGTGGGGCGCCTTCAAGCTGGGGAGTCCCTTTCCTAGCGGGAGGGGAGAGGGGAAGAGGAAATGCCAGAAGAGCGATCCCCCAGCCCCAGCACCTCTGCTTGCTGCGAGTCCCTTTTATCTTTTAGGACTGCCCGAGCATAATGTGCCACCTGGTTCCATTTGTCAACCGATTCGAGCATCACCGCAACTATATTATCCGGGGTGAGCTCTCCCGTCTCCCTGTAGAGTTCCCTTCGCAGCCTGGCCCATTTGATACACGCAAAAAATGTGTGACAGGCATTGTCCTCCTCTCCTGGGCAAAACCGACAATCGGGAGACCGTGACTTACCGATCTTGTGCAGGTAAGACTGAAAACACCCGTGCCCGCTCAAAAGCTGGGTCAGATAGAAGTCAGTCTCACCATGCTTTCGATTTAGCCACGGTCTCACATCCGGGATGAGGCGCGCAGTCCACCTTCCCTTCGTGCAATTCCTCCAAGACTGCTGCCAATCGTTGAGCGAGCGTTGTCTCTCCTCGCGGACAACCATCTCCCTCGCATCCTCGTTTCGGCGCAGGTAAATAGCGCGGCGCTCTCTAGCAAGGAGGGCGACCGGTGTCATGCCTGCAATCACTCTCACCGCCGAGTCGGAGACTGTTGGATACGAAGATGCAATTCTCAGTGCTCCTCTTCTCTGTACCTGTGCCAATCGTTTTCGGTATACCTCCTTGCTGAGAGCGTCGCCCCATACCTCTGCTCCGTACAGTAGCACTTACCCTACAGCACTCATCAAGAGGCGTCTTCTTGATGGGCTGGGTCCCCCTACGTTGGCCATAAGTCGACTCAGGGCCGATATTCCCGAAGCAGCCTTCTCAGCCGTTGCCCTGATTTGCTCAGAGAAACTCATCTTTGAGTCGATCAGTAGCCCCAGGTACTTCACCGCTGGCTTCGATTCGATCTGTATATCTCCAATACTGATCATCCTTACTCTAGGAATTCTCTTTTTTGTCAAGATGACCACTTCGGTTTTCTCCAGTGCTAAACTGAGCCCGCGAGCAGTCATCCAGTCCCTCACTCGGCGCATTAGCATACCTAGCCTAAGTTGTGCCTGTTCAACGGTGCATCCGGTGACCAGAGCCGCAACATCATCCGCATAGCCGACGAAGCGCGACTCATCTGGCATCTCAAGTCTCAGTAGCCCGTCGTAAGACACGTTCCACAGGTCCGGACCAAGGATAGATCCCTGGGCAACACCCGATGTAATTTCCATCCTTCGTTGGCGCTGTGTCGTGTCGTAGAGCAGGCTTCGGTCTTTTAGGTAGTTCCTCAAAAGCCGCATTAGATATTCTGGAACTTGAAAAGAGTTTTCCAGCGTGTCCAGAATATCCACCCATCTAGCGGAGTTGAAGGCATTCCTGACGTCGAATGTCACCAACAGGACGATCCGTCGCTTGGTGCGACTATATGCCTCTGCCTTTTGGACCGCGTTCACCACCTCTGCAATCGCATCAATGGTAGAACGTCCTGCTCTAAAGCCGTACTGCCGAGGAGATAGGTCCCCAGCAGCACGAATCGCGTTAGTGAGTCTTCCCCTGATGAGTTTCTCTAGCACTTTCCCAGCCGTGTCTAGCATGCATAACGGGCGGTATGCAGACGTCGATTCGGGATTTCCTTTCCCCTTGCTGACCAGCACGAGCCTCGCCACCTTCCATCGTACCGGGAAAACCCCGTCCCGTAGGCAAGCGTTGAATGTGCTGAGCAGCAAGTCAGGACAATGGTGATAGACGAGCCGCAACACCTCAGCTGGAACACCATCTGGACCTGGAGCCTTCCTCGCTTTCAATGAGAGGACTGCCTCCTCCAGTTCCAGCTGTGTGAAGAGTGGGCACTCGACCGCTGTTTCACCATGGACAGCGTCAACACGGACGGGGTGGGCGGGGAAGAGTCCCCACACTATTGCGTCCATCCTTTCCGCGTCATGTATACAAGGCTTCCGCAGCGCACCAAGTTTCCCCATGACCAGCTTGTAGCCAAGGCCCCACGGATCCCTATTTATATCATCCACGAGGTCTTGCCAGCAACGGGCCTTGCTCTTGTTAATAAGCCTGCGAAGATATTTCCTGCCGGACCTGTATGCTGCTAGCCTAGTGTCTGCCTCCTCCCGTGTTCGCGCCCGCTGAGCCTCTCGCCGAAGTTTGTGACACTCGCTTCTTTGTTCGGCGATCTCGTTTGACCACCAGTATACTGGAGGCTTACCGTGGCGGGGTCTTCGGTGCGCCTGCCGTAAGCGCGTCAGCGAACCTCTCAACGTCCATCCTCCCAGTCCTCCATCCGAGGATTGAAGTTTGGGCATATGCACGCAGAGTGGCACCGTCGTGAATCTCAACAGCTATATACTGGTGATCACTAGCCGAGTAGTCCTCTAGTACTCGCCAATTGTGTACTCTAGGTACCAGGGACTCCGAAGCGAGTGTCACATCCGGTATGGTTCTTACGCAACCCCATCGGCGGAAAGTAGGGGTGTTACCAGTATTTAGGACAAAAAGCGCTGTTCTAGCCGCCATGTCCAAGATTTGCTTTCCCCTTGGGTCGGATTGTGGCATACCCCATTCAATGGCTCTAGCGTTGAAGTCTCCCCCGACCAGCATGTGGCCCTCTGTGTTCGAGACAGCGTCCTCCAGGGCATCGAGTTTGGTTCGAAAAGATCGCATTGCCTCGTTAGGCGTCAAGTAAATACTGAAATATGTTATCCCTGAACACCGCACCCACACCAAACCATCCCCGCGTCCATGGCCCTGCACCTGAAGGCGGGCGTTGTCTCGAACCCAGATGGCCGAGGTACTAGATTCGTCAGGGTACCACGCTTGCGAGTCCTTGTTATGATGTTGCTCGCTCAGCAACAGGAGGTCAGCTTTCTTATCCCTCGCAAACTGCTCAAGTAGGTCCTGGGCGTTTGTGCTTCGGTGCAAATTGACCTGCAGGATACGGATCATTTGAGTATCCATTTGGCTTTAGTTAGGGCCTCCTTGAAAACCCAGCATCTCCCTGTCCCCGGCTCATGTTTGAGGTCGCCGGGTGCTAGCTTTGCATCCTTGCAAAGAATGCATTTTGCCTCGTTCGTGCACTCCTTCCTTTTGTGCCCCGTTTCACCACATTTGTAGCACAGAGATCTCCTGTCGGGTCCCCTACAGCCATACGCGGTGTGTCCGTATTCGAGGCATCTGAAGCAGCGGATAGGGATCGCTCTTCTCCGTATCCTGCAGATCACCCAACCTATCTTAATTTTGCCCTTCGCCAGGATTTGCTGGGCGTCTTTATCAGCTAGTTCGACAATAGCCATGCGTTGCCCCCTTGTGTTTTCACGTGTCAATCTTGCCTTGACTTCACTTAAGCTGGGGAACTCCCTCCTGATTGCGTCCTCTACTTCAGCTTTGTGCGTGACGCAGTTGAGGTCCCTGATTTCCAGGGTGGCCATTGGTTCGAGCGAGGCAACCGTTGCCGCATCTCCAAGAACCTTTTGAGCCGCGTCACGGAATGCATCTTTGTTTGTGGCCCCTGGCCCGAATTTCACCAGCAGGCCACCGGTCCGGGTTGGTCGAACTGCTTTGATGACAGTTTCGGTGTCGTCTGGCTCGACCACTCCTTTAATTTCACGGAGGACATCTGCGTAGGCTCGGCCCTTAGTGGGTTTAATAAGCAGTGCCTCTCTCAAGGGTTTGCGCCGCGGTTTGCTTTTTGTTTTCTGCGGTATATCGGGGGGTTCTTTGTTCTTTTCGTGGTTGAGCTCTTTGTCTGTTTTTTCTAGGAGTAGTTTTTTGGCCGCTTTTTTCGCTGCCTTATTTCGCACCACATGAAACTCCTCGCCTGGAGTGTCAACTTCGTTTATGGTCCTTTTCTCACGGTCGCCTTCAATTGGGCTACCGGCCATTCTTTTGCTGCTGCTAGGACCCACTGATGCCTCGAGGGAGAGCGTGTCTTTTTGGTGCTTTTCGGTTGCAAGCCACTTCCGCCTGTAGTGCGTTATGCGGCCAAAAAGCTCCTCCAGTTCAAGAATGCCATTCTTGACACTCTTGCCTATGTTTTTCTGCATTTCGCAGGCAGCCCTCAGTTGTTTGACGATATTCCCGGCTTTCCGAGTAAGCTGCTCCTCTTCGGCGTGGTCAAGGGCGATTGTGTTATTTGGCGCCACCTCTTGGGAGTGGCCCCCGTTTCCTAGCCCTTTTGCTTCTACCGCTTGGGTCGCGTTTGAAGTGGCGTCGGCCAACGGCAAAACTTCTCCCTCCCCCAGTCTTACACTGGCCTCTGTTGGTGTCGCAGCTTGATCCAGATTGTGTACGTCTTGCACTGGACGCTCCGGGGTGCGCATAGTCCTTCTACTGCGCCCAAAGGCCGGAATGATGCCAGGTTGCACAACGCACTCTGCCTTCTTTCGTTCGTTAGTCCGTCTGTGTGTCTATATGGGTTGGAGCTCCGAGTATACCCTAGAGCAAATTCATATTTGGATTTCTGCATTGCTGATGCAAGACATAAATTCAGTTTTAACAGTCCTCAATGGAAAGTGCAAGTGCTTCCTTACGATAGCGACCATAATTCAATCACAATGGAAATCAATCATCAAAGGGATGATGTCTACCTCATTCCAGTTTAACCTGAAAATCATCGGTTCAATTTAAAACAAGTTGGGTAGACAGACCTATGCTCATGTCAGAAGGGTTTTGTACTCAACTTACAAAATGCAGTAACCAGCAACGAATAAAATCAAGAAACATGTCAAAGACGATTTAATTGGAGAAAATGTGAAATTCGAGGATCATACTGTTATTAACAAAGTTGAACGAATTTTGACTTCTGAGGTATTTGTTATAGTTATATCCATAAATATCTCCTTTGATATTTTTTTCAGATTTTTTAAATCACTGGTGTCCATTCGTGAGGGAGGAAACACATTTTTCATGTATTTCCCCCCCTGTGCTCTCACTGAAGCAAAAACTGTCAGTTTAAGAACTGTTTTGAAAAGCCCTCATAGAGAACTTTCAGTTGATACTCATAACGGCTACTTTTCATGAAATTTTTTTTCAGGGGCCACTCCTCTGTACTGTAATCATCGATTCATGGCCTATTTTTTCGAATCCTAGAATGGTTACGAAGCCCTTTTGCTAGGACCTCTCTCCTGCCTCTTCGACTTCTTTCAATTGTATGTACTCATCTTCATGATACCTATCACTCCTGAAATTTTCATGCAAATTCTAGCAAAGCTGTAGTGTCTAAGTCGGTAAAAAGCGCATATGGCTCCATAGCAATATGTTTCCATAGTAATACAGGGCATATTGCTCCATAGTAATACGCGAAAATTCAAATCGCTATAACTTCGGTAAATACTATTCGATCATTATAAAACTTTCCGAAAAGATCAATCTTATAAATAGTCATCTCTTTGCTAAATTTTATTGAGTTTAAGGGTACCGTTTAGATTTTATTCAAGAAAACACAAAATCGATAAATCATACTATTACTAACAAAGTTGAGTGAATTTCGACTTCTCATGTATTTTTTGTTGTTGTACTCATTAAGGCCTACATTCGTGATTTTTTTCAGATTTTTCGGATGGAAGGTGTCCAATCGCGAGGGGGGGGTACGCGAAAAATTCGTACATTTCCCCTTCGCCTGCCCCCCTCGGTACGTATAAGACAATTTTAAGACTTGTTTTGAAAAGATCTCATTGAGACCTTTCCAATGACACCCTACTCGACTACCAATGGTGAAAATTATTTTTGAGGGGTCTCCCCCTTATATGGGGAGACCCCCCTTAAACGCCTTTGAAAAATTTTTCCACCCTTGAACTTTCAAGAGGTCACCACTTCTGACCTTTCTACAAAGTTTCATGGCTGTAGCCCTTATAGTTTCGGAGAAAAAGTGCTGTGACATACAGACGGACGGACGGACGGACAGACGGACAGACGGACACAGGTCGTGATTGCAATAGGGTTTCGTATTTTAGTACAAAACCCTAATAAAAATGGATTGGGGATAGTTTCAAAAGCAGTTTAATTGGGATTACCAGAAGCAATGTCCTCCTTCTGATGATGGCAATGCTTGCTCAATGGTTCTTAATGACAGGAATCTAACTAACGCTGAAATAGATCTCTTTTTGCCGAAGTTAGAGAAGCTGACGTTGAAAACGATTGAGAAACTAGTTTCCAAGATTCAACATCGAAACAATACCATAGCAAGGTTAAAAAGATTGAAAAGCCTTCTCCTCACACGTGTCAACAATATTTATCGGCAATTTTCGGACTACAACCGTCCCTCATTGGCTTATTTGCAATTACACCTGAAGAATGTCCGGAGCTTAATCTGTTCATACTTTAGGAGTGAGGTTAGCAATCAATGGCTGGAAAAACTGAGGTGCATTAGCCCACAGGACCTAGATGGCGTTTTCATGAAAGGGTATAGTTTATTCCGCAAAAAATTCCGACTGAAAGTATCGAATCTTGAAGTTGCTAGTGATGAGATGAATCTTTTTGATAGGGCTGGTATTGAAATTAATAGTACTGAAAGGGGGAGTCAAATACTTTCAAAAGTCGTTAAAGCAAAAGTATTCGACTTCAAATCCATCTGTTCTTTATTTCAATGAAACCTTAACATCTGACCTCATACCAAGCTTTAATTTTAATGGTTATTTTGTCAGTTATGAAGACTTGTGTTTCATATTTGGCAAGGTAACCAACAAGAAATCATGTGGTATCGACGATCGTCCAAATATAGTTCTCCGACATTTGCCTGAGGTTGCTATTAGGAATTATTGTATGATGTTCAACAACATGTTGAGCAATTCATATTTCCCAAGTGAGTGGAAAAATGCTAAAGTATTTCCGATCTTGAAGAATGGAAAAGAATTTTCTAGCCCTAAAAGCTATCGCCCAATTAGCTTGCTGCCTAACATCAGCAGGATGTTTGAAATGATACTGAACAAAGCATTACGAATTGCCAATTAGGTTTTCGTGCCAGGCATTTAACCATACATGTGATAACGAAAGTAACCTAAACATTTGTTGGAAACTAAACAACAGAAAATGTGTTGGAGCGTGTCTCATTGACATGGAAAAGGCCTTTGATACGGTGTGGTTAGATGGACTAATTTTTAAACTCCTTCAGGATAGGTTCCCCAGTTACGGGTTGTATGGGAAATCATTTGTTGTAACTGATGGAAATCAGACGACAATGCGTGACTTCAAGGTCTTGAATGGTCTACAGCAGGAAACACTTACTGCACCTCTGCTTTTCTCAATATTCATTCGCAAGCTATTGAACGGCTTTGATTTTAACGTCTGGTCAACGTGATCACTGGTAGTGTTTGCTGATGATCCGATCATCTATAGGGCAGACAGAAAAGCTACAATCGTTCACAACTATCTTTGAAAAATGTTTAATGATATGCAGCTTTGCAGAAGGTAGCTTTGCGCAGAAGTGCAAAGCAATTTTGTTTCAGACAATTCTGCAGGGTGCCAGTCAAGACTTGAAACGTAATTGGAAGGATTTCCACATCATGATTAGTGAGGGTAGTTCAGAACGTGTTCCAAATAAATCTTGTGTTTGATACCTCGGCGTTCATCTCGATCAGTATCTGTACTATACTGAACATATCAAAATCAAGCTCAGCAAACCACAAAAAGTAGTCATGGCCCCTCAAGGACTCTTTCGTTCTAGATATATCGATCAAAATGTCAAAGTAATGTGTTACAAGACACTGAGCAGACCAGTTTTTACATATGGATGTCAGATCTGTTACAAACAGGGTACTAGTACTATGGAAACAATAAAACTTTTCGAAAGGAAATGTCTTCGCGCATGTACTGGTTTGTACAAAAGCCAGAAATGGATTGGAAGCATTATATAGCGAATAGAAGAATTTATCACGCCGGTAAAGTGACAAGAGTCGATATCTTCATATTGAGACTTCTTTGGAATCATATCGCAATGTATGTAACTATGAGCGAAACCCCCTGGATTTCAAAGCTGTTCTACCCAACAAACGGGTCTATTGAGACTTGTCGCGCTACTGGCTTCATTCCTCCTGAAGGGTTCGTGTATTTTGACATGAATCAATATGTTTTTGACTCTGACAGTCGCAACGTTACAAATTGTTACGTGGAAAATAGGCGCTACGTCGCAACAAGCGATTCCGGTTGGGGACCTTGGGGTCCCGACTAGCCCGTGAAGACGGCGTAGGTAGCGCTACTCGTCAACCCCAGAATTGCCCCCAGGAGCCAATTGGCACCTTAGGGCTCCCCGGAATGGACCTTCCACCGGGATAATCGCTGGTTGCCCTTATTCGGCTTGTCAAGCCACGTATCACCACTTCCACTGAGGAGAACTAACTGAACTGAAAAACTGAAGAGAACTAACACGGATTTAGATCCCCGATGGGAAGGATCCTTGCGCACTTCAGGCCAAATCCAAGCCATCCGCCAACACTGCATGCTCTTTGCACAAAAGCACTGCTGAAATACTTTACAAAACACAAAATTTTATCTAAGAAATAAAATTCTAAATCAATATGTTTAATGCAAATTATTATTCAAAAGTAATTAATCGGATTCTAAATCAATATGTTTAATGCAAATAATTATTATTTAAAAGTAATTCTCAAGTCTTAACACTTACACCGTTTCTTACTTGTTACGTTGGGGGCCCCGCCAATGATCGAAGTCCTCGCACCACAACTCAATGTGCTTCATCCGATTTAACTCATCAGCTCCCTCGTGCAGTTTTTTTTCCTTCTCCCAATGGGTTGATCTTTACTTGTTGATACGCCAGATGTCCACGATGTTCACTTTATCCTCCTGAGAATGGGTTGATCGCTGCTTGTTGGTTCGCACGACGTTCCTCGTTGGCCAAAAGTCCGTGAAAAAAAAGAGACCGTTTCCATCGTCGCTGGCTCTTTTATCAACTTGGACCAACGGCTCTTTAACTTGAGTTGAAGAACCCAAGTTCAAGGCCGCAACATTTATCACGTCTGCTCAACCTTGCATCGTTTATCTCGGGCGTAAACTCAGTTTTTTTACTTGGTAGCCATCTTCCTTTCGCGCACTGTACTGCATTATCAATAACAGCCTTACCGATTGTTTTGATTGCAATGTCTGTTGTGTTGATGCTTGTAACTCCGTGTGCATATGTTTACGTTCGTCGCGAGTTAATTTAAAGTGATTGTGGCCGCCGTAGTTGTGTCCGCAAAGGGATGTGTCGGGTGACCAGCCGGAGAATCTCGTAAGTATATCATATTTCGATAAATACACTTGTCTTGCACTCTATTGACGTAGGATATTCTACTTCATTTCTGATTTTAGCGATTATCCAGCGTCGCAAGCTTTTAGCACGGGTGTTTGTCGTGAGGATGAATTTCGATGTAGAGATGGAAACTTGCATTGAAGCCAGATATCAATGCAATGGCCACAACGATTGCCTCGATCATTCGGATGAAGAAAATTGCGAGGAGCAAACATGTTCAGTTCCAAAATGGTTTTTTGTGCCGACAATATAACCTGCTTATCGCCCAAATTTGTCTGCGATGGTAATGACGATGAAATCGAGGTTTGTATGTTGATCGATCAAAGTTTGGCTATTTGTTTAATTGGAAGGGCAGCAGTGCGGCGCTGAGAAGGAAGTAGCATTCGCCATTCTGTCAAGGATACCCTTTTAATTTCATATTTTTTTACCTTCCCATTTTAATTAGTTAGTACGCTACATCTTAAACTAATAGCGATTAGTTTCCAAACGTGTTCTGCACGTGCACTCATGAAGGTTGCATTTGCATACGTATTCTCATTACGAGTCAATCTGTTATTCATTACCAATCACATAACTAATATATGCAAAACAATACATCACTTGGAAAAGTCTTTAAATTGATTGGTATGCCCCGAACTAGCGCGATTATTATTTGCAACTGGGCCACCGCTGCCATTATTGCTACCGTTGCCACTATCGGTCGTGTCACGCCTTTCCCGCGTCGTATTGTTCAAAGTCTTTTGCTCTTTAGTTTCGTGGCTGTTGCGGTTTGGGTTACTATTGTAACGATGACTGGTGCCGCGATATGTTGTGTCATTTTTGCTATGGAATTAGTGATTGCGATATCCTTCTTCTTATCCCTATCGACATTGGTGAGTGGTTGCTGCTGTTGGTGTTGTTGTTTTTCGTTATCAGCGAGGGTTGATGATGAAGAGTCAGATGTTTTGCGATCTTTTGCCGTCACTAAACTCTCCTTATGATGTTGTGCTACCTGAGCATAACTCAACCTTGTTCCATGACCGCTAGCAGCGAACACTACTCCATCAGTTGGTTGCGGTGATACTAGAGTGTGAATAGTATTTTGCATTGAGAATTGGCTGTTGTTAGACAAAATTGCAGTCGTAGCAGGGCTTATGGACAACTTTTGTTTACCCGCTTGATTTCCCGACATTTTTGTAATTGTGTTTCCCGATAAAACTTTCCCAAAGCCAGCATTTTGGCTAGCTGCTGCAGTCAGATTATAAGATTTGCGAAAACAGATTGAAAAGGTGTGAATAAAATGATACGTTCTTTATTTTCTTTTTCGATGGTTCTCTGAAACAAACCGTGCTTATTTCGGCATACAGGCTGGGTTCTCAGATTGACAGGGGAGGTGTTTAGTGGGTAGTCCAAGGGTATCCTCCGTGGGAGTCCCACACTGCCAGACTTAGCGGGCGTGAATGCCTTTACCTCCCTACCACAAAAAAAAAAAGAGGGAGTAGTGCGCGCACATTCTCTTCCTCTCATAGCCAGTTAGGTTACTTTTTTTCAGAAAAAATGTGTCGGACTTGAGCGATCCCGTAATTGATTCAAGATATATTTTGTTTCTATAAGATGTTGACACCCCGAATTTTGGTTGTATCGCAAAATTTAAGCTTAAAAATATTAGATCAGCAGGAGTGGCAATTTATCAGAAATCAAATGATGCATCGAATACGGTAACTTCGAACAAAGACATTTTATTACGATATATTCGTGATTTAGATATTGATCAGTCATCAATTGGTGATATATGTGCTGCTCACTGTGTTTTGCATGATGGAACAAAAATCATAATGGTGGTTGTTTACATTTCACCCAACAACAAAGTTAATAATTGTATGCTAAAGTTTTTATCTAAAAGACTTATGATTTACGGTCGAGTAGGCTCTGAAGAATCAGGAGAAAACTATCATACGTTGCCACTAGTTTTAGCAGGAAATTTTAATGTTAATTTTGCAGCTAAAGATGGACAACTCTTGGTACACTTTCTACAAGGTAAATTACAACTACAAATGACCACCAACCGAAATGAGCCTACCACAAGGCATGGAACAATAATTGATGCAGTTTTCTTTACATGGCTTTCTAATTTCATTCAAAAACATATGTATCTTATTTCTCATACCATAAACCTATTATCTCCGTCTTACAATCAACCACAGTAATCACGGATGTATCCGATAATGAAAGTAATAAATAAAAATAAAAAATCTATTCAAAAATATTAACTTATCAATGAAAACCGATAATAAATTTAAATATTTGTAGAAAATTAATATACAGGGTGCGTACGGTATTTGAGGACAACTTGAGAGTAAAATTAATAAAGTTTATAATGAATAAAATTTAATGAATTTTCAGGAATTTTTTATACAGCGTTAAATTAATATATGGCTATAAATTTATTCAATAAAATCGCCATTAGCAGCAATAACCACTTCGATCCTGGTCCGGAAACGATTACATGCCCGAATCAAATGCTCCTTGTTCATATTGACCATAACGGCACTAATAGCAGTCTTCAGTGAAGAAGTGGTATTATGAGGACGCTTATTGGTCTTACCCTCAACTACGTTCCATACGTAATAATCCAAAGGATTAAGGTCTGGGGAGCTAGGTGGCCATAGGTTCGGTGTTATGTGGTCATGGAAATTGTCGGCCATCCAATTTTGTGTCGCCATGGCTTTATGTGAAGGAGCAGAGTCTTCTTGAAAAATATATGGTCTACCTCCGCTTACATTGTCCATCCAGGGTTTCACTACCGTCTCCAAAACCTCTATGTATGCAGCGGAGTTCACTCGAACTCCTTGAGGAAAAAAGTGTGGTGGCATAACATGTCCTGCGTTGCTGACAACACCTAAAACCATAACAGTGGCTGGAATTTTTGTGCGCATACCAACAGGAACCTCCGTAGGATTTGAACATAGCAAGCTGTCATTTCTGCGATTGGTCTTTTGATCTCGGTCAAATTTTTTTCCGTCGGAAAAAACCATAACATTTGGGCGCCCCAGGGTGTTTGATTTTGTTTAAAAGATGTTTTGATTGGAGAATTCTGTGTTACCGTGTTCGTTTCGACATAAACTGTCCTTTGCGAATCACTTAAGACTTATACCGAAGGTCTTCGTGGACAGCTCAGAAACATGAAGCTCACCCGCAAGGACCCTCATTGATTTTGAAGGGTCCTCGTCTATGATCGCTTGCACTTGCTTTAAAAAGTCTGCAGATCGGACAGTGTCAGAACGTTGTTCGTGCTTTTTGCAAACGATTCTGTATCGCTTCCTGATGCTTCCAATTCACGGCGAACCTTATGCACAAATGAACGGGCGCAGGGAAATTAGAAATCTCTAAACCTGTATGGTTCCCACATATAGTGACGATAACAGTATGTCTCTTCATTTCTTGAGTGATGTTGTAGTCCGCCATTTCTTATCTGAAAAAAATTCGCCAAGATAAAGTCACTTTTAAGCATGTCCTCAAATACCGTACGCACCCTGTATGTATATGTTTATATTGTACGTGTATACATATTTAAACATATATATATATATATATATATATATATATATATATATATATATATATATATATATATATATACATATATATATATATATATATATATATATATATATATATATATATATATATATATATATATATATACATATATATATATATATATATATATATATATATATATATATATATATATATATATATATGTATGTATACATATATAAACATATATATATGTATATATATATATATTTATATATATATATATATATATATATATATATATATATATATATACTCGTATATATACATATAAACATATAGGTGGAGCTAAAGAAGTTTTACTTCAGTCATGTGGTCTAAAGCACACTAGTTTTTCGCTAAATACTTATTACGTAACATTACTTAATGCTAAAGATTTACATCGATTATCCTAACCTTACTTTAACCCTTCCCACCAGTACTTCAGCGCGTGGTGTGGTACCTTGGTAATCTTCCGAATAAAATGTTGGAGTGCAAAGAATCCTTCCCTTCTAGGAATGGTTTCGGGGTTTAATTTATATTTCGTAACACAGTGTCCCAATCATATATCACATTTATAGACAGCCCATCGATAAGGAAATAAAATCTCCTCCAAATTTCAGTTCACGAGACCAACAATTCCAATGGAGATACTCATGTGCTAGATTTGTTGAGGCTGATCGAGCTAGAACTGAGCAATGTAGGTATTGGTGGCTGAATGACAACGTTTAAATTATTCGTTTTTAGGGTTTTGTAAAATAATTTTACAAAACCCTACTAGTTTCGCGACCAGTCTGTCCGTCTGTCCGTCTGTCCGTCCGTCCGTCCGTCCGTCCGTCCGTCCGTCCGTCCGTGTGTCACAGCAGTTTTTCTCGGAAATTGCTTGAGCTAGAAACATCAAATTTTGTGTGTAGATGTAAAGTGGTGATCTCTTCAAAGTTCAACTACAAAAAAATTTTATAAGGTATTTAAGGGGGGTCTCCCCATATAGGAGAGTGACCCCCCGAAAAAAAAATTTCATTGAAGGTAGCCGATATGGGTATCAAATGAAAGGTCTTAATGAGAACTTTTCAAAACAGGTCTTAATTTGGCAAAATTTGCTTCGAGGGGCGCACAGGGAGGGGAAATACACGAAAAATTTGTGTCCCCCCCCCCTCGCGATTGGACACCTGTGATCCGAAAATTCTGAAAAAAATCAGGAATGTAGGCCTTGGTGAGTACAACAACAACAAATACGTTAGAAGTCGCAATTCACCCAACTTTGTTAGTAATAGTATGATTTATCGATTTTATGTTTTCTTGTATAAAATCTTAACGCTACCCTTAAATTCAATGAAATTCAGTAACTAGATGCCTATTTATAAGATTGATCTATCCTGAAAGTTTCATAAAGATTGAACCATATTTAGCGATGTTATAGCGGTTTGAATTTTCCTGTATTACTATGGAACAATATGCGCTGCATTTATTACTATGGCAACATATGGCTATGGAACAACATGCACTTTTTACCGATTCAGACACTACAGTTTTGCTAGGATTTGCATGAAAATTTCAGGAATGATAGGTGTCATGTATATCTTTGAGAATCGGTTCAGCTAGTGGTATCAGTAATCGTAAAACAAAATAGTGGCTGTTTTAAATGCGAAGATTGAACAATTTTGAGTTATTTTTCCCAACTTCAACGTTTAAGGTGCATGTTTTGAACACTTGATTCAATTTGATGAATGACTGAAGATGAGTACCTATAATTAATGCTCATAAGTGATACAAGTCAAGGAGGTGGGAGAGAGCTCCTAGCAAAAGGGTTTTGTAACCATTCTAGGATTCGAAAAAATTGGCCATTAATCGATGATAACAGTACAGGAGAGTGGCCCCTGAAAAAAAAATCATCTAACGTAGCCGATATGAGTATGAAATGAAAGTTTTCATGGGAGCTTTTCAAAACAGTTGTTAAACTGTCAGTTTTTACTTCAGTGGGGGTACAGCGGGGAAATACATGAAAAATGTGTTTCCTCCGTCGCGGATGGACATCTGAAATAATTATCAAGGGAGATATTTATGAGTATAACAATACCAAAAACCTTAGAAGTCGAAATTCGTTCAACTTTGTTAATAAAAGTATGATCTTCGTATTTCATATTTTCTCCAATAAAATCGTCTTTGAAATGTTTCTTGATTTGATTCGATCTGGTGACTGCATTTTGTAAATTGAATACAAAACCCTTCTGACATGAGCGTAGGTCTGTTTACCCAACTTGTTATTTTTTGTTTTGTATTTTCCGTTGCATCGTTTTGAGTTTCAGCTCATTATTCCTACATATAGTGTTGTTTGTTTGTGTTGACAATTTAGGAGTAAATTTCAATATTTAATATGGATATATGTTATATTTATCATATTAGGTTTAGAAATAAGCTTTAAAGTTTATGTTAGGAATATTGTGATAGCATTTTTCCTTATAAGATAAACGGTATGATTGAGTTTTATTATGTATAATTTTCTTTATTAGAATGTATGCGGTACAGAGGCCTTATAATATAGTAGGTGTTCTGACAAAGTCATTTCACCATCGTTTGAAAATTAGTTAAAATTATGTTTATATTATCGTATTTCTATGTGATTATTACAATTAGCTAGAGGAAAATTTAGGCAAAAACCTCTACTGAGTTTTATTAGAATTAGCTTATAACATATTAGGTATAGGATAAGAGTTCACTGTTATGTCAAAATCATAAATAATGTTGGAATAGTGTTGATTGGTTTTATCTCCTTTTTCCAATTGAATCACAAAATTTGTAACAATTTGAATTTGATATTGTTTTTTGATTTAATGTTTTTAATTGATAACGCATAAATTTAGAGAGCCATTTGGGCCATTAAGTTTTGAATTTTTATTGTTTGGAATTCATATTCTTTGAAAATTTACAACGATTAGTATTGAATAAAGCTCTTTTGACTTTGATTTGACTTTGACATGAAAATTAATAATTTTGTTTTACAAGTCATATTGGTTCGTGATCTAATAATACTATTATGAAGCATGCAAATGAATAATTTATAAAAAATCAATTGGTACTGAACAGATAAATTTGATATCCAATATATTCTGTTTGTTTTCATTTTTCAAACTGAGCAATATAAAATAGTAGGTCGCGAGTGGAAATAAGTAGTAAACTTAGACAAAGGGGAATCTCCAGTAAACATCGTTAATAAAATCATGTCGCAAACAGACACGACACTGTCAAATTGATTGCATATAATTCATTATCGTAGAAATATTAAGTTAGTCTGGAATCAAATTCACAAAATAACAAGTTGGGTAAACAGACCTACGCTCATGTCAGAAGGGTTTTGTATTCAATTTACAAAATGCAGTCACCAGATCGAATCAAATCAAGAAACATTTCAAAGACGATTTTATTGGAGAAAATATGAAATACGAAGATCATACTTTTATTAACAAAGTTGAACGAATTTCGACTTCTAAGGTTTTTGGTATTGTTATACTCATAAATATCTCCCTTGATAATTATTTCAGATGTCCATCCGCGACGGAGGAAACACATTTTTCATGTATTTCCCCGCTGTACCCCCACTGAAGTAAAAACTGACAGTTTAACAACTGTTTTGAAAAGCTCCCATGAAAACTTTTATTTCATACTCATATCGGCTACGTTAGATGATTTTTTTTTCAGGGGCCACTCTCCTGTACTGTTATCATCGATTAATGGCCAATTTTTTCGAATCCTAGAATGGTTACAAAACCCTTTTGCTAGGAGCTCTCTCCCACCTCCTTGACTTGTATCACTTATGAGCATTAATTATAGGTACTCATCTTCAGTCATTCATCAAATTGAATCAAGTGTTCAAAACATGCACCTTAAACGTTGAAGTTGGGAAAAATAACTCAAAATTGTTCAATCTTCGCATTTAAAACAGCCACTATTTTGTTTTACGATTACTGATACCACTAGCTGAACCGATTCTCAAAGATATACATGACACCTATCATTCCTGAAATTTTCATGCAAATCCTAGCAAAACTGTAGTGTCTGAATCGGTAAAAAGTGCATGTTGTTCCATAGCCATATGTTGCCATAGTAATAAATGCAGCGCATATTGTTCCATAGTAATACAGGAAAATTCAAACCGCTATAACATCGCAATCTTTATGAAACTTTCAGGATAGATCAACCTTATAAATAGGCATCTACTTACTGAATTTCATTGAATTTAAGGGTAGCGTTAAGATTTTATACAAGAAAACATAAAATCGATAAATCATACTATTACTAACAAAGTTGGGTGAATTGCGACTTCTAACGTATTTGTTGTTGTTGTACTCACCAAGGCCTACATTCCTGATTTTTTTCAGAATTTTCGGATCACAGGTGTCCAATCGCGAGGGGGGGGACACAAATTTTTCGTGTATTTCCCCTCCCTGTGCGCCCCTCGAAGCAAATTTTGCCAAATTAAGACCTGTTTTGAAAAGTTCTCATTAAGACCTTTCATTTGATACCCATATCGGCTACCTTCAATGAAATTTTTTTTTCGGGGGGTCACTCTCCTATATGGGGAGACCCCCCTTAAATACCTTATAAAATTTTTTTGTAGTTGAACTTTGAAGAGATCCCCACTTTACATCTACACACAAAATTTGATGTTTCTAGCTCAAGCAATTTCCGAGAAAAACTGCTGTGACACACGGACGGACGGACGGACGGACGGACGGACGGACGGACAGACGGACAGACGGACAGACGGACAGACTGGTCGTGAAACTAGTAGGGTTTTGTAAAATTATTTTACAAAACCCTAAAAATCATACAAAGAACAAAATTCCAATCCAAATAATTTAAGCTCATAGGAGTTATTTTTCACAGTACAATAAGATTATGTTCATACGTAGTAAGGTTAAAATATGTAAGTCAGCTATCCGTTACGAAAATGTTAATGTTGAACAGAAAATTAACCTTTTTAGGGTTTTGTAAAATAATTTTACAAAACCCTACTAGTTTCGCGACCAGTCTGTCCGTCTGTCTGTCCGTCCGTCCGTCCGTCCGTCCGTGTGTCACAGCAGTTTTTCTCGGAAACTACTTAAGCTAGAAACATCAAATTTTGTATGCAGGTGTAAAGTGGTGCTCTCTTCAAAGTTCAACTATAAAAAAAATTTATAAGGTATTTAAGGGGGGTCTCCCCATGTAGGGGAGTGACCCCCGAAAAAAAAATTTCATTAAAAGTAGCGGATATGGGTATCAAATTAAAGGTCTTGAAGAGAACATTTCAAAACAGGTCTTAGTTTGGCAAAATTTGCTTCGAGGGGCGCACAAGGAGGGAAAATACACGAAAAATTTGTGTCCCCCCCACTCGCGATTGGACACCTGTGATCCGAAAAATCTGAAAAAAATCAAGAATGTAGTCCTTGGTGAGTACAACAACAACAAATACGTTAGAAGTCGCAATTCACTCAACTTTGTTAGTAATAGTATGATATATCGATTTTATGTTTTCTTGAATAAAATCTTAACGGTACCTTTAAATTCAATGAGATTCAGTACGTAGATGTCTATTTATAAGATTGATCTATCCTGAAAGTTTCATAAAGATTGAATCATATTATACCCGTTTGAATTTTCCTGTATTACTATGGAACAATATGCGCTACATTTATTACTATGGCAACATATGGCTATGCAACAACATGCGCTTTTTACCGACTCAGACACTACAGTTTTGCTAAGATTTGCATGAAAATTTCAGGAATGATAGGTGTCATGTATATCTTTGAGAATTGGTTCAGCTACGGGTATCAGTAATCATAAAATAAAAAAATGGCCGTTTTAACTACGAAGATTGAATAATTTTTAGTTATTTTTTCCCAACTTCAGCGTTTAAGGTGCATGCTTTGAACACTTGATTCAATTTAATGAATGACTGAAGGTGAATACCGACAATTAATGCTCATAAGTGAAACAAGTCAAGGAGGCGGGAGAGAGCTCCTAGCAAAAAGGTTTTGTAACCATTCTAGGATTCGAAAAAATTGGCCATTAATCGATGATAGCAGTACAAGAGAGTGGCCCCTGAAAAAAAAATTCATCAAACGTAGCCGATATGAGTATGAAATGAAAGTTTTCATGGGAGCTTTTCAAAACAATTGTTAAACTGTCAGTTTTTGCTTAAGTGGGAGTATAGAGGGGAAATACAAGAAAAATGTGTTTCCTCCGTCGCGGTTGGACATCTGAAATAATTATCAAGGGATATACTTATGAGTATAACAATAAAAAAAACCTCAGAAATCGAAATTCGTTCAACTTTGTTAATAATAGTATGATCTTCGTATTTCATATTTTCTCCAATAAAATCGTCTTTGACCTGTTTCTTGATTTGATTCGATCTGGTGACTGCATTTCGTAAATTGAATACAAAACCCTTCTGACATGAGCGTAGGTCTGTTTACCCAACTTGTTTTTTATTTCCTGAAATGAAATAAGATGCTCATTACACATAATAATGTCTGAATGAGCAAACTAGTAATCCACCATAAAAATTCTAAACAGATAATTAAATTAATATACCGTTGCGTCCTATGCCGGCATCTCAACGAAGTCACGGAGCAAAAACCAGCATGAACCATTAAGGAAATATAAATTAAAGAAAATGACCATGGCAAATTGGTATGACTCGCGACGTTTCTCATGAAAGATTATGGACGAAACGACAATTTACTGTACTCTACAAGAACACTAAATCCTATTTTCCTCTGCGGAAAGTAATGTTATTAATGGACAAACACTCCACCTATTGCTTTGTGTCCATAAGTCACCCAATAGTATCGTGTGCTAGCATCACGCAATCAGTGCTATCCTCAAACCATAAGTCAGCCAACGGAAAGTAACATGAAGTACGGAAAGTACGTGGTGATTATATGACAGTTCAGCAGTGGAATATATCTCGCGAGTATATACAAGATAGCCAACTGAAAGCTGTGAAGAAGAAAATGCTGAACGTGATAGTTGGAGCAAAAACTCTCCCTGTTCTTTGCAAATTGTATCTCTCTTAATTTCACTGCGAAAATATCGCTTATTGGTTCTCTCCATGTACGTGCAAATGAGAAAAAGCGGAAAGGAAGAGCTTTTATTGAACAAAAGTACACGTGCTAACCTTTTCAGTACTTTTTCTGGTGGAATTGGAGTGTAGCATCACTTGCGCATTACGGTCAAACCATCTCGTAGCTCTAAGTATAAACAACTTACAATAATTTCATGTTTGCCAACATGTAAAAATAAAAGTATATCATAACACACAATTGAAAGTATGCTGGCAACACAATCACATAAAGTAGAAATAACAGTTACAGTTTTTTCACTAGACAGATTCTCGTGCGGTTGTAATTATTTTGCTATAGTCGAATTCTTATTGTTAGTTTTTTAGATTAATGTGAAATAAAGTAGGAAAAATATTCCCAATTGTTTCATTTCGAAAAAAACAATTTCGTATTGCCGTCGCGATGCAGAAAAGTTAAATTGGTGACCCCGATCTGTGGACAAGTGTGGAACATAGGACACGTGAAAAATTTTCCATCACAAAATCCTCAATCATCCGCTTTATTTTCCAACACAATTGGAAATAGAAGACATTTGCATCAAGAATATTTCGGATATCAAGTAAAGCATCTATTATTTGTTCATTTTATCGCATTTTTCACAGTGCGTGAACATAACCAACACCGGATAACTTTTCATGCAATAGCAAATCCTATCCAGCTACATTTATTTAAACAATCAATTACACATTAGCTACAAATTCGACAAATATTACACCTGCAGCGCGTTATTTTCATATATTACGAGATGAGAAAGTCAGACGATGAGCTAGAGAACAAACAGCCAACAGCTAATCCAAGTCAAGGAACATCATACACCGGCGAAAATTCCACTGGCATATCACAAGTTTCTAAAATTAGATTGCCAGAGTTTTTCACAGATAATGTGGACCTATGGTTCTGGCAAGTCAAATGCTTATTTCGAGCATGTGGCAGCGTATCGGATTCCAAAAAATATAACACAATCATTGGCCATTTACCGCCAAATGTCATCGTGAAATTATCCGATTTTCGTACAAAGCCGCCAAAAACCGGAGCAATGTACGAAACACTAAAACTACGCATTGTACGCGAATACGCTGAAAGCGAGCAATCGAAAATAACTAAACCATTAGAGGACATGCCGTTAGAAGATCGTAGACCATCACAACTACTTGCCGAAATGCGC
Source organism: Odontomyia ornata (assembly GCA_963969285.1). NCBI lineage: Eukaryota > Metazoa > Arthropoda > Insecta > Diptera > Stratiomyidae > Odontomyia > Odontomyia ornata. The sequence continues at coordinate 217,011,320 of OZ017738.1, read as the reverse complement.
ACAAAAGCCGCAGATACCTCTATCAACGAAGATCTGTTGCGTCAATTATGGGTGAGAAACTTGCCCGAAACTATGCGCGTTATTTTGTCTACCGATGGCGGCATTGACATAAATCAGCAAGCAGCTTCAGCTGACCGTTTACTTGACGCGATGAAAGGTGGATCTTTCTTGACTGGCCGACAAATCAATACAGTCGGAATGCAGCAGAAAATAGTGAAACATCGAATGTGGAGCTTCAAGAGTTACGAAAAAAAGTCGACAAGTTGTCGAATGACGTGAAACAAATTCTTCGTTCACGAGTACATAACCCTCCCGCAACTCTACGCCTGCAAGTTCTCTAAATGCAAAGCGAAATGATTCAAATTCTGGACGAAAACAATTTGACCTTTGCTGGTGGCATCACAAATTTGGATCAACCGCACGTAAATGCAAAGAACCATGCAAATTCAACCAACCGTCATCAAAAAACGAATAGACCGAGCAAAGCAGAAAATCTGTGAGCTTGGCACAGCATCCAAGAGAAAGCCGCAGATACCCCTATCAACGAAGATCTGTTGCGTCAATTATGGGTGAGAAACTTGCCCGAAACTATGCGCGTTATTTTGTCTACCGATGGCGGCATTGACTTAAATCAGCAAGCAGCTTCAGCTGAATGTATACTCGATGCGATGAAAGGTGGATCTTTCTTGACTGGCCGAAAAATCAATACAGTTGGAATGCAGCAAAAAATAGTGAAACATCGAATGTGGAACTTCAAGAGTTATGAAAAAAAGTCGACAAGTTGTCGAATGACGTGAAACAAATTCTTCGTTCACGAAGTACATAACCCTCTCGTAGCTCTACGCCTGCACGTTTTCCAAATGCAAAGCGAAATGATTCAAATTCTGGACGAAAACAATTTGACCTTTGCTGGTGGCATTACAAATTTGGATCAACCGCACGTAAATGCAAAGAACCATGCAAATCCAGCCAAACGTCATCAAAAAACGAATAGACCGAGCGAATCAGAATGTCTGTGAGCTCGGTACAGAATCCAGGAGATTATTTCACGACAAGACATCGAATTATAAATTTCTTATTGACACCGGGGCTAATGTTTTAATCATTCCTGCCACTGAAACTCAAAAGCAAAACATCAAGCTATTTCAAGCAAATTTATATGCAGCGAATGAAACACCGATCAATCTTTATGGTAAAAAGACAATTGAACTCGATCTACATTTACGTAGTCAGTTTATATGGACATTTTGAGTGGCTGAAGTCAAAGGGGCAATTATTGGTGCCGATTTCCTGGCACATTATAACCTCACAGTCGATATAAACAATGCCAAACTCATCGTTCAAACAACACACCTTCAAATCAGCTGTGTCATTTCAGAATGTCAAGCACTAACAGCCACAGTAATCAATCAATCAAATAGATACACACGACTTTTAAGAAACTTCAAGGGTATTTTGACAAATCCAGAAAATAAACCGATAGCATCAACATCGACATTTCACCACATTGTAACAAAAGGCCCACAAGTGAAACAAGTTGGGTAGACAGACCTATGCTCATGTCAGAAGGGTTTTGTACTCAACTTACAAAATGCAGTAACCAGCAACGAATAAAATCAAGAAACATGTCAAAGACGATTTAATTGGAGAAAATGTGAAATTCGAGGATCATACTGTTATTAACAAAGTTGAACGAATTTTGACTTCTGAGGTATTTGTTATAGTTATACCCATAAATATCTCCTTTGATATTTTTTTCAGATTTTTTAAATCACTGGTGTCCATTCGCGAGGGAGGAAACACATTTTTCATGTATTTCCCCCCCTGTGCTCTCACTGAAGCAAAAACTGTCAGTTTAAGAACTGTTTTGAAAAGCTCTCATAGAGAACTTTCAGTTGATACTCATAACGGCTACTTTTCATGAAATTTTTTTTCAGGGGCCACTCCTCTGTACTGTAATCATCGATTCATGGCGTATTTTTTCGAATCCTAGAATGGTTACGAAGCCCTTTTGCTAGGAGCTCTCTCCTGCCTCTTCGACTTCTTTCAATTGTATGTACTCATCTTCATGATACCTATCACTCCTGAAATTTTCATGCAAATTCTAGCAAAGCTGTAGTGTCTAAGTCGGTAAAAAGCGCATATGGCTCCATAGCAATATGTTTCCATAGTAATACAGGGCATATTGCTCCATAGTAATACGCGAAAATTCAAATCGCTATAACTTCGGTAAATACTATTCGATCATTATAAAACTTTCCGAAAAGATCAATCTTATAAATAGTCATCTCTTTGCTAAATTTTATTGAGTTTAAGGGTACCGTTTAGATTTTATTCAAGAAAACACAAAATCGATAAATCATACTATTACTAACAAAGTTGAGTGAATTTCGACTTCTCATGTATTTGTTGTTGTTGTACTCATTAAGGCCTACATTCATGATTTTTTTCAGATTTTTCGGATGGAAAGTGTCCAATCGCGAGGGGGGGGTACGCGAAAAATTCGTACATTTCCCCTTCCCCTGCCCCCCTCGGTACGTATAAGACAATTTTAAGACTTGTTTTGAAAAGATCTCATTGAGACCTTTCCAATGACACCCTACTCGACTACCAATGGTGAAAATTATTTTTGAGGGGTCTCCCCCTTATATGGGGAGACCCCCCTTAAACGCCTTTGAAAAATTTTTCCACCCTTGAACTTTTAAGAGGTCACCACTTCTGACCTTTCTACAAAGTTTCATGGCTGTAGCCCTTATAGTTTCGGAGAAAAAGTGCTGTGACATACAGACGGACGGACGGACGGACAGACGGACAGACGGACAGACGGACACAGGTCGTGATTGCAATAGGGTTTTGTATTTTAGTACAAAACCCTAACAAAAAGCAAGACGTTTATCGCCAAATTGTTAAAAATGCGCCAAAGCAGAAATCGATTACTTAGTGAAGAAAGGGATCTGTCGTCCATCGAAGAGTCCATGGGCTTCGCCATTACACATGGCCAAGAAAAAGACGACATGGCGACCATGCGGGGACTATCGGAAATTAAACTCAATTACGATTCCTGATAGTTATCCCATACCACATTTGCATGACTACACAAATATACTGGTAGGCAAAACGATATTTTCAGCGTTGGACTTAGAAAAGACTTACCACCAAATACCGATAAATTCAGACGACATACCCAAAACGGCCATAATTACCCCGTTTGGCTTATTCGAGTTCATGTTTATGACATTCGGGCTATGCAACGCCGCACAAACCTACCAGCGCTATATACATCAAGTGCTGCATGGTTTAGATTTCATTTTTCCATATCAGGATGATATTTTGGTTGCATCGTCGAATGAAAAAGAACATGAAAAACATTTATGCCTCGTTTTTCAAAGACTACAAGATTTTGGCATGAGAATCAACACCGAAAAATACATTTTTGGTCAAACGCAAATCAAATATCTTGGACATTTGATAACCAAAGATGGACTATTGCCACTATCTGAAAAAGCAGAAATAGTGAAACAATTTGAAAAACCTACAGTTGTCAAAGATATACGGAAATTCATTGCCGTTGTGAATTTCTACCGTCGTTTTATACCAACTGCTGTTCAAACTCAAATAGTGTTGCAATCGTTAATTCAAGGCAACGTAAAAAACAACAAACGCATTGTTGAATGGACAGACGACGCTGAAAAAGCATTTCAAGAATTCAAGGATAAACTGGCAAGTGCAACTTTATTAGATTATCCAATCGAAAATGCCAAATTTTTTCTAGCAGTAGATGCATCAGATAAGTGTATCGGTGGTGCATTGCATCAACTGAACCAAAACGTAATCGAACCACTTGGGTCTTTTTTTTCAAAAAAACTCACGAATGCCGAAACTTCATATAGTACATACGACATAGAACTACTTGCTATTTTTCGTGGAATTAAATACTTCAAGTACACGCTGGAAGGAAAACCGTGCGCTATTTTGACTGATCAGAAACCACTGTGCTATGTGTTCTATCAAAACAGCGAAAAGGCATCGCCACCTCAGCTTCGACACTTAGATTTTATCAGCCAATACTCAACAGATATACAGTTTGTCCAAGGTCGTAAAGATGACATGCCTGACTATCTGTTATGTGATGCTGTTCCGCAGGGAAAATAAAAAAAAAAATACTATGCATTATCAAGAAAAACAGGATGTATGTAGTAATAGCAACTGAGGAGTTGCTCTTGCAGCAAAAAAAAAAGTATCAGCAAAGGTTCTGACTAAACAAAAACAGTTTCCCTATGGTACCACATAAAGTCACATGATGGTGACTGAAGAGGAGATCTTTTTGGTTCCACGGCTAGCTCACCGCGTATGGGAGTGGGTTGAGAGACAGAAAGAATTTTTTTGTTTTTAAAGAACTCCATAATGTCGAACACGCGTACACACACACACCAAAATATTCACCAGTGCGTCATGGATTCGGATAACTTCCTGAAATTAAATTGAATTGAATCAAACAAAATTAAAACTGGGCTCAATCTAGCACATTGAACTTATTTAATTATTTCAATTTTTCTTGGCTGTTTTGATTGTAAAATGAACATTTATTTTCGGAATGTTTTGTCAGTGCTCTAACAATATTCAAGTGAGTCTTAAAGTATTTTCAAACTGAGATAATTACATACAAACTACAACGGCACTATATTTTTAAACAGATTCCACCTATTATTTGCTCATCGACAGATTCACTCATCAGCCTCTTTATCGAAAAATGTATGCTTTATCAAACGCATTAAACTTAATTTTAAAATGTAGCTTAAAACGGGAATCCAAATTACAGTGAATTCAAGTAAGTATACCACTAACTAGAATAAATGATTTAATCAACACATTAAATAATTCAGAATCATTTTTATACAATGAATTTCCGCTATTTTTGGTCTCAAAAGGTTTAATATTGGGTTTCATCTTAAAAACGACTTTTTCTTATCTATAAAAGGTCTCTACATGAACATAAATCATTTGTTATAAATACTGCTCACCTATGCCAGATTGTGTTTTCACTTTTGTTTCAGATTTCAAGTATTATGACCATATTCGAATTTGAAATGTTGCCTAGCATCTGCAAGCCATGTTGTCAAGTGGTTGAATGTTTCTCTACGGGTTACATCATACACAAGCAGAGCTCCTGCTGCACCCCAATATTAGGAATGGGTAATTGACCTGAATGCCTCCTGGCCTGCTGTATCCCCAAATTTGCAACTTTATTTGTTTTCCATCAATTATTATCATGCAAGCACCAAACTCCGATCGTTAAATCATGGACGGGTCGAAATCGCTTGTCCGTGAACTGTACCAAGAGACACGACTTCCTGACTCCTTTTGAGAAAAAGTAAATAAGCAAAATGTTGATTACGGCAGTACATATTGCTGATAAAGGAAGCGCAGCAAATTTTCCGTGGTAACATATGTTACCGAATTTCCTCATATGCAATTGGTCTATGTGGGAGGACTTCGATGGCTTTCCTCGAATACTGTTAACAGCGAACAGACATGTTAATGTTTGTGCATTTGCTGATACTTCGAAAATTACTCCAACAATAAGACGTCAGCGACGCCCAGTCAAATGACACTTACGAATACAGATCTTACAAAATGCGTAGTAAAGCCACTAAATTTAGAATATTGGAGTAACGAATAGCTGTTTCAGGGAGCCAAACGAAAGTCCAAGGCTGTACATTGCAAATGCGTTAGAAAATTTATATTCCGCCTGAGGTAACACCCGCGTCACCGATGATGAAGTATTTGAATAAATATGCGTACGCCATTCTGAACAACTATGTCTCGAACAATTAATACACAAATTTGATTACGATTCACACAGTATCACAATCCTTGGAAATACTAAATATAAATTCCACAAAATCCTTTGTTGCAAACACGAAAAGAGGCTATCTTTCTACGAACTTTCTGAATTGAGATTCACAGGGCTTTCTTTTTCTACAAAGGGGATACGCCATAAAATTATACGTCCGTTCACCACGACTCTTTCCGATCCGCTCTCAAACTCAACTGCGTCCTCCGCGTCATTTTCATCAACGCGTCTCCAAGTTATTTCAACCCCAGCCGCTTGATTACATCAGCCGCGTCATTTTATCAACGCGCGCTGGATTGCGTCTCCGCGTTGAGATGATTTAGGTTTTTGCATCGGATAAGCGAAGTTCAGCGTCGGGGTATTTAAAGGTTTGAAAATAGAGGGGCCATTAATTGTGCCAACGTAACACGAGGGGACGTCCCATACCCTGGAGAAGGGTCTCATTTCCCAAAGCCGGGCAATACCAACTACTAACCAATAAGCCAAGGTCAAACTGTAATACACTATATACAAGCGATAACCTAACGCTAAGATGCGGCTATACGATAATGCTATTCTAAAGGATACGCTAACACTAAAAGATACGATAATACTAAGCGATACGGTATGGCTAAACGATACGATAATGTTATACGATACGATAATCCTATACGATATGATAATGCGATACGATAATGCTATACGATACGAAAATACGATACGATACGATAATGTAATCCCTTAATATGGGCGATAAACGATAACGATAATCCCTCAACTTAATTCTAAAAGGTTATAACTATGCCGTCAACAACAAAAAAATAATTGCGCTGAATCGAGCCGTACTGGTAGGCTTCGAAAAAAACTATATCGGGGCATTGATTTGGTCAGCGATCATCCGCGCTGCCTTCCTCGTACCACACCATATCTCAACCTCCAGCCCTCGATCTCGGCAAAGAAAACTTACAAACGAACTACTATTTACACCTATCACTGACTATACAGAACCTATAACCTAAGGCTAAAACTAACTTTATATGTTCTATTTACACTGTTAACAACAATAAAAGGAATGTGAGAGTGGGGAGAAAGGAAAATACAGAGTATGAAGACAGGGCGAAAAGGAAACAGAAACATGCTTGACCCACAGTACAGCCGATTATTTGGTAATATTTACAGCCGGATATCCTGACCGTGATAGGTCCCCAAAGGCTTTCCATCAAGTGACTCGAGATCATAGGCCACCTGACCCACCTGTCTAACCACACTGGCAGGTACAAATATGGGTGCGAATTTAGCCGCGAATTTATCAGCTGCCGCGAATTTATCAGGACATGATTCCGGACGTAAACCAATTGTCCTGGAGTAAAGGTGCGGACTCTTGCTCGTAAATTGTATCGCTGCTGGCCTTTAGCATAAGCTGCAGCTAGCTTTTCCTGGACACGCTCGCGAATACGTCGCAGGCGCTCGTGCGGGGTGCTGAGCGCAACCTCGCTACCTTCAAACGCGGAAAGGCGTCGGAGGAGCTCATAATCCGAGCCGTGGCTCATGTACTGAAATCCGAACATTAAATAGTGTGGGGAACAACCCGTGGACTCGTGAACAGTACTTTGAAACGCCGCGCCCGCCTCGCACAGGTATTTATCCCACGTGCAATGGTCTTCACCTATGTAAGCGCGGATGGCGGCTAGGATCGATTGGTTCACACGTTCGGAGGCATTCGATTGGGGTGAATATTTGGGGGTTAAGATATGAGAGACACCATGTTCTTGCAGAAATTGAATGAACTGTGCACCGTTATCAGAGTGTATTAGCTCTGGTACTCCAAAAGTACAAAAGAGATCTAGCAAATATTTAAGGACTGCCTCAGTGGTTGCTTTTGCTAAGGGCTTGAGCCACCCCGCAGGGGGAATGCCGGTTGACAAGAGCTCTCTTGGAGGCTAGCATTCTTTGGGGAGTTCCGCCCCCACGTACCCGAGGAAACTCCGCAGGGGGAATGCCGGTCGACAAGACCACTCTTGGAGGCCAGCATTCTTTGGGGAGTTCCGCCCCCACGTACCCGAGGAAATTCCCGCAGGGAGAAAGCCGGTCGACAAGAACATTCTTGGAGGCTAGCATTCTTTGGGGAGTGCCACCCCCACGGACCCGAGGATATGGGGGGTGCCGTGAGGTTCCCTCTTATTGTATCTGGACTACGCTTTGGACAACGAACTGGAATTGACGCTTTGGGCTGGCGGATGTGATGGTTTGGACCTAGTTGCTTTGCACAGTAGCGCCGAGGTGAAACTCGTGTGTGAACGGCTCCAATTCAACTATCATACCGTCTCCGTCCCGGTAAAACCTTGGCAGGCCTCGGCGTACGTTCGAAGTTCGCACCATTGGGTTGGTGGTGTAGGTTCGGTTGAGACGGACTCCCGATTAGCGCTGGTCTGGCTCTGAGCACTTGTCCCCATAAGGGCTTGTGCCAACCCTCGCATGGCCTCCCTGCTCTGCAAAGATAACCATGGGACCAAAAAGGCGACTACACACACGAACGGAGATAGCGGCTCCGAGGGGGGACCCAATAAAATGGAGCAAACAAATGAAACCACAAGCAAACAGGACGCTAGCACAGAGAACCCTTTCAGGCAAAAACCGCTGTTGGCAAGAACACCAATAAAACAAGTCACCGATTGCGGGGGGAGGCAGCAAACCCCAGAAACACTGTTAAAGTCAACACCACAGGTTAAATCATCGGAGACAGACCACAGACGGACTAACGAACGAAAGAAGGCAGAGTGCGTTGTGCAACCTGGCATCATTGCAGCCTTTGGGCGCAGTAGAAGGACTATGCGCACCCCGGAGCGCCCAGTGCAAGACGTACACAATCCGGATCAAGTTGCGACACCAACGGAGGCCAGTGTAAGACTGGGGGAGGGAGAAGTTTTGCCGTTGGCCGACGCCACTTCAAACGCGATCCAAGCGATAGAAGCAAAAGGGCTAGGAAACGGGGGCCTCTCCCAAGAGGTGGCGCCAAATAACACAATCGCCCTTGACCGCGCCGAAGAGGAGCGGCTTACTCGGAAAGCGGGGAATATCGTCAAACAACTGAGGGCTGCCTGCGAAGTGCAGAAAAACATAGGCAAGAGTGTCAAGAATGGCATTCTTGAACTGGAGGAGCTTTTTGGCCGCATAACGCACTACAGGCGGAGGTGGCTTGCAGCCGAGAAGCACCAAAAAGACACGCTCTCCCTCGAGGCATCAGTGGGTCCTAGCAGCAGCAAAAGAATGGCCGGTAGCCCAATTGAAGGCGACTGTGAGAAAAGGAGGAAGGATGAGACCATAAACCAAGTTGACACTCCAGGCGAGGAGTTTCATGTGGTGCAAAACAAGGCAGCGAAAAAAGCGGCCAAAAAGCTACTCCTAGAAAAAAAAGACAAAGAGCTCAACCACGAAGAGAACAAGGAGCCCCCCGCTATACCGCAGAAAACAAAAAGCAAACCGCGGCACAAACCCTTGCGAGAGGCACTGCTTATTAAACCCACTAAGGGCCAAACCTACGCAGATGTCCTCCGTGAAATTAAAGGAGCGGTCAAGCCAGACGACACCAAAACTGCCATCAAAGCAGTTCGACCAACCCGGACCGGCGGCTTGCTGGTGGAATTCGGGCCAGAGGCCACAAACAAAGATGCATTCCGTGACGCGGTTCAAAAGGTTCTTGGAGATGCGGCAACGGTTGCCTCGCTCGAACCAATGGCCACCCTGGAAATCAGGGACCTCGACTGCGTCACGGACAAAGCTGAAGTAGATGATGCCATTAGGAGGGAGTTCCCCAGCTTAAGTGAAGTCAAGGCAAGATTGACGCGTGAAAACACAAGGGGGCAACGCATGGCTATTGTCGAACTAGCTGATAAAGACGCCCAGCAAATCCTGGCGAAGGGCAAAATTAAGATAGGTTGGGTGATCTGCGGGATACGGAGAAGAGCGATCCCTATCCGCTGCTTCAGATGCCTCGAATACGGACACACCGCGTACGGCTGTAGGGGACACGACAGGAGATCTCTGTGCTACAAATGTGGTGAAACGGGGCACAAAAGGAAGGAGTGCACGAACGAGGCAAAATGCATTCTTTGCAAGGACGTTAAGCTAGCACCCGGCGACCTCAAACATGAGCCGGGGACAGGGAGATGCCGGGTTTTCAAGGAGGCCCTAACTAAAGCCAAATCGATACTCAAATGATCCGTATCCTGCAGGTCAATTTGCACCGAAGCACAAACGCCCAGGACCTACTTGAGCAGTTTGCGAGGGATAAGAAAGCTGACCTCCTGTTGCTGAGCGAGCAACATCATAACAAGGACTCGCAAGCGTGGTACCCTGACAAAACTGGTACCTCGGCCATCTGGGTTCGAGACAGCGCCCGCCTTCAGGTGCAGGGCCATGGACGCGGGGATGGTTTTGTGTGGGTGCGGTGTTCAGGGATAACATATTTCAGTGTTTATCTGACGCCTAACGAGGCAATGCGATCCTTTCGAACCAAACTCGATGCCCTGGAGGACGCTGTCTCGAACACAGAGGGCCACATGCTGGTCGGGGGAGACTTCAACGCTAGAGCCATCGAATGGGGTATGCCACAATCCGACCCAAGGGGAAAGCAAATATTGGACATGGCGGCCAGAACAGCGCTTTTTGTCCTAAATACTGGTAACACCCCTACTTTCCGCCGCTGGGGTTGCGTAGGAACCATACCGGATGTGACACTCGCTTCGGAGTCCCTGGTACCTCGAGTACACAACTGGCGAGTACTAGAGGACTACTCGGCTAGTGATCACCAGTATATAGCTGTTGAGATTCACGACGGTGCCACTCTGCGTGCATATGCCCAAACTTCAATCCTCGGATGGAGGACTGGGAGGATGGACGTCGAGAAGTTCACTGACGCGCTTACGGCAGGCGCACCGTTGCTGGGAGCTCCGCCAGGGAGGGGACGGCCTACAGCCAAGGACTTGGTGAACTCAACTATGAGTACCATCATAGCTGCTTGCGAGTCTTCCATGCCCCGCCGAAGACCCCGACATGGTAAGCCTCCAGTATACTGGTGGTCAAACGAGATCGCCGAACAAAGAAGCGAGTGTCACAAACTTCGGCGAGAGGCCCAGCGGGCGCGAACACGGGAGGAGGCAGACACTAGGCTAGCAGCATACAGGTCCGGCAGGAAATATCTTCGCAGGCTTATTAACAAGAGCAAGGCCCGATGCTGGCAAGACCTCGTGGACGATGTAAATAGGGATCCGTGGGGCCTAGGTTACAAGCTGGTCATGGGGAAACTTGGTGCCCTACGGAAGCCTTGTATACATGACGCGGAAAAGATGGACGCGATAGTGCGGGGACTCTTCCCCGCACATCCCGTCCGTGTTGACGCTGTCCATGGTGAAACAGCAGTCGAGTGCCCACTCTTCACACAGCTGGAACTGGAGGAGGCAGTCCTCTCCCTGAAGGCAAGGAAGGCTCCAGGACCAGATGGTGTACCAGCTGAGGTTTTGCAGCTCGTCTATCACCATTGTCCTGACTTGCTGCTCAGCACATTCAACGCTTGCCTACGGGACGGGGTTTTCCCGGTACGATGGAAGGTGGCGAAGCTCGTGCTGGTCAGCAAGGGGAAGGGAAATCCCGAATCGCCGTCTGCATACCGCCCGTTATGCATGCTAGACACGGCTGGGAAAGTGCTAGAGAAACTCATCAAGGGAAGACTCACTGACGCGATTCGTGCTGCTGGGGACCTATCTCCTCGGCAGTACGGCTTTAGAGCAGGACGTTCTACCATTGATGCGATTGCAGAGGTGGTGAACGCGGTCCAAAAGGCAGAGGCATATAGTCGCACCAAGCGATCGATCGTCCTGTTGGTGACACTAGACGTCAGGAATGCCTTCAACTCCGCTAGATGGGTGGATATTCTGGATACGCTGGAAAACTCTTTTCAAGTTCCAGAATATCTAATGCGGCTTTTGAGGAACTACCTAAAGGACCGAAGCCTGCTCTACGACACGACACAGGGCCAACGAAGGATGGCGGTTACATCGGGTGTTGCCCAGGGATCTATCCTTGGTCCGGACCTGTGGAACGTGTCTTACGACGGGCTACTGAGACTTGAGATGCCAGATGAGTCGCGCTTGGTCGGCTATGCGGATGATGTTGCGGCTCTGGTCGCCGGACGTACCGTTGAACAAGCGCAACTTAGGCTAGGTATGCTAATGCGCCGAGTGAGGGACTGGATGACTACTCGCGGGCTCAGTCTAGCACTGGAGAAAACCGAAGTGGTCATCTTGACAAAAAAGAGAATCCCTAGAGTAAGGATGATTAGTATTGGAGATATACAGATCGAATCGAAGCCAGCGGTGAAGTACCTGGGGCTACTGATCGACTCGAAGATGAGTTTCTCTGAGCAAATCAGGGCAACGGCTGAGAAGGCTGCTTCGGGAATATCGACCCTGAGTCGACTTATGGCCAACGTAGGGGGACCCAGCCCATCAAGAAGACGCCTCTTGATGAGTGCTGTAGGGTCAGTGCTACTGTACGGAGCAGAGGTATGGGGCGACGCTCTCAGCAAGGAGGTATACCGAAAACGATTGGCACAGGTACAGAGAAGAGGAGCACTGAGAATTGCATCTTCGTATCCAACAGTCTCCGACTCGGCGGTGAGAGTGATTGCAGGCGTGATACCTGTCGCCCTCCTTGCTAGAGAGCGCCACGCTATTTACCTGCGCCGAAACGAGGATGCGAGGGAGATGGTTGTCCGCGAGGAGAGACAACGCTCGCTCAACGATTGGCAGCAGTCTTGGAGGAATTGCACGAAGGGAAGGTGGACTGCGCGCCTCATCCCGGATGTGAGACCGTGGCTAAATCGAAAGCATGGTGAGACTGACTTCTATCTGACCCAGCTTTTGAGCGGGCACGGGTGTTTTCAGTCTTACTTGCACAAGATCGGCAAGTCACGGTCTCCCGATTGTCGGTTTTGCCCAGGAGAGGAGGACAATGCCTGTCACACATTTTTTGCGTGTACCAAATGGGCCAGGCTGCGAAGGGAACTCTACAGGGAGACGGGAGAGCTCACCCCGGATAATATAGTTGCGGTGATGCTCGAATCGGTTGACAAATGGAACCAGGTGGCACATTATGCTCGGGCAGTCCTAAAATATAAAAGGGACTCACAGCAGCCGGAGGCGCTGGGGCTGGGGGATCGCTCTTCTGGCAATTCCTCTTCCCCCCTCCCCTCCCGCTAAGAAAGGGACTCCCCAGCTTGAAGGCGCCCCACGGCGTAACAAAACGAGACCTGGCCCGAAGTAATGTGTCAAACGGTTCCAGGCTAGGTTCTCAGATTGACAGGGGAGGTGTTTAGTGGGTAGTCCAAAGGTATCCTCCATGGGAGTCCCACACTGCCAGACTCGGCGGGCATAAATGCCTTCACCTCCCTACCACAAAAAAAAAAAAGGGCTTGAGCCACACAAATTTCGTGTAGTGGTCGAGCACTACAAATAAGTAAGTATTGCCACTTTTGAAGCGTGGATAGGGTCCTAGCAAATCCATAAATAAGCGCTGTACAGGTCGTTCAGACAAGCGCTCATGGCCCATGGGGGGCCTTAAAACCTGGTTACTGGGTTTAACCTGTTTGCATGTACTGCAACGTGAAATGTAAGAAACGACGTCCTTACGAAGAGTTGGCCAGTAATAATATCGTTGCAGTAGTTCGGTGGTTTTACGTACACCACAATGAGACGATGCCGGCCTATCGTGAGCTTCGGAAATCAGCGTAGCTTGCTGGCTCACGGGAACCCATAATTTGGTACGAGGAATGTCCAAATCGGTATCGGACATTCGTCCTACATTAATGTAAATCCGACCATCTCAGACCCATACATTTGGAAACCGTTCAAGTTCTTTAGCGATGATTAACATCTGCTCTACATAGTCGGGGTGGCTGAAGGCTGAGTCCGGTAATATAGACTCGAGGCGTAGGTGTTCGAGAAGAACGGGAAGGTAAACACTTGAAAGTTCATTAATGCTCTCATAAGCACGGGAAAGGGCATCGGGGACGATGTTAGCTGAGCCCTTGACATGTTCGATATTGAAGTTGAAACCTTGCAACTTCAGACTCCAGCGAGCTAATCTACCGGAAAGGTCTTGTTGGCTCATAAGCCACTTCAGACTAGCGTGATCCGTGATGATGGTAAAGGGCAGACCTTCAATATAAGCACGGAATTTCTTCACGCTCTGTACGGCGGCGAGACACTCCAACTCCGTGATAGTATAATTTCGCTACACCGATGTTAGTTTGGCTGACATGAAGGCAATAGGATGCTCTTCCTCCTTTTCGTTCTTTTGAAAGAGAACGCTACCAATGCCAGTGGTGCTAGCATCACACTGGATGAAGAAGGGTTTAGTGAAATCAGGGTTGACTAATACAGGGGCTGCAATAAGGGCTTGTTTTAAATGGTCGAAAGCGTTTTGAGCAGCGTCAGTCCATCGGAAGGACGATTTGCCTTTCAGCAAATCAGTCAAGGGAGCGGTAATTGCAGCAAAACGATGAATAAATCGGCGGTACCATCCAGCCATTCCCATGAAACGACGAATGTCCTTTGCAGATCTGGGAATCGGGAAATCCATGATGCTGGAGACTTTGGAAGGATCAGTCTTTAGGATACCATCACTAACGATGTATCCCAGGTACCTAGTCTCACGCTGGATAAACCTGCTCTACTCCACGTTTATCGTGAGCCCAGCTGACTTCAGTAGCTTAGCTACTGTAGACAAAAGTTGCAAATGTTCTTCGAATGAAGAGCTGGTTACGAGCAAATCGTCCAGGTAGACGAAGATTTTGTCTTGAAGCTCATGCGGGATGACTTTGTGCATTAGACGACACATAGTCTGGGGTGCGTTGCAAAACCCGAAAGGCATGACCTTAAATTTATACAAAGGACGACCCGGCACCGTGAAGGCTGTCTTCTCTTGAGATTCGGGATCGAGGGGTATCTGCCAAAAGGCGTCCTTTAAATCGAGACTGGTAATAAACTTGGTGGATCTTAGGCGTGAGAGTAGCCCGTCTATCAAGGGCAACGGATATGCGTCCTTGACGGTCACTTCGTTCACGCGCCTGGCATCAAGGAATAACTGGACTTTCCCAGGTTTACGAACTAATGTTACAGGGGAACTCCAAGAACTGTGACTCTCGCCGATCACACCAAGGGCGAGCATACAGTCCAGTTCCTTGTACATCAGATCCTGTATGACAGGGGAAACAGCATAATGCCGTTGTTTGACTGGCTTAGCAGTCCCGGTGTCAATGTGGTGTGTAACCAGTGACGTTCTTCCCAAACCAAGTTTATTGAACGAAGGCAATAGAGCAATTACTTTCTGTAATTGCTGCTGTTGGCTTGAGGTCAGCTGGTGAAGATCAGTCTCACTGATTGGAATTAAAGAGGGGTCTTCCTGGAGCACACTGACATGTTTCAGCGACACCGGAGCGATCTGGAAAGCATTCCAAAAATCAATGCCTAAATATAGCTTGCCGGCCAGGGACGGAACTTCCAGGAACCGTAAAGGCTTAGTCTCCTTCTCATACGTGACAGGGACATTCACGTATCCTACCGCGGCTACGCGTTGACCAGACGCCGTTTGGATATTGGTCTTGATATTATGAAGACGGAGATCTAGGCCTCTTATCAAAGCAAGGGAGCCATATCCCAGAACACTGACGCTGGCTCCACTGTCCATCAAACCAGTGAGCATACGGTCTTTGACGATAATGTTGCAGTTTTGACGAGGATCGTTCAGATCCATATCAGATAAAACTGCTACTGCTGTCAATTTATGGAATGTGCGCCTAGCGCGGAAATATTTAACAGTTCTACGGTATCTCCGGTAAGCACGTTTCAGGGGAGAGTTGGTTTGACATGAAACAGACACACAAAATCTGCTAGGCAGGCGTGCTTGGTACGGGTCACATGGGAATTCGTACTGTTGAGGGGACCGGGAATCAGAAATTAGTGATTGTGTCGCAGTTCGGGATCCACATTGGTGGCTGCGTCTACTGTTGTAGAGCAATTCTGCGGTTTGCGTTGTTGAGGTGAGACTCGAGAATTGGGAGCGCGACGATCCCTCACAACCGGGGCGCTCCTGTTGTAGTTTCCCACTTCCATACATTTAGGGCAGTTCGTCTTGCGAACGCCGGGGTTACCACCACCAAAACAGAAGACACCTTTGACGGGGGCCCGACATTGGGCGAACGAGTGCCCGATATCACTGCAATTCCAGCACAGGTGATATTCTGGACTATTGATGGGGTCGGTTGACTGGATAGCTTCCACATGTCTATCAGACGAGAAACGGGCATGGCCAGGGTAAGGGTCTTTTATCTCGTGCACGGTACGGCTAGGGATGTGGTGCCGTTCAGGCTTGCTGAGGTTCCAGACCGTCTCCACTGAGGCACAACAATTCACCAACTCACGTATAGACTCGAAGTGCCGACCGGCTAAATGATCGCGCGGACGTTTAGTCATGTTGCGGAACAACAGGTGCTGCATGTCCAAATCCGACATGCTCTGTCTGAGTTGGAGCGGCATAGTCTCCAGAGCATCAAAGAAGTCGACGAAAGGTTCATTCAAGCCTTGCATGCGAGTGTCCATCTGGCGTCGAACATCAATGTCAACACCAACAGGGGCGAAACGGTGCCTGAACGCCTGGGTTAGGGATTTCCAGTTAATTGCATGTGCACTCATGGCATGGTACTTCCAGTACCAACTAAGAGCAGGATTCCTCAAGAACAAATGAAAACTCTGTGCGATTAGATCCAAGGGAACGCCCTGAGTGTCCGCCATAGCTTGAATTCTGTATAAGAAGTCATCCACTCGAAGACTGGATTTACCTCCATCGAAAATAATACCCCATTTGGAAATAGAGTAGAGCGTTGTGGATATCGTGCGGAATTCGATGCTTGAGGCTCAGACGTAGTTTGAGCGGTAATGTGAGGTGGATTTAAATTTGACTGTTGATCTATTCTGCCCATTTGCCTCGAGGGACTGACAACACTCGACTGCCTGCGTCAATCTTCGGATATCAGCAGCAAGATCCATCAACTGGACATCATTTCTATTGTCTTCAGTATAAGGACCAACCGGAGACGGTGTATTCCACAACTCAGCTGTGTCGATATACGATTTGATTCCTTCGGATTTGAATGGTAGTTGAGTTAGGTTAATATTTCCTCCTTTGTCGATAGAAAATGGAATTAAATAGATCGGCTGGGACATTAGAGTTCGTCTGTTGACTGGATGCCACGCCGGAATCAAGGGAAGTCTTGTCTCTAGTTAGGCGAGTATTCAAGGGGACACCCTGTGGTGTAGAATGCCTCGAGGGCACAAATTCCTGACTAAAAGGAGAAGTCATTATCGATCCCTAGTTATTGGAACGATGCAATTGGCAATATTGGCTTGGCTCGAGTCGTAGGAAGATGTACAAATTTACATCGAAATACGAGTATATATCCCCAAGACTCGCTTAATCATATGATTTTACAAAAAAAAATCTTTTTTTTTCTCTTCTTATTTCTAGCATTTTCTTAATATTACTAAATTTTCGTTTTCGTTTATTAACTTTGTATATTTTCTTTTTCTCTTTACTCTGCTTTACTTTACTTTACGACAATTGATTTTTCATTAGAAGGAGTGTGTGCGCGCGTGGGCATCAGGAAAGGAGACTGCGTACTGAAAATAAGAGAGGTCGATAGAAAAATTGTTGAGCTAAATATGTATACTAGAAGTCCTGAGGTCTATCCGATCGCTTGGCTACGATTTCAAAACGCAATTGCGTCACAACTTTTCGTTGGCCAGTGCAAGAGGTCCTCTGGAGATATAGATGAAGAAGGATAGAATGCAAAAAGTACAGAAGTGGATTCCACGAAACAATTGCTTCAGCTTGATATATATTCAAAACGTACAAACGTGGATAGTTCTAGACCAGCGTCCGCTCAAGGATCGGGAATGTGGTTGTGCGCAGTATCAGTCGGATCAACGTCATGTGCCAAAATCAAACATACAAGGCGAACACACTGACACGATGCCGATCCTTCGCACTCCACCTCGAAACCAACAAAAAGGTCGAAAATCTGGAGTGGCTGCTGAAACTACATTCGGGAATTGAAAGAGAGAAAGAGAAGAGAGAAAGCGAGAAAACAAACGGTAGTTGGTGGGGCGCCAGCTGCGAGAGCAAGCCCTCAGGCGAACGGTACTGTTCCAAAAAGGTGACACAGGCGATGAGTCAGTCTGTGAGAAGAGGAGCAAAATGAATAATGAATGTCTCAAAGAAGCCAATAAACGAAAATCCTCCTCTGCCAGACCAAGCATCACCGAGGCCTGAATAATCATCAGTGATAATAGGCACAAAACGAGATGATGAAGGTTAAATTGCCAAACAAGAAAGCCTTAGTACCAAAATTTGGGCGCCATGTTATGTGGTGGTGTTCCGCAGGGAAAATAAAAAAAAATATACTATGCATTATCAAGAAAAACAGGATGTATGTAGTAATAGCAACTGAGGAGTTGCTCTCGCAGCAAAAAAAAAAGGTATTCAGCAAAGGTTGCTGACTAAACAAAAACAGTTTCCCTATGGAACCACATAAAGTCACATGATGGTGACTGAAGAGGAGATCTTTTTGGTTCCACGGCTAGCTCACCGCGTATGGGAGTGGGTTGAGAGACAGAAAGAATTTTTTTGTTTTTAAAGAACTCCATAATGTCGAACACACGTACACACACACACCAAAATATTCACCAGTGCGTCATGGATTCGGATAACTTCCTGAAATTAAATTGAATTGAATCAAACAAAATTAAAACTGGGCTCAATCCAGCACATTGAACTTATTTAATTATTTCAATTTTTCTAGGCTGTTTTGATTGTAAAATGAACATTTATTTTCGGAATGTTTTATCAGTGCTCTAACAATATTCAAGTGAGTCTTAAAGTATTTTCAAACTGAGATAATTACATACAAACTACAACGGCACTATATTTTTAAACAGATTCCACCTATTATTTGCTCATCGACAGATTCACTCATCAGCCTCTTTATCGAAAAATGTATGCTTTGTCAAACGCATTAAACTTAATTTTAAAATGTAGCTTAAAACGGGAATCCAAATTACAGTGAATTCAAGTAAGTATACCACTAACTAGAATAAATGATTTAATCAACACATTAAATAATTTAGAATCATTTTTATACAATGAATTTCCGCTATTTTTGGTCTCAAAAGGTTTAATATTGGGTTTCATCTTAAAAACGACTTTTTCTTATCTATAAAAGGTCTCTACATGAACAAAAATCATTTGTTATAAATACTGCTCACCTATGCCAGATTGTGTTTTCACTTTTGTTTCAGATTTCAAGTATTATGACCATATTCGAATTTGAAATGTTGCCTAGCATCTGCAAGCCATGTTGTCAAGTGGTTGAATGTTTCTCTACGGGTTACATCATACACAAGCAGAGCTCCTGCTGCACCCCAATATTAGGAATGGGTAATTGACCTGAATGCCTCCTGGCCTGCTGTATCCCCAAATTTGCAACTTTATTTGTTTTCCATCAATTATTATCATGCAAGCACCAAACTCCGATCGTTAAATCATGGACGGGTTGAAATCGCTTGTCCGTGAACTGTACCAAGAGACACGACTTCCTGACTCCTTTTGAGAAAAAGTAAATAAGCAAAATGTTGATTACGGCAGTACATATTGCTGATAAAGGAAGCGCAGCAAATTTTCCGTGGTAACATATGTTACCGAATTTCCTCATATGCAATTAGTCTATGTCGGAGGACTTCGATGGCTTTCCTCGAATACTGTTAACAGCGAACAGACATGTTAATGTTTGTGCATTTGCTGATACTTCGAAAATTACTCCAACAATAAGACGTCAGCGACGCCCAGACAAATGACACTTACGAATACAGATCTTACAAAATGCGTAGTAAAGCCACTAAATTTAGAATATTGGAGTAACGAATAGCTGTTTCAGGGAGCCAAACGAAAGTCCAAGGCTGTACATTGCAAATGCGTTAGAAAATTTAAATTCCGCCTGAGGTAACACCCGCGTCACCGATGATGAAGTATTTGAATAAATATGCATACGCCATTCTGAACAACTATGTCTCGAACAATTAAAACACAAATTTGATTACGATTTACACAATATCACAAACCTTGGAAATACTAAATATAAATTCCACAAAATCCTTTGTTGCAAACACGAAAAGAGGCTATCTTTCTACGAACTTTCTGAATTGAGATTCACAGGGCTTTCTTTTTCTACAAAGGGGATACGCCATAAAATTATACGTCCGTTCACCACGACTCTTTCCGATCCGCTCTCAAACTCAACTGCGTCCTCCGCGTCATTTTCATCAACGCGTCTCCAAGTTATTTCAACTTCAGCCGCTTGATTACATCAGCCGCGTCATTTTATCAACGCGCGCTGGATTGCGTCTCCGCGTTGAGATGATGTGGGTTTTTGCATCGGATAAGCGAAGTTCAGCATCGGGGTATTTAAAGGTTTGAAAATAGAGGGGCCATTAATTGTGCCAACGTAACAAATCTTTCAAGAATCAGCGGCGTACACCAGCAACAAATCGATTACGAAAGTATTGCCGATGACCAAGAGAAAGACAAAGAAATTTTGCAAATCTTCGAAGGTAATTCAAAATACTCGATAACGTTACAAAAATGTCCAGTACTCAACAGCAAAAAACAATTGCACTGCCATGTGCATAACAATATCGCACGTCCGTTTATTCCGTCGACAATGCGCAAAAGAATTTTCGATTCCATTCACAACTTAGCTCAGGGTGAGATCAACGAACAAACCCATCACCGAAAAATTCGTATGGCCGCAAATGAACAAGAACATTGCAACTTGGTTACACGTCACAATCACGCACCATTGTCCGAATATCAAATGCCCCAGACACGCTTCGAACACCTGAACGTCGACATAGTCGGTCCGCTTCCGCCATCAAATGGCTATAGATTTCTATTAACGTGCATCAATCGGTTCACCAGATGGCCAGAAGTCATACCACTCATCGATCATACTACTGAAAACGTATCAAACGCATTAACCGAGCATTGGATATCCAGTTTTGGTGTGCCAGCCAGAATCACAACCGACCAAGACAGAGAATTCTAATCCGAATTGTTCAGTCAACTAAACAAAACTATGGGTGTGCAACATTTTCGCAAAACGGCCTACCACTCGTAGTCCAACGGATTGATAGAACACTTTCATAGAACGTTCAAAGCTGCACTCAAATGCAAGCAAAATCGAAATTGGTCAGCCGAATAACCAATGATAATGCTTGGCCTATGTTGTGTTTTTAAAGACGACATCAAGGCGACACCCGTAGAAATGGTCTACGGAAAACACATCGCCTTCCATCGGAATTCTTCGTTGAAAGCAGAACATCAAACACTGCTAATGATTTCATCAGCAATTTTAAAAACGTGGTGAGCAAGATACGACCAACGCAAACTGCACATCATGAGAACGATGTGAAATATTTCATCCACAAAGATTTGGAGCATTCAACACACCTCTTCATCCGCAATGATAGCGTTCACCCACAGTTGCAACCTTCGTATGATGGTCCTTTTTTGGTGGTTAAAGGAAATCCGAAATTCTACAAAATAAACATCAATGGTCAAAAGAAAAAAAAATCAATCGATCGTCTCAAACCAGCCTTTTTGGAAATTTTTCAATGGATGCCATGTAAATCTACAACAATCGACAATAACCTAACTAATGATACTCCAGCGTACACGACCAAGTCTGGCAGACAAGTCAAATTCCGTCTTAATCAGTAACACTATCATCAAGAAGGGGACTGGTGTAGCATCACTAGCGCATTACGGTTAAACCTTCTCGTAGCTCTCAGTATAAACAACTTACAATAATTTCATTTTTGCCAACATGTAAAAATAAAAGTATATCATAACACACAATTGAAAGTATGCTGGTAACACAATCACATAAAGTTAAAATAACAGTTACAGTTTTTTCATTAGACAGATTCTCGTGCGGTTGTAACTATTTTGTTATAGTCAAATTCTCATTGTTAGTTTTTTAGGATAATGTGAAATAAAGTAGGAAAAATATTTCCAAGCGTTTCATTTACAAAATAACAATTTCGTATAGTCGTCGCGATACAGAAAAGTTAAAGGAGTAAAAGCTCGGAGCATGACCAAATATAAGTGCTTGATTGAGTATTTGGCAATCAGTCATATTCTAGTAGTGTGTACTACTGCATCTCATCGACGTGCTATTCTATTCCAGAAAAACCAGATACACAACAGTTTTCGGCACGCAGAAGCTGCAGTTTTGAACTAAATGATGAGAAGTTGGTTTTTGTTATGAACTACTATCTGCTTCAATGCGTAGATATCCATGTAGCAAACATTCGACGCACCTGTTTCCTTCTTGCAGATGACTGTATTTCAACATGGCAAGTTATATTGCACCCGTGGACTCAATTTTCCTTCATTTCTACCCACCATTGAGCAAACTCAAGCAATGAAGGAGAGAAAGGCTTAATAGCCACACGGCAAAGTTTCATCTTTTGCGCACGTATCCCAACACTCAGCGCCGTCGTTTCTAAGGTCCCAACTGATGTCCTCTAATGTTCATTATGAAATGATAATATGCTCTGCCAAAAAACTTTTCTGACCGAATGATATGCAACATGCGTTTGTGTGTGTATTACGCCGATTCACCCTAAAAAATTTTGGATTATTTTTGCCATCAAATTTCCTCGATACCCCTCTCTCTTCTCACCCATATAACCTGTTTCACGCTTACGTTTTACGCTGCATGTAAAAAGCCCATTAGTAAATAAAGTAAGTCAGCTGCCAATCGGCTGTTTAATTTTTCCAAATCGGAGGGACTGAGGTGACAAAGGTAAGTTAACAGGTTGCGAGCTTGAGTTGTGCTGGTAATACTTGTGCAAGGTACCCGGAAGAGGCCGGGAGGATCTTGGCTGGTATTATTACATCGGTACGCATGACAAAATTTCTAATTATGCTTACATTTTTAATGTCAATTAAATATTGTTCCTCAATGATGTGTTAAGCTTTAGCTAACTTTTTATGCATCCCCGGATTTTCGGTCATGTGTTCATCAAATGTGACTAGGTTCAATCTTTTTGTTTGATTGATATAAATCCTAGGGTAGTTAACGCATCTTCATCCTTTTAGGATCCTTACCTAACCCCAATATAGTATATGTTGTATTGTATTGACTTGAAGATGACATTTTGATTCCATGTTGCTTAAGTATATTCACGATATCTCTTGAGTACCTAAAATATGGGACCGCTACCCATTTTAAAGTTCATTTTGCGGTTGCATTGTTGTTACCTTCTACCTTTTTATTTATTACTGCTTTAATGCCCTTGTCTTCATGTAACATACGTCTATTCTTGCTGCATTAATTCCATACCGTTTCTCGTTGCTAAATCTTTCCAGAGCCAATAATGTCGTCACTAAGCGATGGATCATCGAGTGGTATGCTGCCATTTGGGAGTTGGATTGACGAGATAATTACTACATGCTGGGCACTCGGTGGTTTCCCTTATAGGTCGAACTTAATCTTATTCGTAATCAGTTTTAAATGATTCATACTGAATTTGATTTTAAAGTGAATATTGCTTATTTTCTGGAACATGTTTTCCTTCTCATCCATAATTTTAGCATCAAATCTTGTTCTTCAATTATGATTTCAATATGGGCCAGAAAGATTTCATTAATAAGAGGAGATAGCGGATTGCCAATTGCTGTTTCTGACATTTAAAAATCCGTTCCTGAACATGAAACAATTTTCACTCATGCATAGTCGTGCACATAGTTCGCCTACATACGATTCGCGCTTATGTGATCTTGACAGATACGAAAAAGTGTCATTGCGGCAAAAGTAATTGAAGAAAATGGATGATTTCGAATTGATTTTGAATTTTCATGTTTTTGACAATGCGTTATAATTTTGTTGATGAAAGTCTTCAACGGCGAAGAAGAAATATTAATTTAAATTTCAATACCAGAGTCGAATTGTGCTTAACAGGTGAGAACACCTGTTTTCTGCATAACTCCTACAGCTGGATAAAATTTTACTCACCCTTTCAAATGGCGAACAACAATGTATCATTGTCACTTAAAGTAAACAATGTATTTGTCATACTGACATAAAAAGTTCGTTCGATTTCAACTTTTCATGTTGCGTATGTCAGCCTTATGTCAAATGTAGTCAATGCCCTATAAAATATTCGGGTTCAACTTTTTTGACATTCGCTTTATGTCTGGTTATGTTGATTGTAGCTCAGCCTTTATTTTTCTATTACCAAGAATGATCTAGGCTCAATAGTTTCGATGATGTAAAACGAGCGGATGCCATTACAAATTTAACCACCGAATCCGTACAAAGTACGTTCTTGACGTTTTAAAGCATAAACCACGCCCATTGCAGTAACTGTTTTCCTGTTTTGAATGTCGCTGCATCACAAATAACAATTTCCAAAAACACTTTAAGCACATTACGCGTTTCCTCATAGATTAAACCGGAAATACGTTTCACTCCACCACATCGCGCCAAACAACGAATTGCTAATTTTGTAATACCTTGGATATTATCAGTAAGAACTTTACTAAGACGTTTAGCACCTCCTTTGACCAAACCTTTGCCATCCTTTTCACGACGGGTCATTTTAACTTAATTTGTTAACTTTCCTTTCACTCACTAATCAACAATTTTGAATGTCCGCAACGATGCACTGCTTCTAGTAAAACAATGATTCTTTCAAAACGTTAAGAAGAAGATATTTAACATCAAAGAGCACAATAATACCTTCGTAGCTCATGTCATCTATTTTTCTCATTTTTAATTAGCATTTTCAAATTTTTCACTGTTAACTTACTCATTGGTACATTAAATTTGCTTATTTCATTGTTTAACCATTTGACTAAGTTCTACGTCAGTAAACTCGTATCTGTTATAATTTCACGTACATCCTCCTCATTTTTATGAGGTTTAAGCTGAATAGAGATTAGTGGCAATGATTGGAAAGCTTAATATGGCATTTCTTTGTAAAAAATTTCTAAAACGTGAGTTCTTTAATAAAACATTGAATAACTTGGGTAAAGCAATGATAGATTCCGTGTCAAAATCCCACAATACATGAAAAATTCAATGATATACATACAGTGGCTCACAGCTTATTTGATGCACTTCAATAAATATTAAACAAACTGTTGTCCTTATGCAGATAAATAAAAATTTACAAATATTTTGATGCAGATTTTACAGTTAGTATAACTGAAATTCGAAGCATAAAAGAAAGTAAGAAAAAATGTTTCAAATGTCCCGTTAGCAGTAATGAAGCAAAATCATTTGCATAGGATAGCTCACAGCTTATTTGATGCAGTTAGTTCTTTGTATCCTAGCATTAAAAGTGCACGATTTTCACCGGATTTTTTGGATATATTGTACTTAGTGCGTTTCTCATTTTATTTTAAAAAAAGTTATTTGACCTTGATAGTTTAAAAGTGGATAAATTGTGTAATATATAAAATGGGCCGTAGGACAACACTTGAACAGCGGAAATTAGTCATTCATCATTTTAGAAATGGTGAATCTCATCGCAAAATCAGCGAAGTTGTCAATTTAAGTTCATCAACAGTTCAGCATATAATTGAAAGGTTTACCAATGAAAAAAGGTTGGAAAACAAGTGTAGAAATGCACCAAATAAAATTTTGAATGAGTCTGATGAACGGTGGATCGTCCGGAAAATAATGCAAAACCCTAAGTTATCAGCTCCTAAATTGGCGAACGAAGTGTTTACTGGAATTGGTAAAGAATGCAGTGCTGAAACCATACGTCGTGTGCTAAGAAAGCATAATTTTAATGGCCGAGTTGCACAAAAGAAGCCGTTCATCAGTATCAAAAATCGACAAAGCCGCCTGAACTTTGCTACGGAGCATATTTCAAAGGATTTGGACTTTTGGAAAACCGTGATTTTCGCTGACAAGTCCAAATTCAACATATTTGGCTCAGATGGAATGGCGTACGTTTGGAGAAAGCCAAATACAGAGCTCAAAAAAGCAAATTTACATGAGACTGTTAAGCACGACGGTGGCAGCGTAATGGTTTGGGCCTGTATGTCAGCAGCCGGAATTGGGAAGCTAGCCTTTATTGAAGGAAACATGGACAAGATCATGTACAGTAATATCCTAAAGGAAAATCTCCTGCAAAGTGCTGACGAACTCGGAATCCGGCGTGAATTCAGATTCTACCAAGATAATGACCCTAAACATAAGTCAGAAATCGTGCAATCTTGGCTTATTT
Source organism: Odontomyia ornata (assembly GCA_963969285.1). Taxonomy (NCBI): domain Eukaryota; kingdom Metazoa; phylum Arthropoda; class Insecta; order Diptera; family Stratiomyidae; genus Odontomyia; species Odontomyia ornata. The sequence continues at coordinate 216,985,076 of OZ017738.1, read as the reverse complement.
GGAATTGTCCTCATTTGATGGCTCCCCCGGCACAGTCACCCGACTTAAATGTAATTGAGAATTTATGGGCTTTTCTGGAGAAAAAAATTCGTAACCACGCAATTTACAACAAAATTGATTTAAAGAAAGCTCTTTTAGAAGAATGGAGTAAAATAACGCCAGAAATGACAGAAAAGCTGGTTGAATCTGTTCCAAATAGACTCAAAGCTGTCTTGAGCCAAAAAGGAAACCATACGAAATATTAGTGTTGAACTGGAAATCCTCTACATGGATAAATTTAAGGAAAACGTGGACTGCATCAATTAAGCTGTGACATAAAATTTTGCCTTTAATTTTGTTTTTGTTATTTAGTTATTTAAGAATCAATTGTTGAAATAAATTAAATTGTTATTTTTAAAAAAGGGCTTTTATTTAATTTATTGCAGTTTAAATTTTTTCAATACCTTTTCTAATACAGAAGTTATAGTGCTTTTAGCTTTGAAAATGTTACTGCATCAAATAAGCTGTGAGCCACTGTATAATACGAAAACTACATTTAATCATCAATCTACACTTCATATACTCAATAAAGGTTTAAATTATGCGATAGAACCTGTAGTGTTCATGTATAATTACAAAGTCCGTTCGGGACACCAGCGATGATTTGGGCTTCGCTAGAATGACCTTGCCTAATGACGCGTGCGCACGCTTACAGCTAGCTTCTGCAGTGTCATAGGGCGGGTTCCTTTTACCAGCGCAAAATACATTACATATTGTATTGCGAACGAATTACAATTTCATTTGGCCTGCCTAAGACCGAAGGGGCGTCGATCAATTCCTGCCTACCCTGAACATTTGAAAGTTGGGGCGACTGAATGAATTTGATTTGATCTGGACACAAATTTTTGTGTATTTCCCCTCCCTGCGCGTCCCTCGAAGCATAAAGTATCAAACTAAGACCTGTTTTGAAAAGTTATCATCAAGGCCGTTCAGTTGATACCCATATTGGCTACATTTGATTAAATTTTTTTTTTCGGAGGCCACTCCCCTATATAGGGAGACCCCCCCTAAATACCTTTTAAAATTTTTTGTAGTTGAACTTTGAACAAAGCATCACCTTACATCTGTATACGAAATTTGATGTTTCTAGCTTAAGTAGTTTGCGAGAAAAAGTGCTGTGACACACGGACGGACGGACAGACAGGTCGTGAAACTAGTAGGGTTTTGTAAAATTATTTTACAAAACCCTTAAAAAGTAGTACATGGAGTAGAATTGATGTTTACGTTTGAAGATGAAACTCCCCACGTGGTGGGCCATAGGCTACGTCGGGGGGAAATAGAAGGCTGGCGTTTATTTCATATTTATAAAGGGGATTTAAAATGAAATCATAAACGCAATCTATATATAGTAGCTAATTGATTTGTTCAATTACGTTATCTCTAAAGACAATTCAACATTTTCCCTTCAAATAATCAAGATCAAAGTTTCCCTTCAATAAGCCTTACTTAATAACCTTTTCGGTATTATCGTTTTCTTTCTATCTCACCAAATCCTTAATTAGCTATAATCAAAACAAGGTCTACATAAAAATCAATACTAGTTTGATAATTTTACCTTATTTAACCCACACAATAAATTGTAATTCAAACACAAAGACAAATATCTCGTGATAAAGATGTATATGTATAAAAGGGTGCTATAATTATTATTCAAATTCATTAAAGCCGAAAATAATTTATGTGATTAAATTTTCATCATTACAAAAAATAAAATTAAAGCATCGCTTGTCACATTTCACAAGCGCTCGAGGTGAAGGTTGTGGCTGTGGACATCATTTTCCTTTGAATTGATCACAAATCAAGTGCTTACTACTTTGGAAAAACGATATGTCTTTAACCCTACAATCTAATTTATTAAACACATTAACGAATGATTAGATGGCTTACAGTCAATGAAATGACTAAATTTTTACTTCGTGTTATTAATGTCTTATATGGTAAAGCACGCCTTTCATTGCTTTTGATAATTTGAGCATCGGTTACCGCCAATTAATACTCTTTTTAATCGTCTCGTTTAAGAATTGAACTTAGGTTTTGTTGAGGCTCTATTTTATTATTCAACTTCTTATAACCCCCAATTTTACTAGTTGAGCTGGTTCCACTTCATAATTTTTCATGAAATCAAGATTTTATCTTCAGCTTGACAGTTCCAGATATTTATCCGTTTACGCTGATATGATTCGTTTTCAATGCCCATGGATGCAAAATTCTTAAGGGATAATAGTCCACTGGTTAATGCGATTTAACGTTGCTTTAACTAATAATTGAATAGCGACTTCCAATGTGTTATAATAAGTGTATATTCAACGCATGAAAAAACTAGTTACTTGAAACTAACCAACGTTACATCCGAACAAACTGCAAACGAACCACCCTGCCTGAGTGACCTATTCACAACAAATGTGGCAGGATAAACTAATCATTGCCGACACGATCAAAGCCGTTACACCATCAAAACTTCAGTCACCGTAGATTTGAGATGAAAGGCATTTCACACTATTGACAAGAAGTGTAACTATCGAAGGACTAAATTTCGGCTGATTACTCGCTACGCCGTATTTGTAAATCACTTGTTGAGTGATTATTGAACTCGGAACTTTTAATCATTGGAAACTTTGAATCCGGGATGTTGGTTTGAGTTAAAAAAAAAGTTGTCTTAATGATTATTCCTCTACGCTGGCGCTGATTTGCAATGAATATTTTTCATCTTAGCTAATAGTGTTAGCATTTGATTCATTCCCAACATTATATAAATTTTCATTGGTATATTCATTCAACTCCACACACTATTTATGCGGAAATGCATACAGATCTAACTAAGGGTTTATGCAAGGTGATTAATTAGGTCACTGGATCATTGTGGAAATATGAGATGTTCAGTCCTCTCGGCCGTCACACAATCGCGGTACTCATCATCGTGATGAACAAGGTAACGGAAATTGATAAATTTCTATATACTTGCAATCGACGACCTTCGGACTCTCAAAGTGGAATTATATTGGCAACTTTATAATACGTGATTGCAAGGATTTGCACTTGGCACACTTGGGACGAATTTTTCACAAGAGATTTTCCCGAAGTTACGACGCCTACGAAGAAAAAAATATAATGTAAAATCCGAAACCATTCTCATTGCCCTTTCTACTTCCATGGAAAAAATCGCCGCCAATTGCCAAATTTAACCAAAACTGTTCAAATGGCGGGTTTTTGAGCAACTCGAACTTCTGAAATCACTTAAAAGCTTGTTCGTTCTCATTTTCGAATTTAGTTTCATCAGACTTTGTTGTCACCGACAGGCAACCTAATTTGCATTCGGTGGCACTACTATTGCTATCGGAGGCAAGGAGCGCGTGAAACAACTTGTTTCGCAAGCGAGCGTTGGAAACAGTTGCGTTGCGTAAAGAACAACCTGCCCAGGCAAAGTGCTCAAAAGACCTTTGCGAAGAAAATACTATTTTTATGAAAATAACAACGCAATAAGTGCAGAAAAAATTGATACGCAACTTATTAACATTGTTATTATTTTATCCGCACCAAATTCGGCCACTTCTATTGTCAGGAAAAGTTTTCCCAAAGAAAGAAATGAAAAAACTAAATAAAACTACAAAAAAAAATTATAATGGCAACCCCATTTGCCACGCAATATAGCGAAACAATTGCTAATTTGCTTCGATAAGAAAAATTTCCATTACCACCATGAAGAGGCTCGTCAATATAAGGTTTTGCTTGGCACACAAGAAAAACTGTTGCGTGGCGGCATATGAAAAAACGAAAAATATCTTCGGGATTGATTTTAAATGAGATAGGAGCATGCAGTTGTGATGGCGGAGCCAGTCGGTCGATAGTGTCGAATTCCTCCTCGAGCAACAGTTTCGTTCAGGTGAAATCTTCAAAAGATTGATTGTTAAGACATTCGTGCGAACGGCATTTTATCTGGAGCCACCAAAGAAAATCATCCCTCATCTGGTGGAGTGTACTCGAACGGCGAATTTAAGTGCAGTTAAAAGATACTTAGTTAACATTGTTTACAATTTTTTTTAATTACCTCCATTCCCTACCACTCTCTCCATCACTCTTTCTTCGTCGCACAACGCTCGTGCGATCTGCATTCACATTATGTCGCTTGGTCCTTTGTGCCACCCAGACAATGTTTAACACATCGGTATAAGGGGGCACACAATATAATGTGATCTAGTCCTTTTGGTGAACATCTAGTCCAAAAAATCATGATCAGCTCTCAGAGATAAAAAAAATTCAATATCATACGACGCATTCAAAAAAAAAACTCTGAGTAACTGTCACTTCAGTATCTCGCCGATAGGGTCAAAAAGAACGCCCTAAGATACTGGGCTCATGAAAGCAGAATTACAGGTCCACGCTTCAATCAGTGCTCATTAAATGCTCCCTTAGTCTTTTCGTAAATACCAAAAGTGAGTTTGCTTCCTTAACAATTTCTGGTAGATTGTTATATATACGCAGAGCATCATTCGTTGCATCGTTCTTTAGTCGATCCGTTCTGGCAAAAGGTATTACGAATTGATTTGCATTCCTCGCATTATATGGGTTGATCTGTGATACCTTAATTAATGGCGCTCGTTCTGATCCATTAGTTTTTAAATTTCTGTAGATAAACTTCGCTTTCTCCATAATAATAATTTGACTAAAGGTTAATGATTTTGCCAATTGGTAAACCAAACTAGTTTGAGTAAGTATTGGCAGCTTCAGAATGTTTTTATACGCTTTGGTCAGCAGCCTGGATATACTGTTTAAATGTTGCTTCGCTGATTGACTCCAAATAAGTACTCCATAATACAATTTCGCCAGGACAAACGCATTTAGAACAAGTTTCTTGATGTGCATTGGAAAATCCTCATATCTTCTTAACAATCCTATTATTGGGGCTAATTGCCTTCTTAAGCTATTTATGTGTGGTAACCAGGTCATACGATGGTCTATGATAAGGCCAAGATATTTCATTTCTAGCACTCTTTGCAATTTTCCGCCGTTAATATTTAGCTCGACATCTATGTCTCCTTTGTTCTTTTGCTTAAAAACAATATATTTTGTCTTTGATGTGTTCAATACTAGTTTGTTTCCAATTAACCACTGATGAAATTTTCCTAGATCGTCGTTGATAGTGTTCTCAATGGCAGTTTCGTCTCGTCCTGAATAAAGTAGAACTGTGTCATCAGCATATAATGTGTGATATCCCGTCAGCCCACATGTATTTAGATTATTTGTGTATAGCAGGAACAAAGTTGGGCCCAGTATTGAGCCTTGGGGAACTCCTGTTTCCGTAGGTGCATGGTCGCTCAGGACATTGTTGATTAAAGTTCTCTGCGATCTTTCCTCCAAGTAACTCTTAAAAGACTGCTTAGGACTACCCTGAATACCATACGATTCAAGTTTACGAAGCAAGAGATCATGATCAACTGTATCAAATGCTTTTTTCAAATCCACAAAAATTGCGATGACATAATCACCTCTGTCAAGCCCTAGATTGATGAAACGCGTGACAGAATGTAGGGCATCCAAAGTTCTCTCTTGTTCTTTTGAAAACCAAACTGATGTTGGCTTATGATAGAGTTTTCAACTAAGAATGATGTTAATCGATTGTTTAGTATTTTTTCAAATATCTTACTAAATCCCGTCAGCAGCGCAATCGGGCGATAGTTATTCGGGTCAAGATGATCACCACCCTTAAATATAGGAACTATTTTTGCAAGTTTTTCTTCTTCCGGAAAAGTTCCATTCCGAATATGCACGTTTATAAAATTTGCTATAATCTGGGCTATGTCCACCTTTATTATGCTAATCTCATTCATCGTGATGCTATCAATGCCTGGCGCCGTATTCTTTTTCAATTCATTGATTACATTTAAGACTTCCCTTTTATTTGTTTGATGAATGTGAAAGATGGAATTTATTGCGATATTTGTATTATTTACATTGCCTGCTGAACTGGCAACGATTTCTTTAGTGATTCTTCCACCAATTGTTGAAAAAAAGTTATTCAATGAGTTCGCCGCGTCACGTGGACACGAGGTGTTAGAGGGCCCATCAGGATTCAGTTGAAAGTTTTGTGATATACCCTAGGTTGAAGAGTTATCCTTTACCTCATTTGTTATTTTCCATATTTCGTGGGAGTTGTCAGCCACTGTTTCCATTCTTCTTGAGAAATATAAGAATTTAGCCTCTTTCACCAGTCGTTTCAATTCTTTTTTCGCTTGCATATACACAAACTTGAAAGCCCGGTTTCCACTGTTCTTCCTGTAGTCCATGTATGCCTTCCTTTTTTAGGGTTTTGTAAAATAATTTTACAAAACCCTACTAGTTTCGCGACCAGTCTGTCCGTCTGTCCGTCTGTCCGTCCGTCCGTCCGTCCGTCCGTCCGTCCGTCCGTGTGTCACAGCAGTTTTTCTCGGAAATTGCTTGAGCTAGAAACATCAAATTTTGTGTGTAGATGTAAAGTGGTGATCTCTTCAAAGTTCAACTACAAAAAAATTTTATAAGGTATTTAAGGGGGGTCTCCCCATATAGGAGAGTGACCCCCCGAAAAAAAAATTTCATTGAAGGTAGCCGATATGGGTATCAAATGAAAGGTCTTAATGAGAACTTTTCAAAACAGGTCTTAATTTGGCAAAATTTGCTTCGAGGGGCGCACAGGGAGGGGAAATACACGAAAAATTTGTGTCCCCCCCCCCCCCTCGCGATTGGACACCTGTGATCCGAAAATTCTGAAAAAAATCAGGAATGTAGGCCTTGGTGAGTACAACAACAACAAATACGTTAGAAGTCGCAATTCACCCAACTTTGTTAGTAATAGTATGATTTATCGATTTTATGTTTTCTTGTATAAAATCTTAACGCTACCCTTAAATTCAATGAAATTCAGTAAATAGATGCCTATTTATAAGATTGATCTATCCTGAAAGTTTCATAAAGATTGAATCATATTTAGCGATGTTATAGCGGTTTGAATTTTCCTGTATTACTATGGAACAATATGCGCTGCATTTATTACTATGGCAACATATGGCTATGGAACAACATGCACTTTTTACCGATTCAGACACTACAGTTTTGCTAGGATTTGCATGAAAATTTCAGGAATGATAGGTGTCATGTATATCTTTGAGAATCGGTTCAGCTAGTGGTATCAGTAATCGTAAAACAAAATAGTGGCTGTTTTAAATGCGAAGATTGAACAATTTTGAGTTATTTTTCCCAACTTCAACGTTTAAGGTGCATGTTTTGAACACTTGATTCAATTTGATGAATGACTGAAGATGAGTACCTATAATTAATGCTCATAAGTGATACAAGTCAAGGAGGTGGGAGAGAGCTCCTAGCAAAAGGGTTTTGTAACCATTCTAGGATTCGAAAAAATTGGCCATTAATCGATGATAACAGTACAGGAGAGTGGCCCCTGAAAAAAAAATCATCTAACGTAGCCGATATGAGTATGAAATAAAAGTTTTCATGGGAGCTTTTCAAAACAGTTGTTAAACTGTCAGTTTTTACTTCAGTGGGGGTACAGCGGGGAAATACATGAAAAATGTGTTTCCTCCGTCGCGGATGGACATCTGAAATAATTATCAAGGGAGATATTTATGAGTATAACAATACCAAAAACCTTAGAAGTCGAAATTCGTTCAACTTTGTTAATAAAAGTATGATCTTCGTATTTCATATTTTCTCCAATAAAATCGTCTTTGAAATGTTTCTTGATTTGATTCGATCTGGTGACTGCATTTTGTAAATTGAATACAAAACCCTTCTGACATGAGCGTAGGTCTGTTTACCCAACTTGTTTAATACTTGCATCAATTACTTTTTTCGTTATCCAAGTCCGTTGTCGACACCTGATTTTTTTCTCAATTGTAGAACTTTGCTTAGCAGATATGATGATATTTTTGAGTTCAATAATACTATTTGGTTTCCGCTTTTCCAGTAACTCTCGTATGTTTGATTTAAAGAGCTCCTTGTCTAGAAATTTGAACGTTTTGTACGTCGGCTTCTGTTTGTTCAGGGTTTGGTCTTGAATAGCAATTTTTAACACACGATGATCCAGTTCCGGCCAGTCCTCAAATATGTATGTCATGCTTTCAGCGATTTTTAAATCATTGGTTACTATATGATCCAGACAGGTATTTGACACTGGGCGAGTAATTTGGTTGTTGTTTATGGTTACCGTTCGTCCCATTCGTTTCTAGCGTATCTTTATAAATCCGTGTTTCTGGTGATTTCGTTAGCACATCAATGTTTGTGTCCGCTACTGTGATTAAATTTTTTTCAGTTGAGAATAATGTATCTAGTACTGTGCAAAAATCTTGCGCATTCATACGATTGGGATTGTAGTACGTCCCTAATTTTGTTTTTTTACCTGCATGGCGTACTTCAATTATAATAACGTTATACTTATCAGGCGTCACTCTCTTCGTAATGAAATTGACTATATTTTTTACGTACATTGCTGTACCTCCACCTCTTCCAGGTCTGCAGGAGAATACCGCATTATATCCTTCAATATTGTAAAACCGTGCTTCTTCTGGGTAAATCCAGATTTCATTTAGAATAATCAAATCTATGTCAGGATTTTGCTGCAGGTAAATCTGAATATCACTTAGCTTATGTCTTAAGCTTCTTATATTAGCATACATAAGTGTTAAATTTGTTCCACTTGATTGATTAGAAAGATTAGCAATCATCAAAGTTGTAGTCGGTGCTCCTCCTGGCGATCAATATTCTGCGTTGAAGCTCCGGACACTCTACAGAGTCAGCTCTGTGAGAATGATCAGCATTGTTATTGTTACCAATACAGTTCGAGCACTTGTCAATCGTGCTTTTGCAATCCTTTAGGTCATGCTTTCCTCCACATTTTACACATATTTGCTCCCCTTCACATTTTGATGTTTTGTGGTTGTATTTTTGACACTTATAACACCTCGTTACGTTGAAGTCCTCCTTCACGAAATACGATCCATAATCTATATTAATGTATCTATTCGCAAACCTCTTATACATGCTCCCGTTTACCTGGATGATGTGCAACCACCTTCCATTTCTCGTTCGCCTAGCATGTACAAGTTCCATAGAATCACGCTCCTCTATATTGGGATTTAATGCCTGGATCTCATTTCTTAATTCGTTATTTGCATATTGTTTTTCTAGTCCATTGATGACAAGTCTAGGCTGTCGCAATCTGGTCTCAGCAACATCATACTCCTCTTTCATTGCTATATTAAGAAGCGAAGTAGCATTTTCATTTGTCGATGATTTGATAATCGCCCCACCATTACGAATAGGCCTCATTAGCTGTAAAGGAATTTTACATTTTGATGGCCTGATCCTCGACTTAAAATCCATCAGTGTTTTTTCTGATGAAGAGTGATTTCTAGGCTTAATTATAATCCCTTTTTGCGAAATTGTATAAGATCGATGCACTGATAGAGGAGAAGTAGAATTTTTAATAATAGCGGCATACGAGGGCTTGCTCGCAGACGTAGATTTATCTATTAATAAGGTGACATTTGAGCTCATCTCTTCGACTTGGCTTTGCAAATTTTTCATTTGCTGGAAGAGTTGGTCTTCTTTAGATTTACAGTGCTGAGCTCTACATCCGGCACACATCCAAATCACATCTTCGGTGATGTCCATAATAGCTCGATATCTCTCCTTCGACATTTTGATACACCTCAAATGAAACCACTTGAGGCAGAAGCCATCACACCCCATAGCCGAGTGGATATCCTCCACGGGTTTCCTACACTTCCCACACTTATCTGGTTCAGTAGCCATTATATTTTTAACTTTTTTAATTATTTGCTTTTTATAAAATTTTTTATTATCCTTGATTTATTTAATATAGTTAGTGAAAAAAACGTAGAAATCCGTACTTGCAAAAAAAAAAAAAATAATTTAAAATATCAAAATATAAATTTAAAATTTAATTCAAAAATTGTTTAGAATAAATTTAGCTACACGGGAATCTCACTCCTAGACCAAAGCAAGAATTCCCGGTTCCGTTAATTTTCGTTCGCCTAAGTAAAAATTGAATCAATGAAATTGATGACTTGAAAGATCGCTACTTATCTCGAAAACTTGATAGAGCGACACTAGTAACCACTTCACTTATTTCACACAGCTGATTATAATTTATGACAGATTTATAACTTCACTATAGCCAAGAAATTCAAAGAGCTGAAACTGACCCTTCTTTGTTTTGACACTTCGTTTCATATTGAAATATTAATTTAAAAATTGATGCAATTGATAAAGTGCATCTGATATATTTTATTGTTTGGTGAATTTTAGTGATTGTAATACTGATACAAATCATTTCTTTGTCTCTTTAACCTCTGAGCTTTATATTCAAGTAAATATCAATTTTCTAAGTGTTTTTCGATAACGACGCGATGTCTTAAAACATGTCGAATAACATGTGCGGGATTGCAAAATGTTGAGCTGTGGGAGAGGGTGGGTGGCAGAAGTCGAGTGAAAACGACGTGTGTTAAAGGCGAACAAAGAAAACTGTGGAAAGAATAAGGAAATAATAAACCAACAGTGGATTTTACTAGAATTAAAAGGAGTAGATAGTAAGGTAGAGCATAATAAAGTAAACAAGTTGGGTAAACAGACCTACGCTCATGTCAGAAGGGTTTTGTATTCAATTTACAAAATGCAGTCACCAGATCGAATCAAATCAAGAAACATTTCAAAGACGATTCTATTGGAGAAAATATGAAATACGAAGATCATACTTTTATTAACAAAGTTGAACGAATTTCGACTTCTAAGGTTTTTGGTATTGTTATACTCATAAATATCTCCCTTGATAATTATTTCAGATGTCCATCCGCGACGGAGGAAACACATTTTTCATGTATTTCCCCGCTGTACCCCCACTGAAGTGAAAACTGACAGTTTAACAACTGTTTTGAAAAGCTCCCATGAAAACTTTTATTTCATACTCATATCGGCTACGTTAGATGATTTTTTTTTCAGGGGCCACTCTCCTGTACTGTTATCATCGATTAATGGCCAATTTTTTCGAATCCTAGAATGGTTACAAAACCCTTTTGCTAGGAGCTCTCTCCCACCTCCTTGACTTGTATCACTTATGAGCATTAATTATAGGTACTCATCTTCAGTCATTCATCAAATTGAATCAAGTGTTCAAAACATGCACCTTAAACGTTGAAGTTGGGAAAAATAACTCAAAATTGTTCAATCTTCGCATTTAAAACAGCCACTATTTTGTTTTACGATTACTGATACCACTAGCTGAACCGATTCTCAAAGATATACATGACACCTATCATTCCTGAAATTTTCATGCAAATCCTAGCAAAACTGTAGTGTCTGAATCGGTAAAAAGTGCATGTTGTTCCATAGCCATATGTTGCCATAGTAATAAATGCAGCGCATATTGTTCCATAGTAATACAGGAAAATTCAAACCGCTATAACATCGCTAAATATGATTCAATCTTTATGAAACTTTCAGGATAGATCAACCTTATAAATAGGCATCTACTTACTGAATTTCATTGAATTTAAGGGTAGCGTTAAGATTTTATACAAGAAAACATAAAATCGATAAATCATACTATTACTAACAAAGTTGGGTGAATTGCGACTTCTAACGTATTTGTTGTTGTTGTACTCACCAAGGCCTACATTCCTGATTTTTTTCAGAATTTTCGGATCACAGGTGTCCAATCGCGAGGGGGGGGGGACACAAATTTTTCGTGTATTTCCCCTCCCTGTGCGCCCCTCGAAGCAAATTTTGCCAAATTAAGACCTGTTTTGAAAAGTTCTCATTAAGACCTTTCATTTGATACCCATATCGGCTACCTTCAATGAAATTTTTTTTTTCGGGGGGTCACTCTCCTATATGGGGAGACCCCCCTTAAATACCTTATAAAATTTTTTTGTAGTTGAACTTTGAAGAGATCACCACTTTACATCTACACACAAAATTTGATGTTTCTAGCTCAAGCAATTTCCGAGAAAAACTGCTGTGACACACGGACGGACGGACGGACGGACGGACGGACGGACGGACGGACGGACGGACGGACAGACGGACAGACGGACAGACTGGTCGCGAAACTAGTAGGGTTTTGTAAAATTATTTTACAAAACCCTAAAAACCAGAACCCGGAAAGTTAGAGTGATTTTAATATACCTTATAGAGAGTGGGCTCATTGAAAAGTTTGACATTTAGGTGATCAAGAAATTTAACAAGCATAAAAGAGTAAACGAGAAATCAATAGTTTTGATTGTGCTGTAAGGAGTCGCTACTTGGCTGCTATACAAAAGAGTTTTGAATTGATACAGAGCTTGAGTTATTTGCTCAGTTTGTATCAATTCAAAGTTAAAGTTGGAGTGTGAGGCATTTTAAAATACTTTCCCGGAGAACCTAATCCTAAAACAAATCCAGATAAAGACGAAAAAACGATCAAGGTATAGCACCCTATCATCATTATTGGTTAATCAACGGAGTAAATAAGGCTTACAAAGTTAATAAATTTACAATGATTCATAAGAGATCAAGCCAGCGAAGCCTCGTTTAAAATAAGAAAAATTTAATGCAGTGATCAAAATTGAAATGAGGAGTGGTTGAATTCTTCCATGATTCATTGATTTCTTTCCGCATTTTGGAACAGTGATATTTCGTACAATTTTTTACCCACCGCGTTGAGGGTTATTCCGGCTTGGGACTTCAAACCCGGCCACTTGCTTGTCCCTTAGTCCTAAGTAGTAACTCAGTGAGAAATGCGGTCGCCAAACGCCCCTCACACAGCTGGAAACAAGCTCTAATATTTCCATTTAGCAAGGTAAAATGAGTCAATGCCGGGGTGACCACTTCGCACTCTTTCGCCGATATGAGTTTACCCGACGTAACACGCACTGAAACCCGAGCTGAAATCTGAAACACACCCGAGCTAGGTGTACAATCCACTCCAGAATAAATATTTTTAAATAAATTCCACGAATTCAAATAAAGAACACCGATCGTAAATTAAGATATAAATTTTAGTCAACCACTAAAAGCTCGCTATTATTACAAAAGCTTGAATTACTTTTTCTTTTTTAAAATAAGATATGAATTTTAGTCATCCACCAAAAGCTCGACATAATTACAAATCCATAACTTACGTCTATTTCACCTGTTTGGGGCCCCCAAAATAACTCGCGTCGCGAAATTCTTCTTCCAGCGCGCTACTTGATGAACTTCTACCGCCAATCTTCCCTGTCGCTGATGTAAGTTTCAATTCACTGTCACTGATGTTAATTACTTCGCTGTCACTATTGTAAATGACTTCCCTGTCGCTGATGTAATTTACTTCCCCGTCGCTGATGTAATATTTCTTCCTTCGTTGAACTCCTGGATAAATTTTCTTGTTGCTCGTCACACTCGATCCTCAGTCGTCGATTTTTGTCGACCAAAAAGAGATCCGTTCTTTATCTCCAGGTTTCTCATCAGCTCTGTTTCAACCGGCGAGCCGTCAATCCTTTTTCGGGGCGATTCAACATTCAATTGCGGTGCTGGCTTACATAAGTGACCCCGCAACTGGTGTTCATCGGGTACGCACCTACGTTCCGCATTCGCTCCATCGGGTTTCGCCGTCGTTAGTTGTCCGTTGGGATGCCATCCGGAAACGTGAATTCGCGCACCAAAACCAACATTGATTTTCGGTATCGAATAGTTCTTGTGGTAGCACATTGTAACATATTTGTTGTAGTATTTTACAAGTTTTTTTGTTTTCAGATCGTTCCCTTCTTCGTTGATAGATGAATTGCTCGTGACGTTTACAATCCGCTTATATACTTGGTAACGAGTTAGCAACGTAAAATGAAGGATCGATTACCTTTAGAACTGGTTTAATCTCGTGGCTTATTCCTTTTCAATGTGATGCAAACCGAAGCGATTCTCATAGGTGGTTAGATTGAGGCCAATATCCAAATACCCGAAACAACTTAAACGGCCAATACGATGCAAATAAGTCTCAGCCATACGTAGAAAATCAAAATTAATAACAGATTTAGTAACAACGATAACCAAGTTCCATGATATTCTTAGCCAACAATTCCATATGTTGCGTCAAATTGCAAAATATTATCGATTGATTTATTTGTCATTTTTGTACAAATGTATAATATTGTGTAACACCTTTCAGTGTTAATTCCTCCATCAAATTTATTTCATATGGTTCACGTAAATGTTTACCCATGAAATTTTTCACACTCAACGGGAATGTAGCCGGGAATAGAAGAATCTGTGGATGTTTTGGCAGTTTAATTACGACATGATGCAGCATGCCTTAAAAATCTTGTGATAACAGTTTATCTGCCTCGTCCGATACGAGGATCTTGCATTGTGACATATCCGTCATTTTTTTATCCATTAGATCGAAAATACGGCCAGGTGTTGCAATGATTAATTTTACTTTCTGATAAATTCGCATAATATCATACTTTAGATTGGTTAGTTGCTCAACACAGAAGCCATCTTTTAAAAGAATATCCACAGCCCAATCAACATCACCTTGACGTTTCTCAAAGAGATCCCATAGTCCGTCTAGTTTCTTATACGGAAAGATTTGTCGAAGAGTAGCAAACGCTTTATTTTCATTACCACAATCGATCACATGTCTCTTCAATTTGTCACTCAACACAAAATTAGTGGTCTTTTTAGTCTGATTTTCTTCAGGTATGATAGGTTCAGTGTCAAATGCAATCAAATCTTCACACTCCTTTTTAGTAGTTTCAAAGCTTGCTGGTTGGCTTTCGATTAATTTCTGCTCTTTATGTTGTTCGAGATGTCTAGGAAGTTTTGGGAAATTATTTGAACCTGCTTGGGTATTATGTCTAGCTTGTTCCTGTTGCTCTTTCTAGTACTCTTTACTTTCTTGCTCGTAACTTTTCCAATTATCAGCATTATCGAGGGACTGGGCGCTTTCTTGTTATGTGAATTGGTTTTTATTTTGGTATTCAAAACTCGCTGTAAGTTTTGCACCTTCCTCTTTTGCGGTAAAAATACGTCGTCGTCACTTTGCTGATTAGAAGCTGAAGGTGCATCAGGTGAAGGAGTTGAGGATAATGAAGATGTTGTTTCTTTTTTTACCCAATTTTAAAAGAGGTTGCTATCTCCGTTGGGATCTAGGTACAGTGTATTTGCAGTTACAAACTCCATCAAAGTTTGTACGGTGGTAGGTTCATATTTGTCCATCATTCTTGAATTTTATCCTTGGGCACTTCGTGGTGATTTTTCACAGCACATTGTCCTGCGCTTTTACCCAAATGTGTCTTTGGTTCAACAATTTTCTACAAACACCCATGCTCAACAGCAATCTTAACATGTCCAAACATTTTCCACTGCTTTATATGTGTATTATCAATGGACTCCATGCATTCAGATTCTGCTCTTAACTTATTTCCCTATTTAATTACTCAATTTTATTTAAATATTTTTTTTGCTTTGTTTTTTATTTTAAAATTTTTAATTTAACATTTGTAACATTGGCACGGGCGGTATCTTAACGACCGCATGGAAGAGTGCAAAGGGTATCCGTGAAAATTCCCCCACTACGCTAAGTGAATTCCCCTGAAATTCACTCAAAGTCCTAGCTTAATCGATATTTCTGCTGAATGGAACCAAGAGAAGGTTATCAAAATAAGACAGACAATCTAAGAGATACTAAGAGATATATTTTAGGTGACCATTAGTACTTCCTACGCTACTCCCCGACTGCTAATTGAGTATAGACGGTACAACTAACCCTAGCTAATACATTTTACTCGATAAGTTTACCCCTAATAACTTAGTAATACATATACATGCCTATTACCTTGTGGGGTCTGCCGATTCGGTTCGCAGTTCAGCTTATGTCGAACGTTGCTAGTTTACTACAACGCCTAATTTTCTAACCTTACAACGTCCTATCTACTCACTACATTCCCCTGAGTTCGTAACCTACACCCCTATTTCAGTGTTCATAATTAATTCCAATCACCAACTCAGATTTTTTTTCACGCCAATTCAGAAAAAGGAAAAAAAGAAGCAGTGAAGAACAAGTTGGGTAAACAGACCTACGCTCATGTCAGAAGGGTTTTGTATTCAATTTACAAAATGCAGTCACCAGATCGAATCAAATCAAGAAACATTTCAAAGACGATTTTATTGGAGAAAATATGAAATACGAAGATCATACTTTTATTAACAAAGTTGAACGAATTTCGACTTCTAAGGTTTTTGGTATTGTTATACTCATAAATATCTCCCTTGATAATTATTTCAGATGTCCATCCGCGACGGAGGAAACACATTTTTCATGTATTTCCCCGCTGTACCCCCACTGAAGTAAAAACTGACAGTTTAACAACTGTTTTGAAAAGCTCCCATGAAAACTTTTATTTCATACTCATATCGGCTACGTTAGATGATTTTTTTTTCAGGGGCCACTCTCCTGTACTGTTATCATCGATTAATGGCCAATTTTTTCGAATCCTAGAATGGTTACAAAACCCTTTTGCTAGGAGCTCTCTCCCACCTCCTTGACTTGTATCACTTATGAGCATTAATTATAGGTACTCATCTTCAGTCATTCATCAAATTGAATCAAGTGTTCAAAACATGCACCTTAAACGTTGAAGTTGGGAAAAATAACTCAAAATTGTTCAATCTTCGCATTTAAAACAGCCACTATTTTGTTTTACGATTACTGATACCACTAGCTGAACCGATTCTCAAAGATATACATGACACCTATCATTCCTGAAATTTTCATGCAAATCCTAGCAAAACTGTAGTGTCTGAATCGGTAAAAAGTGCATGTTGTTCCATAGCCATATGTTGCCATAGTAATAAATGCAGCGCATATTGTTCCATAGTAATACAGGAAAATTCAAACCGCTATAACATCGCTAAATATGATTCAATCTTTATGAAACTTTCAGGATAGATCAATCTTATAAATAGGCATCTACTTACTGAATTTCATTGAATTTAAGGGTAGCGTTAAGATTTTATACAAGAAAACATAAAATCGATAAATCATACTATTACTAACAAAGTTGGGCGAATTGCGACTTCTAACGTATTTGTTGTTGTTGTACTCACCAAGGCCTACATTCCTGATTTTTTTCAGAATTTTCGGATCACAGGTGTCCAATCGCGAGGGGGGGGGGACACAAATTTTTCGTGTATTTCCCCTCCCTGTGCGCCCCTCGAAGCAAATTTTGCCAAATTAAGACCTGTTTTGAAAAGTTCTCATTAAGACCTTTCATTTGATACCCATATCGGCTACCTTCAATGAAATTTTTTTTTCGGGGGGTCACTCTCCTATATGGGGAGACCCCCCTTAAATACCTTATAAAATTTTTTTGTAGTTGAACTTTGAAGAGATCACCACTTTACATCTACACACAAAATTTGATGTTTCTAGCTCAAGCAATTTCCGAGAAAAACTGCTGTGACACACGGACGGACGGACGGACGGACGGACGGACAGACGGACAGACGGACAGACTGGTCGCGAAACTAGTAGGGTTTTGTAAAATTATTTTACAAAACCCTAAAAACGATGTAAGTGGAAAGAAAAAAAGCAAGGAATCCTGGAGCCTGCTCTACACTCAATACTAGAGTTAGGTGAGGATTTCAACTAACCAAAATTATTTGTGTCTGCTGCTGTCCAATATTCTACTCACTAACGCTTCCACGGATCCGTTCGCCATTTATTCAACCACTTTGTGCCACCGATGGTTTAATGGTTCGAAGACAATAGCGAACCCGTCATACCGATTCCGATTGTAACAAAATGCCAGACTTTCCAAGGATGACTTAAAACGCTGTTTGTGATGCCAACCAATTTTGATGCGTGCCTTACTCTAAATTCAACTTAAAGTCTTATATAATTCTACAATCCACCACCCGATGCTAGCCGACAGGAATACTCGTGGAAGCTAGCATTCTTCGGGGAGTTCCGCCCCCACGTACCCGAGGAAATTCTTGCAGGGGGAATGCCGGTCGACAAAAGTGCTCTGGGAGGCTAGCATTCTTCGGAGAGCACCACCCCATGGACGCGAGGATATGGGGGCACCGTGAGTTTCCCTCCTGGGATGACAGGTAACGACTCTGATTGGATCTAGGCTACGCTTTAGACAACGAACTGGAATTGATGTTTTGTGCTGGCGGGTATGATGGTTTGGACCTAGTTGCTTTGCACAGTAGCGCGGAGGTGGCACTCGTCTGTGAACGGCTCCAATTCAACTATCATACCGTCCCGTTAAAACCCTGGCAGGCCTCGGAGTACGTTCGAAGTTCGCACCATTGGGTTGGTGGTGTAGGTTCGGTTGAGACGGACGCCCGATAAGCGCTGATCTGGCTCTGAGCACTTGTCCCCATAAGGGATTGTGCCAACCCTCGCATGGCCTCCCTACCCTGCAAAGGCAACCGTGGGACCAATAAGGTGATTATGGAGATAGCGTGCCCGGGGGGGGGGGACCCAATAAAGCTGTAGCAACCCAAAACACTTAAAAAAGATAAAAAAAAATCAAAAAAAAGAAATAAAAAATAATAACAACGACGACGCAACCAGCGGTTGCAGTCACGATGTTAACAGTACATCAAGAGTGGTACTAACGATGACAAAAACGACGATGATTACAATCACAGTGAAGACGGACACAAAACGGGGATTAGCAGACAGTCTGGTTCAGACTGAGATTCCTGTGGCGTTCGGGCGCAGCAAAAAAATGATGCGAACGCCAGAGCGTCCTATTAAGGAAAAGTGGGAAACTCTGCAGGACGCGTCAGATATTTGAGCAGTCAAGGAAAATATAAAGAACATCGAGAATTCGCAAATCCCGACATTACAAAGAAACATCCTGAAGTTAACGAGGAGATTACGGCAGGAAAAGAAACCTGTAACCAGGCAAATAAAGCGGCGTTGTGTGATTGCATTGCCAACGTCGAAAATTTGGCAGAAGTACTGTATTCAGAAACGGAAAGCGATAACCTCTCCCAAGGATGGTCGCAAAGTACAATTGCCACCCAGTGACGTGAAGAAGAAAGGCTATTCCGGAAATCGGGAGATTTTCTGAAAAGAATGCAATCTGCATGCGACTCCCCAAAAATCAGCAAAGCAGCAAAGGTGGGGCTCCTTGAACTAGAGGAGCTCCTAGACCACATAGAGCATTGTCGGAGAAGCTGGTTCAAGGCCCAAGAAGAGCAGAAGGCTAAAAAAGCGCTGGCGGTGAAATCTAAAGGCCACATGCAGATAGTTCCACCAACAAAAATCAATAAAAGAATGGCGTCTAGCCCAATCGAAGGAGATCGGGATAAAAGAAGGAAGAAAGAGGCACTTGATGGGCGTGGAGCACCAGATCATGGGTACCAGATAGTGCTAATAAAAGGAGCGAAGAAAGCCGCAAAGAAACTCATTCAAAAAGTGCCAGTAAGTAAAGTTCGCACGGACGCCCAATCAGAAAAAGGATCTGATGAAAAACAGGAGAGACAGAAGCCTCGACAAAGATCCCGGCAGCAGGCTTTGCTCATGAAACGCCAAGATGGCCGATCCTACGTGGAGGTACTGCGGGACATCAGGGGAAACGTAAGGCCTAAAGACATCAACACTACCATTAAAGCAGTACGATCAACGTGGGTGGCCACATACTGGTCAAATTTGGAGCAGAGGCCGACAGTAAGAAAGTCCCCGGCAAAAGCGCAGCTATATCCTCGCTGGAGTTGATGACGACGATTAAAATAAGAGACATTGACTGCATCACGGATCAGGCCGAGGTAGAAGAGGTCATCGAAAGGGAGTTCCCTAGCGTGGGAAGGACGAAAGCGAGGCTGACACCAGAAAACCACAGGAGCAACGCATCGCCCTAGTTGACCTGACCAAAAAGGATGCCGAATAATTCCTGAACAAGGGCAAAGTACGAATAGGCGGGGCTATCTGTAGGATACGGCGAAGAGCAACGCCTCTTCAATGTTTCAAATGCCTTGGCTATGGTCACACCACACAAGTATGCAAAAGACCCGATAGGAGTTCCCTATGCTACAAATGTGGTGAAATGGGACATAAAAGAAAAGAGTGTACGAAGGAGGCACACTGTATTCTTTGCAAAGATGCTGATCCAAGTCCTTATTTTGGACACGTCTTGAGTTCAGGAAAATGCTGGGTTTTCCAAGAAGCCCTAGTCAAAGCAAAATCAAAATTTCGATGACCCGCATCCTGAAGCTAAACCTTCACCACAGTTCAACCGCCCAAATCTGCTTGAACAGTTTGCAAAGGACATGAAAGCCGACTTTTTGCTGTTAAATGAGCCACACCAGGACAAAAGTCCTGCATTATGGTATCCTGACGAACCTGTTAACGCCGCCATCTGGGTTCGAAACATCCATTTCCAAGTGGAGAGTTGTACTCAGGGACCACCTTCTTTAGTGTGTACCTAACGCTGAACAAATCGATATCATCTTTCCAAGCCAAGCTTAATGCTCTGGAGGGCGCTGTCTCAAACACAGCGGGCAACGTGCTTGTTGGAGGAGACTTCAATACTAAAGCAATCAAATGGGGCATGCCTCAAACAGATCCGCATGGAAAACGAATCCTGGAAATGGCGGCCAAGACAACGCTCGTCGTACTAAACACCGAAAATACGCCGAGTTTCCGCCATATTGGCTGTGAGGGAAACATACCGGCCGTGATATCCACCTCGGAGTCCTTGCAATTGGAAAGTATTAGAGGACTACTCAGGCAGTGATCATCAGTGCATTCTGCTTGAGATCAGTGATATTGTCTCCCATTGTCTGTGCTCACAGCTTTCTCCAACTGCATGGAACATCAGAAGGATGGATGTCGAGAGGTTCGTCGACGTGCTCACAGCAGGTGAGTCGTTGCAGGGAGCTTCGTAGGGGACGGAAGAACGGGCAGCTGAAGACGTTGTGAACTCAACTATGAGCATCATTATGACTGCTGTGCTTCTATGGCCCGTTGAAAACCCCGGCACGGCAAACCCTCAGTGCACTGGTGGTTGACTGAAATCGCTGGAAAGCAAAAAGAGTGTCAGAAGCTTCAACGTGAGGCTCAAAGGGCGCGAAACCATGACAAGACATGCAACCGGGTGGCAGCATATAAGTCGGCCAGGAAATGCCTTCGAAAATAGATTCACAATAGCAAGGCCTAAAAGATAAAAGGGATTCACAGCAGCCAGAATTGGGGCTGAGGGATTGCTTTTCTGGCACTTCCTCTTCCCCTCTCCCATCCCATAAGCGTGGAATACCCCAGCTTGAAGGCGCCTCATGGCGTAGCAAAACAAAAACTGGCCCGAAGTAATGTGTCAAACGGTTCCAGGCTATGTTCTCAGGTTGATAGGGGAGGTGTTTAGTGGGTAGTTCCGTCGTCTTCTTGCGAGCATGGGAGTCCCACATTCTGTGCATAAATGGGCATTCATCTCCCTACCACAAAAAAACCACTAGTTTAA
Source organism: Odontomyia ornata (assembly GCA_963969285.1). Classification (NCBI taxonomy): domain Eukaryota; kingdom Metazoa; phylum Arthropoda; class Insecta; order Diptera; family Stratiomyidae; genus Odontomyia; species Odontomyia ornata. The sequence goes on along the minus strand of OZ017738.1, from coordinate 216,963,540 downwards.
AGAAGATTTTAAAAGCTATTTTCCTCCATCCAAGTATTAACATACTTAAAGTCTACCTTCCCTTAATACACACCTTACTCTAAGTTCAACTTAAAGTCTCATATAATTCTACAATCCATCACCAGTTTAAAGAAGAATTTAAAAGCTATTTTCCTCCACACAAGTATAAGCAAGCTTCAAGTCTAACTTCCCTTCACTGCTTGATTTCTTTCTTATCATCTACTGCCCTTCACCCCCCTTAAAAGGTTCACCTTATTAACTAACTTATCTTGTCCTTAATAGTTACTTGTTTCTCTGCCTCCAAAATACACTCAATATGGTTAGGTGTCTCAGGACAAATATGTCTTGACGTCCGTCGTATGCCATACCCCGTCCATCTCGTTGAGTCTATATGACGTTCCTAAGTCATGTGCTTCGATGATAAATGGACCCACCAATCCTGGGTCCAGCTTAGCTGAGAAATGTTTTGCTTCGTCCGACAGTACATAATTTCGTCATCACACCTTATCTTCGGCCTGGAATCTCTCGTGCTGCTTGCGCAGGTTATACAACGAGTTTGCTCCTTTTGCCACCGCCCGCAATCGTTTGGCAATACCTTACCGGAATTCCTCCAATTCCGCTGCTCTATTTTCGAGATCAACCCTCTTACTGCTACTTACGGTTCTAAGTCGTCACAATCCATCACCATCTCGCGGCTAAAGTTTAAGAAATACGGAGTGACCCTCATTGGCTCATGTGCATATGTACGCAATGCGCATCTCAGTTTGCCAAGGCTCACATCCCAGCGACGGTGGTGCTCGTTGACAAAGGAACAGAGCATCTCTTTGATATTTTGGTTAACGCGTTCCGCGGTGTTTGCTTGCGGATCACAGAATGGGTTATATTCCATCTTTAATCTAGACGCACTCAGCAATTATTCAACCTCCTTTGAACGGAATTGTACCCCGTTGTCCCAAATCACCTCCGCCAGAACGCCGAGCATCAGGAATACCCGCTCCTACAACATGTTGACCACTTCCTTAGCCTTTGCTTGCCCAAGTGGGAAAACCAATGGAAATTTGGTGGCATAATCCACTGCGCTCAATATATGCATATGGCCCTTTATGTGTCTGGGAAGGAGTCCCACCAAATCAACTCTATGATCACCCATAGCATACGAGACTTTCCCGCTCGAGATACCATTGCTCCTCTAGGTGCCCTATGTTCCACTTTGACCGATTGGCAAGCTTTGCACCTATTGACGTATTTTCTTACGTCAGTGCGCATTTTTGGCCAGTAGTAGCGTTGAGCCAATCGATCATATGTTCGCTGTACCCCCATGTGACCTGCCCGTGGATCATCATGGCAATGGAAGAGCAATGGAATTACACGTTGCCAGGCTCGATCTTCCAGCTCTGGGTAATGACTTGGAAGGTGCTTCCACAAGACACTTTCTGACACCCGCCAATCAGCGAATTGATCGGCCTGTGTGATGACTTTCTCCTTCTTTCCTTGATACCACTTGTCTACTTGTTTTGGAACCTCAACACTCTCCACTATGAGGACAGATCATGACAATGCATCCGGAACTAAATGTTCTTTCCCTTTCCAGTGCACTACTTCAAAATCATACTGCTGAAGTATAACCACCCAACGAGCCAACCTACCAGGGTCCTTAAGGCTGCTCAACCAAACCAGAGAATAATGGTCAGTTACCACTGCAAACCTGGCTCCCTCTACATAGGGCCGCAGCTTTGCGATGACCCAAAGAACCGCCAAACACTCCTTCTCTGTAGTTAAATACTTTCGCTCTACCCCATTCAAAGAACGACTCAGGTAGCAGATGACCCCTTCACCCTCTGGGTGCATCGGCATTAACACCGCTCCCAACCCGTAGCCCGATGCGTCCGTCTGGATGGCAAATGGTAGATCATAATCTGGGCACGTATTACCCGCAAATTTCCAAAGGGGGAAAATGTTAACCGACGGATTCCCTGTTTCCCCCGTATGGTCACCGCTTTATTGCGGCTGCTCCGGCGGAGGCTCCACCGTCCCCAATCTAACTCACCCAAAGACGGGCGTGGGTGCCACTCGTCCGCTTTCCGAGCCTCCCAAGGGGATCGTCCGAACGAGAAGACGACCGCCGGAGCAAAAACGATCACTTTGCACTGAAAACCGAGACACTCACATTCGCTACCCTCGCCAAACCCTACCACCACCGTTAAATCTTCCAGGTCTTCTTGCCTGGTCACCGCTCCCGGAAAAAAAGATTTCCCGAGCCGCACTCCTCACAACTGGAAGAAACGTTAATTATTTGGCCCTTGATATATGAAAGGAAAGGTCAAATATTTAAACCTACGGTAAGTTTATTTGTCACAAGAAAACGATTCAATAACTTAAATGTTAAAAGGAAGCCACTTACTTTTACCTCCTAACATAAAAAAAAGGGGCCCCTCGATTCCGTTCGCTCGCGCTTTCCACCGCCGTCTCGTCGAAGTTCGTAACGCAGTTTTACTCACTGCCGGCTCATTCACTTCCCGCCGGACACTTGTTCCTTCCTTTGCAAAATGTAGGTCGGACAGCCGTTCACGTTGCACTCGATATTTCTTTTTTTTTCGCTTTACGCTACTCCACCGTTGCAGGCACAACGAAAATCTTCACCGCACAAATCTTCCCGGTTTAAATAACTCACTACAGATGTTACGTTGAACACTTTCTTTTCGCAGCTCCACCGTTGCTCGCACATCCAAAAACTGCCCGCTCAAAAGAAAGAAGGGAAAAGAGACCACCCGCGCCAATCTTCTCGGCTTAAATATTCTGACTGAATTCCGTTTTTTTCTTTTTCCCTTCTATCCACCGGGAAAAACTCGTTTTAAGTGACTTTGCACGAGTAACTCCCCTTGCTTGTTTCCACTCAACCTACATACCACCCGTGGCGATCCTATTGGGAATCGAATGTACTATCGCCAAATGCATTGATTCCATCTCCATTGTCTGGTATTGATGATTCGTCGTTTACTTGTCTGCTGTGTCGTCTTCGGCGACTGATGATGACGATCATTTGAATCGTTGGTTGGTTTCGTTTCACACGATCCTTTGGATGTTTAATCTTTAGCAAATACTCCCCGCAATTCATTCAGCCATAGAGTCTTATTATGAAAATTAAAATGTCGCGTGAATGATGAAACAACCATCTTTAGCCGCAAATGAAGACTCTCCTGGCCGGAAGGTGGGATTGATGTTCGCTTAACCTTCCCAATTGCTTAGAACTCTTTCCCAACTATCATTGGGGTTCAAATGTAGCTTCCCATGTCTAAGCATTGTGGGCATTATCGACTGATTTAACGCCGACGGTGCACTTGCGCCTATTAGGCTCGGTATGTACGATACGATGTGTCTTTAGGGTTTTGGATGTTTCATAATATCTGCCACAATCGCTGAACTCATGCTTGAGTGCGCAAACATTGCATTGGAATGGGGCGAGATTAGAGTACGAAGCCTTATGACGATGCAATTGCGTTGCATGCTCTGCCGCATATGTTGAATGGATGACGACTGTTTCCGCTCCGTGTGTATTTCGCATTTCGTTTTCGAGCTCGCGCTGGTGCTTGGTGCCTCCACCGCTTGCTGCTGGTTGCGTTGTCCGTAATTGTGGCGCGTGGAACGGAAGCGACCTAGCTACATGAGTTTAATGTACATTAAGTTACAAAGCAAAATTACTATGTGGCTTCCTGCTTGTCATTAAAACAATTATTAAGTTTTAAAATTATTGTGTGGCTTCTGTTTGTAATTAAAACAATTATCAAGCTTAAAATTATTGTGTGGCTTCTGTTTGTAAGTAAGATAATAATTCTTTCGTGAATGGAAATTAAAGTTACTTGTTGCTAGTTACATCATCGGACTACTAGAAACAACAATTAATAAAGTGCGGCTCGGTATTGCGTAGGTTAAACTCTTACGTAATCGCATATGGTAGTGTTCGGGTGAGCAGCGCTACGGAGTCTCAATGTTCACCCGTAACACACGTTAGCATCGGAGCTAAAACATGGCGCACTTTGGCTACATTGAACACCCCCTCGTATTCCTCCGTTCAATCAAACTTCTTGTTCTTCTTGAGGAGTTCCGTCAGTGGAGCCGTTAGATGCCAAAATCCGGTATGAAGCAGTGGTATCATGAAATCATTCCAAGAAATTGTCGAATTTCTTCAACGTTGGTTTCGCGAGGTATCCTAACCATCCCTTCAACCTTCGCCAGGTCTACATGAAGACATAATACACCCATCACATACCCTAAATATTTAAGGTTGGGCCGATAAAACACGCATTTTTCCTGCGAGACCCGCAGCCCCTACTCTCGCTACCGATAGAACACCTCGCGAAGAACCTTCAGATGTTGGTCAAAATTCACCGTAACAATTATAACGTCGTCCAAATATACAAATATGTATGGCTCTAACTGTGGTCTCAACACCTGATCTATGAGGCTCTGCCACATCGCTGGAGCATTCTGTGGCCCAAATGGCGTTTTACGAAAGTGGAACAATCCGCAGCCAGGGACTGTATATGCTGTGTACTTCATCGACTCCTTTGACATCGGGACCTGCCAATAGGCCGACTTTGTATCTATTTTTGAGAAGTACCGTGCATTGCGTAACTTGTCCATGGTCGCGGAGACGTACGGAAGGAGATATGCATCGCGTTCTGAGACCCAATTCAGTTTTCTGAAATCAATACAGAAGCGAAACTTCCTATCTTTTTTTATCAGGAGGATAGGTGAGGACCGAGGACTCGAAGAAGGCTCAACGATTCCGGCTACCAGCATCTCTTGCAGTTCTTCATCAATCTGTTTCTGTGTTGCTGGCGAGACCAGACAGTACCTTTGTTTAATGGGAGATGAAACGGTTTCAATCACATGTCCCACCACTGAGGTGTAACCGATCCCCTCCTCCGTTAACTCAAACTCTTCCTGCAGCATGTCCTCCTTCATGTGGTATTGAGGGAACTACCAAAAATATGCACCACCGATTGCATCCTTCCGAACTCTCCGGCGCGAAAACAGACCCGATAATAGCTGCCCAACCATAATTTTCTAGTCGAACCAACGGGGTTCTGGCTTCTCGTAGCTTCACACCCTGAGCCCCTGATTGCCTCCAAGTTACCCCCCCAAACCCCCCCACCCCTCCCATTATAGAATCGGTGTCTCCTGAATCCATTAATACACAATACCTCCCAATGTAAACTTGTACCGTCAACTGCGGTCGAGAATCCCCGTTTTTCCGTCACAGCACGGACTTTAGTTTTGGCGTCGCATTTACTGCTTCGGGCAGCCCAGTGGAACTCGCTTCAACCTCCAATGAGCTCCACTATCGTCTCCCGCAGACCTACCATTCACCAAATCACCTGTCAACGCTTGACTCCGCTGTCTATTTTGTTCAAATTTGGCAGCCAACAGTTACTCGAACTACTCCATGCCAATCGCACCACCCTACTTCGGCCGCATCCAAAACATGTCCTCTGCTCCCTGCACTCCCGAGAAGTATGACCAGCACTACGTCAGATTCAGCACTGCAGCCATGGAGGAGCTTCCCACATGGCAGCTACGGCTCCTGTTACCTCAGCAAAGGCAAGATCAGGCTCCAAGAGCTTATGTGTTCTTGAGCCGGGAGGGGGCATAAATGATTCCACAGCCGAACGCGTTTTTCCAATTTACGGCCGACTTCACTCATTTGAGAAATAGAGCTTACCGTCATGAGGCTCAACTCCATTTTATAGAATGGAGCTATGTTCCTGAGGACTATCCTTAGTTTTTCCGCTTCTGAGCATTGGACAGAAAAACATCAAAACAACCCTCCAATGGCTGACACAAACATCCCCATAGACTCATCCCTTCCTTGCGTCCTAAGTCGCATCTCCTCCCATTGGTGGTTATCATAATCAGCTGGGAGAAATTCAGCCCGCAATTCTCGACGCAAGTCTTTCCAGCTTCGGTAGCGGTCTCTGTTCGCTCTATACTATATAAGGGCCTTATCCTCAAAAAGCTCTACTGCTGCATCCCCGTTACCTTCACTTCTATAGTAATCTGCTGGCTCTGGACATCTGCGGCTTCTTCTATCTCCAGTGCTGAAGGCAGTTCACTACACCACTTTTCGCACCAAAATTCACACTCCCGCAAATTTACACATCACTTTTTCGCACCGAAATCCGCACTCCCGTGAATTCACACCTTTCATTTTTTCCGCAAGAAAATCCACACTCCCGCGAACTCATACTTTTCACTCTACACTGCCACTTCGCGATTTCTACACTGGTTTCACTTATCACTTCTGACTTACTCACTTAAAACCACAAACATGTTGAGGGTTCCTCCGGCTTGGGACTTCGGACCCAGCTCATCGTAGGAGGCGCTACTCACTTGTTCCTTGGTCCCAAGTAGCCGCCCAGTGAGAAACGCAGTCACCGAATAGCTGGAAACAAGTTCTAATATTTATATCTAGCAAGGGAGAATAAGTCAATGTTAGGGTGACCACTTCGCACTCTTTCGCCGATATGATTTTACCCGACGTAACACGCACTGAAACCCGAGCTGAAACATTTCCGAGCCAGGTATACAATCCACTCCAGAGTAAATATTTTTAATTAAATTCTACGATTTCAAATGAAGAACACCGATCGTAAATTAAGATATAAATGCGAGTCAACCACCAAAAGCTTGCTATAAATACAAAACCTTGACGTACGTTTTCTTTTTTAAAACAATGCCGCGTGTTATGGTTTCCAGCCAATAATTTTAATGTTCCGGGAAAGAGAAAATGCAATATCTTCTAAATTAAGTTAATAGAGTTTATATACTAAAAATGCGCAATCATTGATTTCACTATTTTACAGCTTGTCTATCAATTCTTATTTCAATTGTCTATCACTTCACAATCAATCAATCAATCAATATCGCTTTCACCTCGCACTCCACTCTATCGCAGTTTTTACTATCGCCGTTGTAATAATCCCCCCATTCATTCAGCTCGCCTTTAAATAGCGTCTCTAGCCATTCGATCCGTTTCTCGTACATTGGCGAGCTACCTAGAATATTCGAGCAATGGCGCAGTGACGTCACTTTCGGATGTTGATTATGCTTGATGGATTCTCTTGCTTTCGAGTACATTCGATTGTTGATCATGATGTTGTTAATGGTTGTGAAAATAATTGCGACAGTAGCTCGCAGAATTATTTGATCATGTAACACTGCCCCCACCTCAGTCCTTTTCGCCTCGAAAAGATGTGTCGCCAGTTGTAGTTAAGTCTTCCTGGATGTAATATGAGGCAAGACGGTCCAGAGGCACGATTTTCATTTTAGCTCTCGGCTTGCGGTGTTCCTGTATGCGATTCACGACGTCATTGATTCGCTTTGTAACTCGGTAAGGTTCCTCCAAATTATGCTGGAACTTCGGAGACTTACCCTTCCGCCGTCATGGGCTATATAGCCACACCAAGTCATCTTGCTGAAAGTCAGTAGAATTTGCGCACAGCAGCCGATTCGAGGTGTTTTTGCACTGTCCGATGTATCTGGTTCAACCGTTGCCTTAGCTCACTTGCGTACTCCGAGATCGGTTGGGGCTTCTCAGGGGGTGTTCCGAACTTTATATCAGCCGGAAGACGAATAGTCCTTCCAAAAATGACTTTGCCTGTCGATGCATGTTTGGCAGCTCTATACGCCGTCAGGAATTTTGGGATGGGCCGGTCCCAGTCCCTTTGGTTTTCGTCAATCATATTGGCCAGGTGTTTATACAGCATTGAAACGTTTGACCATTCCATCGGATTGGTGATACAGTGGTGTAGTCCTCGTTTTCCGTATTCCCAGCAGCTCGCACATTTCGCCAAAAACGAGTGACGTAAAGTTCGGCCTAGATTTGAATGTAGTTCACAAGGTACGCCATACGTACTGACCCTATTTAATACTAGCTGTTCAGTTACAGTAGTTACTTCCTGGTTGGGAATGGGGAAGACCTCGGGCCACTTCATGAAATAATCGGCCATTCGGATTCAGGAAAGGGTCCTGCGATATCAACAGCAATCCTTTCAAACGGTACGCCCACGTTGTAGGTTGCATTTGTCCTCTCAGTCATCGCTTTGGACCTTTGACGGAAGCGCAAATCGTGCATCTGTGACACCAGTCCTCTACATCTTCTCGAGCGTGGAGCCAGTAAAACATTTCCCGCAATTTCACTAAGGTCTTGTGTGGTGGTCTCCCGAGGATCTTTCGTGCATCTCCTTAACCACATCGTGGATTCGGCTTTTGGGAAGTATACGTTGCATCCTATAGGAGCTGCTACCCGACGTTTTCCATTTCCGCTTGAGTATGCCACCGTCCACCTGTAGGGAGTTCCATTGTGCCCAATAACTTTTCAGGGTGGTGCCGTGCATCGAAATGTCCCTCCACTCAGGTTGCCCAGTTGTCTCCTTCCATACGATCAATGGTCCGATGTCTTCATCGGCTAACTGGGCATTTCAAATCTCCTCCGATGACCAAAATTCATTGAATTCGGCCGTTACCGATCGTAGACCAACGGGCGGTACTTTCTCTCAATCCCTCGGCAATGCTTGCAGTTAGCTGGACATGGACGACGAGATGGGGCATGAGCACTTCCATGCACACCACCCTCCCGATGAACAATTTAGCAGCCGTATGACTGCAATCTTTCGATCCATCTCGCAACTTGTCCCGCGGGGTTTTTGAAGTTAAGTAGCCGCCTCAGCGATGCATGGCCTTTCCGAAGAACAAATTTCTGTCCATGTAGGTACTTGTGGAACAACTTGGTGGCCTCTATAACAGCCAATAGCTCCTTCCTGGTTACGATGTAGTTCCTCTCACTTTTTGAGAGAACTCGACTGTAAAACGAGAGGACTCTTTCTTTGCCATCGATCTGCTGGGAGAGTACAGCTTCAATACCGCCCTTGCTCGCATCAGTGTCAACTAAAACATTTTTCCGGGTTTCGGATATGCCAGCACGGGTGATTCATCTAGCTTCTCTTTCAAGGTCTCAAAGGCTTCCTTGTTTTGTTCACTCCAGACATACAGAAAATTTCCCTCCGTTAGCAGATGGAGATACTTAGCTATTTTGGCAAAATCTTCGACGAATCTTCGATAGTAGGTTGCCAGACCCAAAAAACTTCGTAGCTGGCGCTTGTTGTTTGGTGTTGGCCAGCTTTTCATGGCTTCAATTTTCTCAGGGTCTGTTTGGGTTCTTGCTGATAAAAAGTGTTCCAGGTATTTTACTCCAGCTGGGAAAAGAGTACAAGGGTTGGGACTCAGTTTCAAATTCGCCAGTCGCAATCGGGAGAAAACCCCTTCTAAGTTCCGTACATGCTCTTCGAACGTTCTCCCGAAAACCATGATGTCATCTATGTACAAGAAGCAGGTCTTCCAGGTCAGGCCTCGTAGCACGTATTCCATCAGGTGTTCGAAGGTGGCTGGAGGGTTGCAAAGTTCAAATGGTATCAGCACAAATTGCCACAATACGGTCCCAACTGAAAACGCTGTCTTCTGTCCGTCCTCTCTGTCGATTTCTACCTACCAGTAGCCGCTCTTGAGATCGAGTGTATAAAATCATTTTGCGTCGCCCAAAGTGCCCATTATGTCATAGATGCATGGGATCTTTCTTAGTGACGTCGTTAAGCTGCCTATAGTCGACACAAAAACGAGTGTTACCATCCGTTTTCTTTACTAGAACTACTGGCGCGGCCCATGGACTGACAGAAGGTTTGATAAAGCCTTGTTTTTCCATGGCCGAGATCAGTGCGCTCGCTTCTGGCTATAGGAAGACGTCTCGGTGCTTGTCAAATTGGCTTGGCTCCCTGTGTATCTATGATGTGAGTTGCCATACTCGTTCAGCCTAGACCATCCGGGTTCGTTGAGAAGATGTCACTGTATTTGGTGACCAGATCCGAGGCTCGCTTGAATAGCTGCACTGGCAATTTGACCTGCTTCAATATTGCAGACGTGAATTCCCGGGCATTGTCTGCGCCATGCCACCTTTTCCAATGATGGTTGTGAGTGGCTTCCAAAGAGGTGATGGTGGAAACAGGCTGGCAGCTGCCGATGACTTCTCCCGCTTTGATGCTCATGGTTGAATCTGCGGTGTTAAGGGCTCTTACCGGCACGCATCCGTTCCTTATAGATCTTACGAGGCTTCGTCCTACCATCAAACTGCGCAATGCCGATGTCTCCGTTGGCTCTATCAGATAAGATCGGTGATCTCCAGAATCACCATCAAGCTTGGCCCATAAAATGCTTCCGGAAGAATTCGGTACATCTGTGTCGGTACATACTACTACATTCGTCTTGGGATTTGGACGCTGGGGTCCTCCATCAATACTTCGACATTCTGCCATTTCAATACCCGTTTGTCCAAATTTAACGTGATTCCATGTGGTCGCAGAAAGTTCATTCCGAGAATGCAGTCATCCATAATGTTCGCGACCAGAAAATTCTGTCGGAACGCAAGGTCTCCCAATTGTATATGGAGGTTGACCTCTCCATGGACAGGTGCAGTTTCTCCCGTAGCTTCCCCTAGAGAGAAAATCCTGCCCTTGTGAAGTAGTAGGTGTCTCACTTGGTCTGGTCGGATAATCGATCGGGTTGCACCAGTGTCGATTGTTATGGTGCAATGTTCTCCGTCAACTTGACCCGGAAGGCACAAGTCTGCTTCCCCACGCAGTCGTCCGGACACGGTGATGGTAGTGCCGGGGACGCCGCTCCTCTTAGCCAACCTTTGCCCTACGAAGTTGATCCCGTCAGTTTGAAGGGCTTCCATTCTGGGCTTCTGACTTGGCCTGGATCTCCTCCACCCTGGACAATAGCTCGGTTTTCTTTGCTTCTTGCAATCTCCTTGGTAGTGCCCCTTCTCCCCGCAATTCCAGCATATAGGCGCACCATTTGCCTGCGGCTGTCGTTTAATTTCCACGCGCTCACACCTTCTACTCGCCTGTCACCACCTCGTGAGCCCAGGAATTGGTACGACTCACATTTTTCGCTGCCTCAAAATTCAGACTATAAGCCAATGCATTCTTAAACCTTTGCTTTTGAGCTAAACGCGTGGCTTGTTGCAGTTCCTCGTCTTTTAATGCGCTGATGAATGCTTCTGTTGCTGCGTCATCTCGATGTTCTGGGTCGTACGCTGGGTAAACCAAAAGTGCCAGTCACTCAATGTCTTGGGCTTACTGCTTTAGGGTTTCGCCAGACTTCTGTACCCGATGCCGTAGCTGTGACCAATAAATCTGCTGCAGATGATCGTCACCATAATGCATGTCGAGTGCATTCATAATAGCAGCCGGGTTTGAGTGCAACTCAACGAAGATCGTCTGCAAAAGCTCTTCAGCTGAGCTTCTCAGAGCAAGAATTAATACAGTTGCTCGTTCCTGCTCATTCCATTGATTTGCCCTGGCGGCGGCTTCAAACTGGGTTTTGTAAATGCTCCAGACCATTTTCCCGTCGAATATTGGTGCTTGCACGTTTCTGGATGTGCTTTGCGCTGCGGTTGTAAGCGGGATTGATGAGGTGGTTACTACTGCCTTCGCTGCTTCCAATTCCTTTTTCACTTTTTCCACCTCATGGTTCATTCTCTCTTTGACCTGGCTGGTCTCATGGTTGACTCTTTCCTTGACCTGGTATACCTTTTCCTCGACGCATATAATTTGGTTGTTGAGACAACTTAGATCCGCTTTTATTTCGGTAGACTTTTGTCCCAATCTGCCTTCAAACCAGTTGACTGTTTCTCCAGCTTCTGTGTGATGTCTGCCTTGATTTTGAAAGCTTCTGGGTCTAGCTTCTGGCCTAGCTTTGATGATTGTTCATTTAGCTTCGCTGATTGTTCAGTTAGCTTCGTAGTCAAATTGGATTACTGTCGTCGCTGCTCTTTCTGTATCAGCATCAACATTTCCATCAGCATCAACATTTGCATCAGCGCATTTTCTGGTTCCATCTGAGGGCTCACCTGCCATGATAAATTCATTAATGTTAGCTTCGTTTTTTTTATTATTTAATTTAATTTTTTTCCCCCAGTTTCCACGTTACGTTTCACTATAGTGCACTTTAAAAATGTTGAAAAGTTTTTCACTTTTAAAATTTTTATCCCACTTCTGACACCACTGTCGCGCGTTACAATTCGCGGCCAATAATTTTAATGTTCCGGGAAAGTGAAAACAAAATATCTTTTAAATTAAGTTAAAAGAGTCAATATACTAAAAATACACAATAATTGATTTCACTATTTGATAACTTGTCTTTCAATTTTTAATTCAACTGTCGATCACTTCACAATCAATCAATCAATCAATATTGCTTTCACATCGCACTCCACTCTATCGCAGGTTTTATATCGCGGTTGCAATAATCCCCCCATTCATTCAGCTCGCCTTTATATAGGGTCTCTAGCCATTCGATCCGTTTCTCGTACATTGACGAACTAGCTGGAATATTCGAGCAATGGCGCAGTGACGTCACTTTCGGATGTTGATTATGCTTGGTGGATTCTCTTGCTTTCGAGTACATTCGCTTGTTGATCATGATGTAGCTCGCAGAATTATTTGTACATGTAACAATAAGATATGAATTTTAGTCATCCACCAAAAGCTCGACATAATTACAAATCGTTAACATACGTCTATTTCTCCTATTCGGGGGCCTCAAAAATAACTCGAGTCGCAAAGTTCTTCTTCCAGCGCTACTTGATGAACTCCTACCGCCAATCTTTCCTGTCGCTGATGTAAGTTTCAATTTCCTGTCACTGATGTTAATTACTTCGCTGTCACTGTTGTAAATTACTTCCTTGTCGCTGATGTAATTTACTTCTCTGTCGCTGATGTAATATTTCTTCCTTCGTTGAACTCTTGGATAAATTCTCTTGTTGCTCGTCACACTCGATCCTCAGCCGTCGATTTTTGTCCACAAAAAGAGACCCGTTCTTTGTCTCCAGGTTTCTGCAGCTCTGTTTCAATCGGCGAGCCGTCAAACTTTCTTTGGGGCGCTTCAACATTCAATTGCGGTGCTGGCCTGCATAAGTGACCCCCCCATTTGTTGTTCATTGTGTACGCACCTACTTTCCGCATTCGCTCCATCGGGTTTCGCCGTCGTTGGTTGTCCGATGGGTTGTCATTCGGAAACGTGAATTCGCGCACCGAAACCAACATCGATTTTCGGTATCGAATAGATCTTGTGGTAACGCCTTGTAACATATTTGTTGTAGTATTTTATAATTTTTTTTGTTTTCAGATCGTTCCCTTCTTCGTTGATTGATGAATTGCTCGTGTCGTTTCCATTACCCCTTGCATACTTGGTAACGAGTTAGCAACTTAAAGTGAAGAATCGATCACCTTCAGAACTGGTTTAATCTCGTGGCTAATTCCTCTTCAATGCGATGCAAATCAAAACAATCCTTATATATGATTAGATTGAGAGTAATACCCAAATATCCGAAATGCCCTGAATGGCGAATGCCATGCAAGTAAGTCTCAGCCATACGTGGACAATTGAAATTAATAACAGATAAAGTAACAACAATAACCAAGCTCCGCGATCTTCTTAGCCAACAATTCCACATGTTGCGTCGCCCAGTTCTGTGGAAAACATTGATGTTGTTCGAGATAATGTGGTAGAAGAGCCGCTAAACCCGGCTCGTCATCGTGCTCAACAATTGAACACATCACGAACATCACTGATGTGACTTTTGAATAAAGATTTGAATTTACACGTTTACAAGGTTCAATTGACTCAAGAGCTGAAGCCTACTGACCATTTCAAGCGTTGGCAATGCGCCAAATGGTTGGTTGAGCAGACAAAAGAGAATGGTGACTTTAAAAAGCAAATCATCTTCAGCGACGAGGTACACTTTTGCCTCAGTGGATTCATTAACAAGCAGAATTGCCGCATTTGGTTAAATGAGAATCCACGAATGAAGCCGATGCATCCACGAGGAGTGACTTTTTAGTGCTGGTTATGGGCTTGCGGCGTCCTCGGGTCGTCCAGAAATGAGGACGGCCAAGCAGTTACCGTGAATGGTGTTCGCTATTGCGAGTTGATAACGGATTTTCTGTTGCCAGAAATTGAGGTTAGGGACCTGGATGATGTGTGATTCCAACAGGATGGTGCCACTTGCTCCACAGCCAACGAAGCAATGGATCTCTTGCGCGTGAAATTCAATGCCCTTGTTATCACACGCTGTGGCGATGTTAATTGGCCGCCACGAACTTCCTCCGGAGATATTTTGAAAAAAAATATACGTCAATAAGCAAAGAACAATTCAAGAGCTAAAGGATGAGATAATTCAGCACATTAACGACATTGAACCTCAATTATGTCTCAGAATCATTGAAAATATGGACCATCGAATAGAAGTTTGCCACCATAGCCCTAGCGAACATTTGGGAGATATTTTTTTATACATCGTTTTCATAGATCCTTCTATTATAATAAAAAATATTAACATAATTCTCTGAAAACTTTATGTTTTATTTACAATTAACATCGTGCGTTTTGGTTTGACCACCCTTTAGTTTCAAAGCTTGCTGGTTTGCTTTCGATTAATTTCTGCTCTTTATGGTGTTCGAAACGTCTCGGAGGTTTTGGGGAATTATTTGAACCTGCTTGGGGATTATGTCTAGCTTATTTCTGTTGCTCTTTCCAGTACCTTTCACTTTCTTGCTCGTAACTTTTCCAATTATCAGCATTATTGAGGGACTGGGCGCCTTCTTGTCGTGTGAATTGGTTTTTATTTTGGTATTGAAAACTCACTGTAAGTTTTGCACCTTCCTCTTTCGTGGTTAATAATACGCCATCGTCACTTTGCTGATTAGAAGCTGAAGGTGTATCAAGTGGAGGGGTTGAAGATAATGAAGTTGTTGTTTCTTTTTTTAGCCGATTTTAAAAGAGGTTGCTATCTTCGTTGGGCTTTAGGTACGGTATATTTGCAGTTACAATCTCCATCAAAATTTCTGTGGTGCTAGGTTCATACTTGTCCATCATTCTTGAATTTTATCCTTAGGCACTCTGTGGCGTTTTTCCAGCACATTGTCCTGGGCGTTCACCCCAATGTGTCTTTGGTTCAACAGCTTCCAATAGATACCCATGCTCTACAGCAATCTTAACATATTCAAACATTTCAAACTGCTATATATGTGTATTATCAGTTATCAATGGACTCCATCCATTCATATTCTTTTCTTAACCTATTTCCATATTTAATTACTCAATTTTTTTAAATACCTTTTGTTAAGCACAATTACATACCCATACAATGTCACCCGCCAATTCAATTCTTCAGACGACAATAAACCTAACCACGTAGATGCTTATCGAATATTTTCAACTCGAGAGCTTGTTTTCCCAGACAAACGCACCATCAGCAATTTATTTGTCATCGTAAGTAGTAATGTGCGCATGGAATGTATCCGAATGTTAAAATTCGGATTCATTTCATGGGCACATGAATATTCAATCTTTGCATCATGTGCATATGAAATATATCCGAATGTTTTGGTTTGGGATCTATTGTTACGCCCTAAAAGACACGCTGAACAGAAGGAACTATTCCAGCTACCATGTAGTTAAATGCCAAAGCATTTACTAAAGGTTCTTCTGTAAGTGTCTTCCGCTAAATATCACCCCAAGTCTGATTGAGATGAGTACGCCATAAAAATAAATATCGATAACATGTTAAAAAGCCTTCATTTGTCCATTTAAGCATTTTGAGCGACCACTAAATTATCGAAACATTCATTCACCACATACGTCACCACGAAGGGGATTCCCAGCTCAAATAACACTCGGCGGAACTAAAAGCAAAAGCATTGGCTCGTGCCACTATGGACACATGTCCACATTTGTTATTGTTTTGGTTAAATTTCATCATGAATCAAGCGTCTAGAAACTCTTTCCGTACGACGAGTGATGGAATACCCGAGACGTATAGTCGTTTTGTTCGTAATGTATTTTGCTCTGTAAGAAACTTGCGCCAAGATTTTAATAAAGAATCACGGTAAAGAAGATGTTCACCGTCAATGAAAATGTTATGAAAAGTGTCAAGTTGAGCTTGAACTTGCATATGAATTTTCTTGAAGAATAACGGAAAGGAAAATTGTAATGCATTCATTAAAATCGAAAGCAAATCGTAAACAATGAACATCTTTTAAACGTACATTACCATTAGCCCCATATGAAAACACGTTCGTACGTATAAACATTTCCGTACACACATGGTTTCATATGTACAACAGTACTAACGTACAACGAACAAAGATAATTCTGTGTACACATGGTTTCATATGTACAACAGCACAAACGTATAATGAACAAAAACTATCGCGTGTTAAATTACATGAAAGTGTTAAAGGCATTTACTTCACGTTGAGTTAAAGTATTTTTTATCAATATGAGAAATGCAATATATTTGGTATTGCTATTAAGAATGTAGATTTTTTTTGAATAATGCTTTCAACATGGGAAATGCATCGTGTAGAATTGCTAATAAGAATGTGAATTTTTTTTGCATAGTTTTTCGGGAAAGAATATTAGAGATAGGAAATTGTATGTAAAATGTTTTTGCTAGAGTAGACAAAATATGTTTAGAATACGTTAAGAAATTGAATATGTATTTGTATTGAAGACGAAGTAAAATTGTATAAATAGGATAAGTCGATGTGGAAATAAATCACTTCTTGCTCTAGCTTAAATCGGCGAGTTCGCCTCTGTTTTCTTCCATGAAGACAATCAATCCGGCGTTGATCGCCTTAACTCTATGCGTGCCTAGACGCTCTAGAATTACTAGGCAAATATACAAACTAATATTTTCCCTGAAAGGAAAAAGTAGAGGCACAGGATATAGGTAAGTGTAGGGACGACAGATGATGTTGCATACAACCCATGCATGGCATCGCAGGGTCGTAACAATTGGCGCAGCCGGTACGATTTCGGTTTGCGTGGACTGCAATATTTTTACTGCATCGCAATAAAATGGGTGCCATAATCTCATGGTGCCTCCGGAATCTGTTCCTACTTATTCTTGCAATATCGTCTCCTTACACTCCTGTACTCACGGCCCATACTTAAACTTCAACTCCAGATAGAAGAACCAAGCTATAACAAAAAGCACTAATAATAGTATAATCATTAACCAATAATATTCCCTGATTACAGTGAGAAGAAAAGTTTGATTCAAAGTTAAAAAAAAAAAAAACACTGCACTAAACTGTGCTGAAAATACCCGATAAAACATTTCACACGTGAGCTACAAGACAAATACACCCTTATCAATTAATAGTTATACGACGGCGTTTATACGCTGACTAACAAATTGAACTTATAAACGAAAGAACTTTCAACGACAACGATATCCACCATCAATCTACTCCAACCGGTAAAAGTACTGGTTTAACATTAAGAAGTGGTCGAACTCTACAACCAATTAGAAGTAAGTCAGAATCATCTTTATTAGAAACCCAATTTGGAGTCACACGAGAACTTGCGACCCAGGAATTAGCATCTATTATCAAATTAACAGATACTATAAGCCAAATACACAACAAAAGACTCGAGAGAGTCATACACTTTCGCGAAAACACAGAACGGTTTAAAGAAGAAATCCAACGATTTCGTGAAATCTCGTTAGGTCAAGAAATCAGTCCTCGAGACCTATCGCAATCGTTTAAACCAGCCCTTACGTCCCAAGACTTTAAGTTTTCCTTCGAATCATATAACGTTCTGCAAACACCCCCTTCCTTGCGGCACAGCCTCAGGACAAACGATAAAACCTCTGAAAAATCTGTATTAAAAACCAGCAATATGGCAGACTATACAAAAGTGGCCAAATTAATGGGGCAAATGATACCCGTTTTCTCAGGAGCCCCAACCCCTACATTGATTCTTGAGCTACAAACATTCATAGGCTGTAGCAAAAGAGTCTGACAATGCCTGAGTTCCCCGGAACAGTCGGCCTTTATGCAAATTTTCCCCACGCGTCTCCGCGGTGAAGCATACCAACTCATTGCCTCAAACTTCCCCACCACCATCGAAGCTGCCGAAAAACTCCTAAACCAAGTCTATCTACCAAGAGAGACTTACCAGGATTTGATAAATGGATTGATTACGGCTAAACAGGGTTCTTCCAAGACTCTCGCGGCTTTTACATCACGCCTGCGACAGCTACTAAAGCGGTGCCAGGAAGCTGCGTTAATCAAATATGGCGAACAAGATACTAAGGTAATCAGTCTACATTTGGAGGATTTTGCAAAAGGAAGGCTTAGAAGTAGAGTAACTAATCCTTATCTGTGTCAGTATCTGCTCAATAACGAGGAAGCTACTTTCGAGGAACTAGTCTCTAAGGCGTTAGATAGGGAAAAACTTCAACAGGGAGCTGTCCCCTTCCAACCAAACTGCGGTCAACCATATTTAAATTTTCTACCCACCCCAGCTCCCATTCCCTTTAACCCCACAACATTTCAACTTAACCCCTACGTTGCACCCTTTCAACAACAAGCTCCAGTCACTTCAAATACGAATGTAGGGAAGCCTAATAAATATTCAAACATTACTTGCAATTTTTGCAAGAGAAAGGGGCACACCTACAGAGACTGTTACCACAGGAAAAATACCCATTTTTGCCCAAACTGTAAAGAATATGGACACGATCTGAGGGACTGTAATGCAAACCCACCCAGCACCCAACTCAACATCAGCGATACAAAAAAAGTTTACAGTGTACAAGCACCATGTGATTTTTGCGGTCGTACAAGTCACACCGTAAGCACATGTCGTCAAAAGGAAAAATGGGAAGCAAAAACCCAGGGAAACGGACAACAGTCGAGCCGGAAACCCCCGACTCGACTTTAAAATTAAGAACAGAAAAAGTGGTCATTACTAAACCTACTCAAGTAATGGAGCAAAATTCCTCAAAAGAAAACAAGCAAAAAATAATAAAAAGAGAGAATATGAACCATGATTCTAAACTAGTTACAGTAAAGCTACCCTTAGATATAGGAATTCAAGATTATACAACCCTAATAATAGACACTGGCGCAGAAGTCAGTATAATCAAAAGAACTGCGTTAAACGATTCCTGTTTAATAATCCCCGAGCAAAAAATAACACTGCTAAGCCCCTTTGGAAAAGGTAAAACCCTGGGAGTAACGCAAGGCAACTTTACCCTCTCTTCCACGCTACCTTGCACTTTCCAAGTTGTAGACACAATACCAGGAATACCCAATGACGGCTTGCTAGGAAACGATTTCTTAGCAAAAAATTGTGATATCGAAGGACCAAACCAGACACTCAAGTTTCCTCGCACGGAATTTAACTGTAAGGAATTTTCAGTCCCACTGAAAATTCAAGCAGACACAGCGAATAGGCATCAGGCTCAAACGGTGATGTCGAATGGCGCTATAGTGATACCCAAAAAGGTTTCAGCAGGCGTGACACAACGAAAAGGGCTACAGAGTGATGAAAACTGTGACTGCGAAATAGTAAAGGCACCCACAAGGGGTAATTTAGAAGGGATACATAAGGTTACTTTAGAGAAGGCCATTATTATGTACCCCCGAACCCAAAATATAGTAGAGGTACCGATACATTTAGCACAAGAAATGCTCTGTCTCTCACAAGAGATGGAACCCGGAGTATTTTTGGCAAACTGTCTGGTTGGCCCATCAAAAACAGTGGTCAGTATCCTTAACTCCAATGAGTCCCCTGTTACAATTACTCAGCTGCAATTGGTGCTCCAGGCATTGAATGAATACCATATCGAAACACTAAATAAAATAAGCGGAATTTATGAGCCAGAAAGGGAATACAAACCTAACCCAAGCATTACGGGTAATAAACAAATAAACCAACTTACGTTGGCATCTAATAAAGCTAGCTTTCACCCAGAAGTAATAATGCGGAACGCAAAGCTGAAGCAACGACTCTCACTATATGAACATTTAAATCCCGAAGAAAAAGCGGCAATAACAAAACTTTGTCAAGACTTTAACGAAATTTTCCATTTACCAGGTGACAAACTCACCTATACAAAAGCAATGACTCATGAAATCCCGCTAATAGCCAACCAAGCCCCAATTAACCAAAAGATGTACCGGCTAAGTCAACCTCAGAAGGAAATAATAAATGAACAACTGAAAGAAATGTTGGACAGTGACATCGTCCAACAAAGCAAAAGCCCCTGAAATTCCCCTCTCTTGGTAGTGCCCAAGAAAGCAGGCGCCGACGGGGAAAAGAAATGGCGAGTTGTAGTCGATTTCAGAAAATTGAACGACAAAACAATAGGAGATGCCTTTCCACTACCACGAATTGAGGACATCTTAGACCAACTTGGCCACTCACGTTACCTCAGCACCCTCGATTTAGCTAGCGGGTACCACCAAGTGCTCGTGCAACCTAAAGATCGACCTAAAACAGCTTTCAGTACAAATTATGGCCACTATGAATTTAAGCGAATGCCATTTGGATTAAAAGAGGCACCCGCCACATTCCAAAGACTGATGAATTATATCCTAACCGGTCTACAAGGATTTGATTGTTTTGTCTACCTGGATGATATAGTAGTTTATGGAAAAAATTTAGAAGACCATATCAGCAAACTGCGAAAAATTTTCACCAGACTTAAAGAGAATAACCTGAAACTTCAACCTGAGAAGTGTCAATTTTTACGACCTGAGGTCGTCTATTTAGGTCACATTTGTTCCCAAAAAGGTGCTCGCCCAGATCCCAGTAAAACTCAATGCGTTCAAGATTTCCCGGTTCCCAATACTGTTAGACGACTGCAATCCTTCTTAGGCCTAGCTAATTACTATCGTAAATTTATTCCAGACTTCTCTAAAATAGCCAAGCCTCTAACGAGCTTACTCCGAAAGGGTGACAAATATACTTGGACTAACAAATGCATGGAAGCATTCCAACTTTTAAAAAATTCTTTAATGAAACCCCCTCTTTTAGCCTACCCTGATTTCACTAAGCCATTCAATCTTACCACTGACGCCAGCAATGAAGCGTTAGGAGCAGTCCTGTCACAGGGAGAAATTGGAAAAGATAAACCAGTAGCATATGCAAGTCGCACACTAAATAAAGCGGAACGTAACTATTCGACCATTGAAAAGGAACTCCTGGCAATTGTGTGGGCAGCAAAAAATTTTCGATGCAACTTACAAGGCCGGCGTTTCACGGTTTATACTGACCACAAACCTCTTAAAGGAATATTCAATGTAAAAGACCCTACCACACGATTGGTAAGGTTCCATCACAAACTTTCAGAATTCAACTACCAAATAGAGTATAAACCGGGCAAATATAATACTAATGCCGATGCATTGAGCAGAATTCCCCATGAGGCACTAGAAGAGTCTGAACAAAATAATCAGCGCAACATTGTCACACGAGCACAGGCGCAAAAACAAGTGCAGCTACAAGACAAACCACCATCTGCAGCGATTAACAATGAAGAATTGTTAGACTCACAGATTAATATACCAGCTACCAAACAAGTAACAGATGCAGTTCCAGAAACAACAAATCCTAATAATATTGGCAATGATTCGGCACTATCAGACCCTACCCAAAATATATTACAAGGCCCACCCAAAGTAACTATCCTAACATCCCCCGAAGTCATTAGCGCGGTGCTATATGAATTCCACGACTCCACCTTTGGAGGACACCAAAGAGTCTCAAAAACTTACAAAAAAATTAAGAAACAGTATAGATGGAAAAAAATGCTGAAAGATATCAAAAACTATGTCAAGAAATGCAAGAAGTGTCAAACAATGAAAAACTCCCAAAAACATCGCATGCCCATGGTAATCACTGATATAGCCGAAAAACCCTTCGATAAGATTTACCTAGATATAGTAGGACCCTTAGTAGAAACATCCTCAGGAAATAAATACATATTAACATTCCAGGACAACCTCACCAAATTCGTAGATTGGTACGCCATACCCAATATAGAATTGGAAACAATAGCAAAAATTTTTTTCGATGAAATAATAACAAGGTACAGAATACCCAAACAAGTAGTGACAGATCAAGGGGCTAATTTTATAAGTGAGCTATTTAAAAGAGTATGTAAAATCTTACATATAAAAAAGCTGCAAACATCAGCCTACCATCCCCAGTCAAATGGAGCTTTAGAAAGAGCTCATAGACGGCTGATAGAATATCTACGTTCTACGGTAGATAGCAACCCACAATCATGGGACCAATTTTTAAGAACCGCAGCCTTTGTATATAACAATAGTGAACACGACAGCACCAAGCTCACACCAATGGAGTGCCTTTTCGGTTTTACAGCAGAAACACCCTCAAACCTTAAAAAAGAACCAACCCCAATCTACAACCACGAAAATTATTATTTCCTTTTAAAACATAAGCTTCAGAAAATGTATTCGATAGCGCGAAAAAATATATTAAAAAGCAAAGTAAAATCAAAAACATACTATGACCAAAACACGAAGCCAATATCTTTCCACATAGGAGACAAAGTTTTATTAAAAAACGAAAACAGGAAGCATAAATTAGTGCAAGTATGGGTAGACCCTTACATTGTTAAATCAATCACCTCCCCTGTCAACACAACAATTGCGATAGGGAAGAAGCTAGTAAATGTCCATAATAACAGATTAAAACCATTCTACGAATAACTTTTCCTTTTCCCCCTTTCAGTCATGGCAAATGCAATGATTTTACTACTAATCTTCGTTGTAATCACCGTTCAAGCCAAAACCAATCCTTATACAACAACTCCTATTGAAAACACAGGGATATTGTTGGAAGACTTAGGAACCATACTGATTTACCACAGCACATGGAATATTGTAACGGAACTCAACTTAGGAGATATTCAATCGCAATTAAACCTCGCTGAACGCACTGAACAACTTGTATATTTACTGTGCTCAGTGAACAACACGGGATGCAAAGAACAGCAACGTCACATACACGTCCTTGTGGAAAATCTAAAATTCCGCTCAGAAACCCTTCGCGAATCATTAATTTCTAGAAGAAACAAAAGATCACATTGTAGTATCTACTCAACTGAAACAAGTCCACCCCCTTCTTATTTCTAAACAAAAGTTGAAAAACGTATATACAAAGCCCGGTAATAAATGTCCAGAATACTGTGACCAAATATTGGCGCAAACAGCAGATATACAGCACTACAGGCTGCAAGATAAATTCCTAATAGTAATCAAACTACCCATATTTCAATTACCACTTATGCAATTGCAACAAATCCACACCTTCCGGATCGCCACCAATAAATCATTTCTAATGATCCCATATGTCGAGTATTCACATATAGCAAGTAACATACCCACTCAACAATTTCTTTTACTACAAGGAGACAATTTATCAAACTCTAAAAAAATTAAACATCCCGAACCTGGTGATCTATATGTAATGCCACTTACGACTCCTGTAATCAGAGCTCCACCGTCAACGAACAAAATAATAGCATTGCTGCACAACCCCTTTAATAGAAATGTTACTCTACCCCTTCGGATCAGCACTACAATTGGAAATACTTTCATTAAATTAAACAAACCCAATAGCTGGATATATTTTCTTCAATCAGAAACTCCCATTCACGTCAAATGTAACGAAAATGTTACCACACACACCCTCATGGGCCAAGGAATTTTATACCTCCATTTCCCTTGCCGTATACAACTACATGATATAATGATACCATACGAAGCAGAAAGCACTCACAACTTCGAGATAAAACAACCAAACTTTTTCCCCGAGATTTACCCAAATGTAATAAATCTCAACATAACCAGCCTAACTCGTATTCCTATTAATAGCTCGCTGCAACTTTTCTTAGAAAAAGATGTGAACAAACAATTTCACACCAACTCCCACTCCCTTAACGAGATTTATGACCAATTGAATGAAATTACATTCAAAGAAACAAACAAGCAGCATATGCATTTATCCACAGCATCCCTCAGCTTAACAACAATTGGCATCATAACAATAGGGATATACCTGTCTATTCGACACATAAAATGCTGCAGGAAACAAAATCGTCTAACAATCACCAATCGGGAATCAAACCCAACATTTACCCTTAACCTCAATAAGCAAGAAACGAAACCTCCGATGGTGGCCCAATCTCAAGACGAGGAAGCAATAATACCCCAACCTCCGCCACGATCTCTACAGTTAGTTTAAATATAAAAAAAAAAAAGAGAAGCCCTATTTCCTATTCATTTACTATTAACGATTAACCTCTAACGAAATACTAATATTAATTTGTAAAAATTGAGCTCTGCTTATCAACTCGATAATAATAAATAAAAATCGAGCTCTGCTTATCAACTCGATCATAGTAAATAAAAATCGAGCTCTGCTTATCAACTCGATCATAGTAAATAAAAATCGAGCTCTGCTTATCAACTCGATCATAGTAAATAAAAATCGAGCTCTGCTTATCAACTCGATCATAGTAAATAAAAATCGAGCTCTGCTTATCAACTCGATCATAGTAAATAAAAATCGAGCTCTGCTTATCAACTCGATCATAGTAAATAAAAATCGAGCTCTGCTTATCAACTCGATAATAATAAATAAAAATCGAGCTCTGCTTATCAACTCGATCATATTAAATAAAAATCGAGCTCTGCTTATCAACTCGATCATAGTAAATAAAAATCGAGCTCTGCTTATCTACTCGATCATAGTAAATAAAAATCGAGCTCTGCTTATCAACTCGATCATAGTAAATAAAAATCGAGCTCTGCTTATCAACTCGATAATAATAAATAAAAATCGAGCTCTGCTTATCAACTCGATCATAGTAAATAAAAATCGAGCTCTGCTTATCAACTCGATCATAGTAAATAAAAATCGAGCTCTGCTTATCAACTCGATCATAGTAAATAAAAATCGAGCTCTGCTTATCAACTCGATCATAGTAAATAAAAATCGAGCTCTGCTTATCAACTCGATAATAATAAATAAAAATCGAGCTCTGCTTATCAACTCGATCAGAGTAAATAAAAATCGAGCTCTGCTTATCAACTCGATAGTAATAAATAAAAATCGAGCTCTGCTTATCAACTCGATCATAGTAAATAAAAATCGAGCTCTACTCATAACCTCGATCAAATATAATAATTTGTAAAAATCTAGCTCTGAATAAGCAAATATTTAAAAAAATTGTAAATCACCGCAAAAAGTACAAAAACAAAAAAAAAACAAACAAAAAAAAATTAACTGAGCTCTGCTACTCACCTCAAACAAAAAAAAAATGTATTGCTTCTATTTGTTTACAATAACAATAATAATCATCTGTAAACACCGAGCTCTGCAAGTCAACTCGATTAAAATTTAAATATAAGTTACAAGAAAATGTACATAATTCCAAAAAAAAAAAAACTATACCATAACAATTTTATTTTTAAGCATCAAGATCTGCTAGTAGCATTATAAAGAAAAAACAAAAATCCAGATGCAGAAATATTGTTAATCATAAGAACACATACATAATATTATTAAGTACATCAATACTTTAAATACAAAAAATTGAAATTAATTACATAGCAAAATATAGATATATATTAATAGATAAATCCATTATATACCACTCAGAATAATGCACCCAAAGTCAATAAAGTAAAACAAACCATGAAATTTTTTTAAATAGAATAAAAATACCACAGCGTAATCTTTAACAAACTAACAGTCGCCATAAATGTTTAATGCAACTAATGACAATCAACGTATAGAGCCAAAAAATAAATCAATTAATTTAAAAAAAAAAAAAAACAACCTACTAGTTTCAACTCTTAAAATAACATAACAATCGACGTGCGGCTCATCTCTCCAAGACTCGCCACAGACATTTAAAATGGGGGAAGATATTGTTACGCCCTAAAAGACACGCTGAACAGAAGGAACTATTCCAGCTACCATGTAGTTAAATGCCAAAGCATTTACTAAAGGTTCCTCTGTAAGTGTCTTTCGCTAAATATCACCCCAAGTCTGATTGAGATGAGTACGCCATAAAAATAAATATCGATAACATGTTAAAAAGCCTTCATTTGTCCATTTAAGCATTTTGAGCGACCACTAAATTATCCAAACATTCATTCACCACATACGTCACCACGAAGGGGATTCCCAGCTCAAATAACACTCGGCGGAACTAAAAGCAAAAGCATTGGCTCGTGCCACTATGGACACATGTCCACATTTGTTATTGTTTTGGTTAAATTTCATCATGAATCAAGCGTCTAGAAACTCTTTCCGTACGACGAGTGATGGAATACCCGAGACGTATAGTCGTTTTGTTCGTAATTGTAATGCATTCATTAAAATCGAAAGCAAATCGTTAACAATGAACATCTTTTAAACGTACATTACCATTAGCCCCATATGAAAACACGTTCGTACGTATAAACATTTCCGTACACACATGGTTTCATATGTACAACAGTACTAACGTACAACGAACAAAGATAATTCTGTGTACACATGGTTTCATATGTACAACAGCACAAACGTATAATGAACAAAAACTATCGCGTGTTAAATTACATGAAAGTGTTAAAGGCATTTACTTCACGTTGAGTTAAAGTATTTTTTATCAATATGAGAAATGCAATATATTTGGTATTGCTATTAAGAATGTAGATTTTTTTTGAATAATGCTTTCAACATGGGAAATGCATCGTGTAGAATTGCTAATAAGAATGTGAATTTTTTTTGCATAGTTTTTCGGGAAAGAATATTAGAGATAGGAAATTGTATGTAAAATGTTTTTGCTAGAGTAGACAAAATATGTTTAGAATACGTTAAGAAATTGAATATGTATTTGTATTGAAGACGAAGTAAAATTGTATAAATAGGATAAGTCGATGTGGAAATAAATCACTTCTTGGTCTAACTTAAATCGGCGAGTTCGCCTCTGTTTTCTTCCATGAAGACAATCAATCCGGCGTTGATCGCGTTAACTATATGCGTGCCTAGACGCTCTAGAATTACTAGGCAAATATACAAACTAATATTTTCCCTGAAAGGAAAAAGTAGAGGCACAGGATATAGGTAAGTGTAGGGACGACAGATGATGTTGCATACAACCCAGGCATAGCATCGCAGGGTCGTAACACTATTTCATGAGCACGTAAATGCACCGTGTACACCTGAAATGTGACCGAATGTTTAGATTCGGATGCATTTCATATGCACACAAATTCAGCATCGTTTGATTTTGGTGTGCTGGACAATTTTTAGGGTTTTGTACTAAAATACAAAACCCTATTGCAATCACGACCTGTGTCCGTCTGTCCGTCTGTCCGTCCGTCCGTCCGTCCGTCCGTCTGTATGTCACAGCACATTTTCTCCGAAACTATAGAGGCTACAGGCATGAAACTTTGTGGAAAGGTCAGAAGTGGTGACCTCTTGAAAGTTCATGGGTGGAAAATTTTTTCAAAGGTGTTTAAGGGGGGTCTCCCCATATAGGGAGGTGACCCCTCAAAAAAAAATTTTCACCATTGGTAGTCGAGTAGGGTGTCATTGGAAAGGTCTTAATAAGATCTTTTCAAAACAAGTCTTAAAATTGCCTTATGAGTACCGAGGGGGGCAGGGGAAGGGGAAATGTACGAACTTTTCGCGTACCCCCCCTCGCGATTGGAAACCTTCCATCTGAAAAATCTGAAAAAAATTATGAATGTAGGCCTTAATGAGTACAACAACAACAAATACATGAGAAGTCGAAATTCGCTCAACTTTGTTAGTAATAGTATGATTTATCGATTTTATGTTTTCTTGAATAAAATCTAAACGGTAGTGAACAGATTACTTTCTATAAGATAAATTTTTTCTGAAAGTTTCATAAAGATCCAATAGTATTTAACGAAGTTATAGCGATTTGAATTTTCCCGTATTACTATGGAACAATATGCCCTGTATTACTATGGAAACATATGCGCTTTTTATCGATTTAGACACTACAGCTTTGCTAGGATTTGCATGAAAATTTCAGGAATCATAGGTATCATGATAGTGAGTACATACAATTGAAACAAGTCGAAGAGGCAGGAGAGAGCTCCTAGCAAAAGGGATATGTAACCATTCTAGGATTCGAAAAAATAGGCCATGAATCGATGATTACAGTACAGGGGAGTGGGCCCTGAAAAAAATTTCATGAAAGGTAGCCGATATGAATATCAACTGAAAGTTCTCTATGAGAGCTTTTCAAACCCGTTCTTAAACTGACAGTTTTTGCTTCAGTGGGGCCAATGGGGGGGTGTAAAAACATGAAAAATGTGTTTCTAAAAAATCTGAAAAAATTATCAAGGGAGATATCTATGGGTATAACTAAAACAAATACCTCAGAAGTCAAAATTCATTCAACTTTGTTAATAATAGTATGATCCTGGAATTTCACATTTTCTCCAATGAAATCGTCTTTGACATGTTTCTTGATTTTATTCGTTGCTGGTTACTGCATTTTGTAAGTTGAGTACAAAACCCTTCTGACATGAGCATAGGTCTGTCTACCCAACTTGTTATAATTTGCACCGTGTGCACATGAAATGTATTCGAATGTTTAGATTTGGATAGATTTCATTAGTACACAAATTCCGCATTGCTTGATTTTGGCGTGGTGGACAATAAATTAGTTAGTTGGACATTTTGTGTGCGGAACATGCAATTATTTAGTTAATTGGACATTTCGTGTGAACAAGTTGCATTTAGTTGGTTAGCTAGACATTTTGCAGTGAGCATCGTTTTGTTTTTCTTTTAACTTGTAACATTTTAATATCGTTTAAATGAAAATAAAAAGCAATTCGATTTAATGAAAACAAAAACCCGGAATTTGTGTATGCATTCAACTGCCGGGGCAAAAAAGCCCTGACATCAACATATGGAGGTCCGGCAGGATTCTACGTTGGATCTTGCACCGTTCTATAGTCGTGGGAAACCGGAGTTTTAGATTGGCGAGGCTTCAATTCCGGGCCATATTTGGACACCGGTCGGACTGGAGTTGCGATTGATGAATTTGGATACCAGTGCCACGCGAACATAGTTTTTGTGGTATCAGTGTCGGTAAGGATCAGTGTTGTGCCATTTTTTGTTTTTAAACTTTGTCTTATCACACGAACATGGAACGTTTGGTGGAGCATCAAAAGGGATTGGCTAGAGAGTTTGAGAGCGTTGTCACCAACTATAAAAAGGATTCAGCGGCCCGGAAACAAGATGCCGGGTATTACGAAGCCAAGCTTCGTCGACTCGAGTCCGCGTGGGATGCTTTCGAAAAGGAGATTCAGAGATCCACGAGCTATCGTAAGTGCCAGTGTCCCATGAATATTACACTAGAGCCTTGTACAATACAACGCAATCGAATTATTTGCTGTTTCAACAGCACTTCAAGGATCATGAATCCACAGTTTATATTGACTGAAAAAGCATATGAAATACGTGTTTGCCAAATGATGCAAAGACAGCCTGACGGTCACTTCCTGGTAAGACTTCCCTTTTGCGATGACCCCAAGAAACTGGGCAACACGAATGCTATTGCCACACGCAGGTTTTTGGCCTTAGAACGGAGGCAGGAGAAAACGTCGAGCTAAAACGTCAGTATAAGGATTTCATGGATGATTATCTCCGTTGTGGACATATGGAGCAAGTGACTCTTCAGATAGACGAGAAGTTGCAGTGTCTCCTACCGCACCATTGCGTATTGGAGCCAGATTGTAGCTTCATCAAGCTGAGGGTGGTCTTTGATGCCTCCAGTAAAACGACGACGAACATCTCATTAAACAACATCCTATATACCGGACCTACCATTCAGGATGACTTGTTCACAATTGTTTCCGAATGCCCTGCTTTGTTTTCACTGCTGATATCGAGAAGATGTACCGTTAGATAGTGCTTCATCTCGATGATCGCAAGTATCATATTCTGGTCTGGTGGAGTAGTTCAACTGAGCCATTACGGTACCATCAATGAAATACCGTCACCTACGGCACGACGTGTGCTCCATCCTAAGCGACCATATGTCTTCAGTTGCTTGCACAGAATGAGCAGCACAGGCATCCACTGGGTAGCAGCGCATTGCAAAATGACATCTACATCGACGACGTTATGACTGGGGCGGACAGCTTGGCAGAGGCAATTCGGAAGCAGGAGGAGTTGATCAAAATTCTCGCTAGTGCAGGCATGCCTCTGCGCAAATGGTGCGCCAATCATCCTCAACTGTTGCAGAGGATAAAACTTGAGGACCAGCAGGTACAACTGGATTTCAGAGGACTACATCAAACCCTTGGCGTAATCTGGCTCCCGAAGGCAGACGAGTTCCTGATTAACATCAATCTGGAGTAAAGCAGTTCAAAACTCAGCAAAAGGATGATTGCATCTGACATTGCCAGGATGTTTGACTCCATGGGCCTCCTGGCACCAATCATCGTAACTGCCAAGCTTTTCCTACAGGAAATTTGGTGCTTGCAATTGAAATAGGATGCCGCCTTGCCTGCAGGAACACACACTCATTGATCCGAATTTTGCAGCAGTTTGCCATCGTTGCTGAAGGTTCACTTTCCCCAACACGTTCACGCTGGAAAGAAGCCCATGCAGGTTCAGCTGCATATCTTCTGTGATGCCTTAGAGAAGGTATATGGGGCGGCAATATACGTCAGATCTACCCTAAGAAGCGGTCAAGTTGTCATGAGATTGTTATGCGCAAAATCAAGAGTGGCCCTGATCAAAGCAGTGACTACCCCACGCCTGGAGTTGTGTGCTGCCAAACTAGGACTGAGCTAACCGATTGAGTCAAAACTGCGCTAAATCTGCAAAATGTATTCCAGATCTCTTGGACTGATGCTGAAATCGTCCTCGGTTGGGTCAATTAAACTGCATTCTCTTACACCACATTCGTTGCTAATCGGGTTTCAGCCATTCAAACACTCTCGGGACCAAACCAATGGCACCACGTTAATTCCAGAAACAATCCAGCTGACATTCTATTACGAGGTAATGCGCCAAGTGAATTTAGTAGCTGTGACATGTGGTTACACGGACCACCCTCTTTGAGTGAAGCTGAATCAACCTGGAATCCCGAACACAAGAGTGAGGGATCCTGCGATGTGGAGAAGAGGCCAGCCAAAGTGACAATGGTGGCAACAATAAAGGCGGACATGCATTTTATTCATGGAATCCCACATGGAAACTCCTTCAGAACGTTGCAGGGAATAGTCGCCTACTTGTTACGGTTTGTCTGGTATTGTAAACCAGCTTCCCAGAACCTCTCCGCGTAAAGCAGGGCCCTCGCGAGTTGAGAGCTTTCCAGTACCCTTGAGGTCATCACCAAGTACATCCAGCGAGACTACTTCCGCGAAGAAATACAGGACATTAGTTTAAGGAGGCTGATCAACAAAAACAGTCGCTTGGTAGAGCTGGCCCCCTTTCTGGACTCGGAAGGAATCTTGCGCGTTGGTGGGAGGCTGGAATTGTCCAGGTTTTCTTTCGAAGCCAAGCACTGGATGCTTCTGCCGTTCAAACACCCATCCACCAAGCTATTGATGATGGACATTCACCGCGTCAATTACCATCTTGGGGCGCAGGCCATGCTCACCAATACGAGACAACGTTTTTGGCCAATAAGAGGGAAGCAACTAGCGAAATCAATTGTGCGACAATGTATTCCATTGTAATGTACGCATACATCATTATCATTATCAATATTGAATAACATAAATACTCATACGTTATTCAATATCAATATCCATAATTCATCTTAAGATAAGATGACTAATTAGCGTACGAGCATGAATATAAATTATTTCGCTTTAAAAGAAGATAATACCCATGCATATAATGGAAAAAAGAAAAGAAGACGCTTGTGGACACGTGCATTTACGATATGGTTGAGGTCAGCACACTTGAATAGCGAGTATAAACTTTACGAGCCATAAGTAAATTCACGTGATGACAGGGGTCGAATGAAGTAGCAATAACCATGACTAATTTATTGGTTGGTTATGGAAAATGATATTGCTATGGTCATACTTTTAAGAATTTAATTAGGTGAGAGATAAGATAGGCTAAATGTATTGAATGAGTAATGATTTCTTTTTAGAGTTAATTAAGTGAGAAGAAAAATAGGTTAAGATTTTAGAATTGTATAAAAGGAGAAGGTTTGAAAAATAAAGAATCAATTCCGAACCAGAACTCTTGGAGTTTAAATCCATCGCTGTGTCTTGCAGCTTGAATCGGTTTTTTTTGGAATTGCTGTGTATTGCAGCATAAGAAGCGCTGTGTTTTGCGGCGATTATAAAGAAGTCCTAGTCGCGGTGTTTCGCTGCATGTAACGACATAGTTGCGGTGACATTTTAGAAAGCATGGCGTTAGTGAGCTCCGGTTCTCGCCAGCAATCTCTGTGGATTAGCCGCTTGGTTAGGTAAGAAAATTTACTCTTTTTCTCAAAAAGTTTTCTCTACCATCTCATCCAAAGCAGGGAAGTTCAAACCACCGAATCCACGGTAGGTCCAACTTCATTATATGGCGATCCTGCGAACTTTGAAAGCGACGATATATTAGAGCTGGATTCGAACTGGGAAGAGTTCGACAAGATCTTCGAAAAGTGTGTGCAACGAGCAGAATAAGAGTACGTTCCAAAACAAGTAAAGGAAAGACAGCAATCAACACCACCCTACATCCACACGAAGATTGGTACACCAGACCTGAGAGGACCCAAGCCGCAAAGTATTCAGCCGTACTTTAGAAAACCAAGACCAAAGGAACGAGATATTTTGGGGACGATTCCGAAGATATGACGTCAAAGAGGAGGATGAAAGACGAGGTTAAAGAGAGAGCGAGCAGAGCTACACAGGAACTTGAAGCTGGCGAAAGGTGAGAACAGGAAGATCCTTCAGCAGCAGTTACTGGAATTGAAGCCTAAGAAAACGTATTGGCAGCAATGGGAAATAGCTGTTCAGTCGAGAATACGTTCATCGAACAATACCAGCAGTCATTAGCTACAACGGCAATTTTTATAATAGTAATTATAGTTTTTTATTTGTACCACCGACATAATAAGAGTTATGTTGTAACAAGGCTGAATAGGAGCATAAATGTATGAAAATAATTTTTATATATCTTTCTCTCCACGATAAGGGTTAAGAATTTTCGATTTAAGTCCTAAGTTTTTGGTCGAATGGTAATTTGATTATTTTTGTGATATGTGTTGATTTATGGAGTTTCTGGAGCTAATAGTGATTGAGAATGAGAGGGTTTTGGGGAATTTTAAAAAATGTTCAAAAAGTTTATATACATTTGAGACCCTAAAGACAAAATTGAATGATTTAGAAACTCGTAGGAAGAAATTCAATGAAATTCTGCAAGATTGTAGTGACGAAAGTCCTGAAGTTCTTGATCTCAAGCTTAAGTTCAAGGCACAATCATCTATTTTGGAAGGAGAAGTTTGGCTGCAATTAAGTAAACAAGGTTTTTCTTTAGAAGAAGTTCACGAACAGTCAATAAGTGAAGATTTGGAATCTAGCCTACCGATTTTAGAGGAAAGATTTACCATGGCCGACTTCAATTTAGAGACAGCCATGAAAATCATCCCTGTCTTTGACGGCAAATGCAAAGAATTGGACCCTTTTCTCAAGATTTTGGAAATTCTTCATTCCACACTATCTGCAACTGCCAGGGTTAGTCTGCTAGACTTTGTTACTAATGTTAAGCTAAGTGCCACAGTTAGGCTATCTCTGTCGGGTTTCTCCGTTACAATTCTTGATTCTTTAAAGTCAGAATTAATATCCAGGTTTGGGAACACTAAAACAGTTCCACAAATTCACACAATGCTGAGTAATTCATTTCAAAGAAAATCTACGGTCAGTTCTTTCAAGAATAAAATATTGAATTTAGTGGATGAACTAAACCAATTGCAAATTCAAGAGCTGGGTGATCTAGCTTCTGTAGGGGAAAAGAAAGTGATCGCTCAAATGAACGAAACATATGCGCTAACTGTTTTTAAAAACGGTTTGAACGATCAGCTAAGAAATACAGTGTTTTCAGCTGGATCCAAAAGTTTCACTGAAGCAGTATCTCTTGCCCAAGAAATAGAGAATGCTGAAAACCAGTCCACAAATAATATGCATTTCAGTGGTAGTTCTGATAGGAAAGATCGAAGGCGTAATAATCGCAATCGGAATGGTGGTAATAATAACGGTAACGATAGAAATGGAAACAGAGACTCCGATAGGTATGATAGTTATAAATGGTGGCCGGAATAACGACAGGAATAATCGATATAACAATAACAATTATGACCGCTCTAATAACAACGGGAACTATAGACGTAATAATAGAAGAAATAGGAATCGTAACAATAATAATAATGGTGGGAACTACAACGGTGGAAGAAGGAATGTACACGTTATAACCGACCAGGGAAACGTACAGACCTCCGGAGAGGACGTAAAGAACCTCCCGGAATAAAAACTACAATAGATGAACGAAGAATCTACCGCATAACTGAAAATTGCACGAATTATGTTAAAATTTACAATTTCAATGCGGACAGATATTTATTGTTTTTAATTGACACAGGGGCTGATGTGTCAATATGTAAAAATGATATCTGCGCTAACCTACGTTATGAGATAGAAAGTAATAATAAAATTAGACTTACGGGTATAACTAAGGAAGTAACCACATCCCTAGGGACATGTGATTCAGAACTATTACTCGGGAAGCGCAAGATTATAGAATCCTTTCACATTGTGAACAACGATTTTCCGATAAGTGCAGATGGCATTATCGGTCGTGACTTAATGGTCAACTATTGGTGTAAGATTGATTATGAAACATTTAAAATAACCTTTAGCGTTGACGATGAAGATGTTGTGTTACCTATAGACACACAAAGACATGGTTACCCCCAGGTTAGCGTATCTGCAAGAACAGAGACGGTAGTCCCAATTAATATAAAATTGAGGAAGATAGTATAGTACTGAACACTGAGGTCGAGAATGGTGTATTTATAGGAAATACAATAATACCTGTAAAAGGTGTACGACATGTTAAGATTCTAAATACTACAGATAAAGATATTGTCTTAAATCATTTCAATGTAGAAGTTGAACCGTTGCGAAACTACGACATTTTCAAAATGGAAAAACTAAAGTACAGTGAAAAACGATTTAGAATACTGCTCGAGGTCATAGATAAGGATAATTTAGATAAACCCGCAATGCACACCTTGCTTGAAATAATAAAAGAGTTTCAAGATGTATTCCATTTGGATGGTGAAAGGCTAGCTACAAACAACTTTTCTAATCAAAAATTGAAGACTATAGACAGTAATCCAGTCTACATCAAGAACTACAGATTGCCTCATGCCCAGAACGAGGAAATACTTCAGCAGGTTAGAGATCTGGAGATCAGTGACATAATTGAACCACCCAACAGTCCATACAATTCACCACTGCTAGTTGTGCCAAAGAAAAGCACGGACGGGAAAGCAAAATGGCAACTGGTTGTAGATTTTTGCAGGCTCAATGGTAAGATAGTCAATGACAAGTTTCCGTTAACGAGACTTGAAGACGCCTTGGACAAACTAGGTAGAGCAAAGTATTTTTCTACGCTAAATATGACTAGCTCTTTTCATCAAATTGAACTTGAAAAGGAGTCAAGGCCATTGACGGCGTTCTCTACTGGTGATGGGCACTATCAGTTTAAAAGACTACCATTTGGACTTAAAATTTCGTCCAACAGTTTTCAAAGAATGTTAACCATAGCTCTCAGTGGGCTTAGCCACGAAGCATTTTTGTATGTTGATGATGTTATCGTATTCGGTTGTAGCATAAAACACCACAATGCTAATCTTTGTAAAGTATTACAAAGACTACGCCAGCATAATTTGAAGCTGAACCCTAGCAAATGTCAATTTCTAAGGTCGGGGGTAGTATAACTGGGTCATTTGATTACCAGTGAAGGTATTGGAACTGATCCAGCTAAACACAGTACGATAAAGAACTACCCCGTTCCGAAAAATGCAGATGAGGTACGCAGATTCGTAGCATTCTGCAATTATTATAGACGCTTCATACCAAATTTTGCTGAAACGGCAAAGAGCTTAAATTATCTGCTAAAGAAGAATGTGGCTTTTGTCTGGACGGAAGAATGTCAGCAGGCGTACGAAACTTTGAAAAGAAAACTGATAGAACCACCGATACTCCAATATCCAAATTTTTATGAACCATTTATCTTGACGACGGATGCATCTGACTACGCTCTAGGCGCAGTGCTATTTCAAGGTGAAATAGGTCAAGACTTACCTATCTCCTATGCAAGTAAATCATTGGCTAGACATGATGTAAATAAACCTACTATTGAAAAAGAACTCTTGGTCATACATTGGGGAATAAATTTCTTCAGGCCATATTTATATGGACGGAAATTTGTGGTCGTGACAGATCATAGACCACTGGTGTCTTTATTTAAACAAAAATCAAAACTTACTAGAATACGTGTCGACTTATCCGATTCCGACTTCACCATTATGTACAAGAAAGGTAGCATGAACACAAATGCGGACGCTTTATCAAGAATTTAGCTAGACTCTAATACTTTGAAAGCGATGATACCTCCTGAGAATGACGAAAATTCAAAAAAGAAACTATTAGCTATCACGAGGGGTATGGCGAAACTTTTTGAGAAAGCAGAAGCAGAAACAGATTGTGAACAACGAGAGCACCCACAAACAGGTAGAACCTGATCAACTCTACTGTTGGGATTGCACGAGTTTGTCAGACATCACCGGTGTAATGAAACTTAAGTTTATTCTGCGCAGAGTAAAAGGAGATAAAGTTAATATTGTGCGTACAAAAGATACTGTCGAAATACATTGTAGCGATAGACCTGATGTGAAATCCGTTTCCGTCAATGAGAAGCTAACAATGAATAATATGGTTAACCAGAAAAATAAGATCAGTAGTGATAATCTAAACTCGAAACTCGTTTCGATTTTGGAGAAGCTATTGAGGTTCGCGAATAAAGAAAATATCAATGAACTCTCATTATCAAATGACGATGCTATACTTAAGTCCATTGACAAAAGAGCATTTAAGAAAATTTTCACTATGTTGCAACAAAATGAGCGTACGCAAAAGAAGCTGAAAATAATGATATGCAAGCCACCCACCAGAATAATAGATAAACTTGAACAAAAAAGGCTAATAGAGGAGTATCATGATTCTCCGCATGGAGGACACCTAGGAATTCGGAAAACTTTGCTGAAACTTAAACAACGATACTGCTGGAAAGCGATGGGCAGTATGGTTAAGTCATATATTAACAAATGTGTAACTTGTCTGACTAACAAACAGGTAAGACACACAACAGAAAAAATTGTGAAACCGGACACACCATCGGCTAGTTTTGAAACAATACAAATAGACACTGTAGGACCATTGAGAATTTCAAATAATTATAGGTATATCTTGACATTACAATGTGAGCTTACTAAATTTGTAGTTGCCTTCCCGATAGAAACTAAGGAATCAAAAACTATAGCTCTAGGATTAGTTGATAATTTCATATTGAAATGTGGACATTTTAAAGTACTTAAGACCGATTTAGTAACAGAATTTACCAATAGGCTTATGAGTGACATATGTGAATTGTTAAAAATCAAGTAGATATTCTCAAAACCTTATCATCACCAGACATTAGGGTCAGTTGAAAGAAATCATTGAGTTTTGAATGAATATATGTACTCTTTTGCTGATGACCAGCAGTGGGACAAATGGGTTCCATATTATACATTTACGTATAATACCACCCCACACGTAGATACCAACTATACACCTTACGAATCAGTATTTGGAAAGCTTCCATTCTTCCTAATGACATAGTTGAGAACGATGAGAAAGTCTATGACCTAGATGATTATGCCAGAGAACTAAGACTTAGGTTAAACATTTCAATTACTAAAGCCAGAAATATAATTGAGAGTGTGAAACGAAAACGGATTCTAGAACAAAATAGTGTGAACCCTCTTCATGTAAAAATTGGTGATCTAGCATTGGTCAAAAACGAGAATAGGAAAAAACATCAACCCCCTTATAAAGGACCATACAAAGTGGTAGATATTTATGATTGTAATATTTCAATTGATATTAATGGGCTCCATAAGACAATACATAAAAATAGAGTAAAATTATGTGAGTGATAATAGATAATTACATACTTACGAAATATTAGCTTTAAATTATTTGCAACTCAAATATTAGATTCGTCTTAATATTGAATATTTTAAATACTAATACTCATCTTAAGGGTTAGGGTGTGATGTACGCATACATCATTATCATTATCAATATTGAATAACATAAATACTCATACGTTATTCAATATCAATATCCATAATTCATCTTAAGATAAGATGACTAATTAGCGTACGAGCATGAATATAAATTATTTCGCTTTAAAAAAAGATAATACCCATGCATATGAATGGGAAAAAGAAAAGAAGACGCTTGTGGACACGTGCATTTACGATATGGTTGAGGTCAGCACACTTGAATAGCGGTTGGTTATTGGTTGGTTATGGAAAACGATATTGCTATGGTCATACTTTTAAGAATTTAATTAGCTGAGAAATAAGATAGGCTAAATGTATTGAATGAGTAATGATTTCTTTTTAGAGTTAATTAAGTGAGAAGAAAAATAGGTTAAGATTTTAGAATTGTATAAAAGGAGAAGGTTTGAAAAATAAAGAATCAATTCCGAACCAGAACTCTTGGAGTTTAAATCCATCGCTGTGTCTTGCAGCTTGAATCGGTTTTTTTTGGAATTGCTGTGTATTGCAGCATAAGAAGCGCTGTGTTTTGCGGCGATTATAAAGAAGTCCTAGTCGCGGTGTTTCGCTGCATGTAAGGAAATAGTTGCGGTGACGTTTTAGAAAGCATGGCGTTAGTGAGCTCCGGTTCTCGCCAACAATCTCTGTGGATTAGCCGCTTGGTTAGGTAAAAAAATTTACTCTCTTTCTCAAAAAGTTTTCTCTACCATCTCACCCAAAGCAGGGAAGTTCAAACCACCGAATCCACGGTAGGTCCAACTTCATTATACCATGTGGCGAGGCTATTGCAGGAATCTAAATTGTGACAACGCCACCAACTTTGTAGGGGCACACAACCAAATATCGGAATTGTTATTATCGCTTTACTCTAACGAAGCGCAACATGAGGTGACAGCTTCATGCAGTGCCCCAGGAATCGACTAACACTTTATCCCGCCACGTGAACCCCACTTTGGCGGATTGCGGGAGGCGGCCGTTAAGTCAGCCAAAACTCTACTCTGCCGAAGCATTTCTTCGGCGACTCTCACATATAAAGAGATGCATACGCTGGTAGTCAAGGTGGAGGCCGTCTTTAAGTCGAGACTGCTGATCCCGATGTCAGACAATCCTAACGATTTGGCAGCCTTGACCCCAGGGCATTTTCTCATCGGAAAACCCCTGACGGCCAGGGTAGACGCTCGTGCAAAACCAGTCACCGACGGTCTTCACACTCCGTGGAATTTGACAAGCCACCACAAGCTCGAATTCCGGAGACGATAGTCACGTGAATACCTTCATCAGCTATAACATCGTGTCAAGTGGAGACAGATCCACCAAAATATCCTCCCAGAGATAATTGTCATCATAAAGGAAGACAACACACCGACAATGAAGTGGCCTCTGGGCCGAATTGTGAAGACATACGAGGGTATTGACGGTTGCGTAAAAGTTACAGGCGTAAAGACCATGTCGGAAATACTGAAGAGACTGATCCACAAGCTTGCCCATCTACCAGTGCACGACGACATACCGTTTGATGAAGCGACACCACAAGCGAGTAATCAACCATTGGCAGGAGAGGAAGAGGCGAAAATCGGTGCTGATTTCTACAGTGAATATGGCTTCAGCACAGGTTTTACATCCTCATCCTGGTCTGCATTTTCAATCACTGGGCAAGGCATACCTATCTTCGAGCGAATGGAGGCTGGTAGTCTAATACGATTTAGGGCCATATTGGACGGAATTGGCCGTGCTACAGAATGGGACGCGCCTGTTACAGCAGTTGTTTGGGAAGGGAACTCTCTCAACAAATTGTACATATCTTATGGATCATTTTCAGCGTTTCGATAAAAAGTTCTCCAAACATCAACCAAATTCTGCGAGTCAGAGCTCAAAGGGGCACTATAAATGCAGTACGTGGCCTCGTCCGATTGTTGTTTGGTATTTTGGATGATTATTACGCCAATCAGATGGCCAAGACCATCAAATTAATGCAAGAAAGGTAAGACAAGTTGCATTCACTACTGAAGAATCAGACTGCAATCATAGATTCGACGCTGAACATTCTTGCTAAAAGCTAGAAGATGATGCAAAAAAGGTTTATGGCAATAAAGCAGGAGCTCGCTCATTATTCAATAACGTCAAGGCTCCCCTATAGAAGGAAGTCAGAACCAGGTGCTGAATCTTATCCCAATGTTAGCATTTCAAATGACACTCGTCATCATCAACCTGCAGAGAATTCAATCTTCGCTCCCAAATGTTTTAGCAGATACCCAGCACGGGCAATTCAGCGCATTGCTTTTATCACAACGAAAATTAAGTGTGGAGTTGACCAACATGAGGGAAGACTTGCTCGGGAACCAGTGTCTGTTCATAGATCGGGAAAACTTTCTACAACTATTCCAAATAACTTCAATCCGGGCCAAGGTGACCACAGACTTTGTCGTCTTTAAGCTGAGATTGCCACTGGGGGGTAGATGTTAAGCACAATTACATACTCATGCAATGGCACCCGCCAATTTAATTCTTCAGGCGACAACAAACCTATCCACGTAGATGTTTATTGAATATTTTCAACTCGGGAGCTTGTTTTACCAGACAAACGCACCATCAGCGTTTTGTTGGGAAGGCAAGCTGCTCGTCATATTAAGATTTTGCATCGTAAGTAGATATGTGCGCATGAAATGTATCCAAATGTTTGGATCCGGATTCATGAATATTCAATCTTTGCATCAAGAATATTCAATCTTTGCATCATGTGCACATGAGATGTATCCGAATGTTTTGGATATGGATCCGTTTCATGGGCACATGAATGTTCTCACAGTGCGTTGCCTCGATTGAAATTTGCACCGTGTACACATGAAATGTGTTCGAATGTTTAGATTCGGATACATTTCATGAGATTTTTTTAGCTTGTGACATTTTACTATCGTTTAAGTGAAAATAAAAAGCAATTTGATTTAATCAAAACAAAAACCCGAAATTTGTGTATTCATTCAACTGCCGGGGCAAAAGAGCCCTGACATCAACACCTATTTTATTTGTGAAATTTGCGTACTCCCACTAAGGGTTCTTAAATTTTGTCAGTTTGATAAAACCGAATGATATGCACGGAAGTTATAGCCCTTTGAGGTTTCTCCAATTGCAACAACAATAACGCATGATTTTGGTATTTGATGGACATTCCATCGAATCAGTCACTGCAGTTTTGACTTGATCTTCTTGAAATTTTCCAATAAAGGTCAATAACATTAATATTTTTGAGAATTCATGATTTAAGTGATTTTTGTCGGTTTGCAACAATATGGCGACCGTTGAAAATGGAAAAACAATGGATTTTGCTTTGAACGTGCACATTTCTTTGACATATTTCTTGAGGTTATTCATTGCTGGTGACTGCATTTCTGTGAAGTTGGGTACAAAACCCTTCTGACATGAGCGTAGGTCTGTTCACCCAACTTGTTTGTTTAATGTAATCATTGAACTCTTTTTATGTTTTTGTTTTACTTTAAAAGATTTAATTTAACATTTATAACCTTGGCCCGGGTGATATCTTAATGACCGCATTGAAAAGTGGAAGGGGTATCCGTGACGAATCCCCCGTGACGAATTCCCCTTCTCTTTTCTCCTCGATGATGAAAAGTTGGAGTGAGGAAGTGGGCCAACAGTTTGCCTTCGTTTATTTTGCCGCGAGAGGCAAGAATGGCTTCGCTATTTTTTTAGTGCGAATGAGTCAACGGCATGATGATTGACGTCTGTGTAGTAAGTAGCTAAAGGTAATCCTGTTATAAGAGGCTCAAGTCCTTGAAACTTAGCAAAAATTAATGCAAGTGTAATTATCGAATATTGAGCGAACAGTTCATCAATGTGTAATTTGATGTTATAGTGATAAAGTATGCACTAATTAATTCATGTCAGAGTGCAAGTGAGATTGCATGGAGGATGTGGGATTGCTACGCCAATCACGTTGAATATTGATATATATGAACGTGGGTGTCTTCGGGAATTGATCAAAATGTTAACTGCGCCTGTAACAAATTAACCTTCATTAAATAATTCGAACCGCTATCCGTAGATCAGTTAACCTTC
This sequence comes from Odontomyia ornata, assembly GCA_963969285.1. Classification (NCBI taxonomy): domain Eukaryota; kingdom Metazoa; phylum Arthropoda; class Insecta; order Diptera; family Stratiomyidae; genus Odontomyia; species Odontomyia ornata. Next base: position 216,921,140 of record OZ017738.1, on the reverse strand, counting down.
AATCGTTTATGAACGAAATCTAAATTTAAATACGTTTTATGTAAATAAATCTTCGGGGGTCATTTTGTTGGAGCAATATTTTCAAAGTGAATACAACATTCATCTAACTTTGGCAATTTGAGATCTATGGAGATTTCAATTTAAAGTGACGAAATTAAGAAAATTTAAAATGAATAATTTTATAAAACAATTTAATGTGAAATTTAAAAAAAAAATGTTAGAGTATTGCAGCCTTACCCGCCCCAAACATGAGTGCTCGGCGAAGGAGGATGGGTGAGTACCCTTTTTTTTTCAAAGAAAAATATATATTTATATTGTTAAATATGCACTCATAAAAAATTTACGAGTATATTTAATTTTCAAGAAAAAAAAAAATTTTCTTTGTCGTTGCAGATGCTCTTTCAGGGTAGAGCGGCCCTTCGCTTGGGTTTCCCATTTATGTTAAAGTGTTATGCGATTCCATCATATAAGACTTTAACATAAATTTGAAACGTTCATATTTTTCATTTAAAGGAAAAATTCATAAATGGAAAATATACGGCCACGTGTACAATGAATCTTGATCTGGAAGAGGGAGCGCGAGGGGGCACCGCTTCCACTTGGATGCTCCACTCTTATTAAGGGGTCATAAGTATAAATAGTAAGGACGAGATCTTCTCAAGTCTCACACGCGTTTACCAGACTCAGACTGTCATTTCGCTTTAGCAGTCCATTCTTTCAGTAGATTACCTCGACCTTGACACCATCGAGCCGTGCCAGCAAAAAGAAGTCACCCTATGAAACCGAAATGTTAGCTTTCCAGCGCATTCACGAGTCCTCAGACAAGGTCAATTCCGGCGACCACCAACATCTTCGCTCGTCGAGGATATTTATATTCCATCAATTTTCTTTGAATTGTGCCCAACGTGGGGCCCGAAAAGCCCGACTGTATCAACAGTCAAGAGCCTGAGACAGACCATCGTCTTTAGGTTACCCTACTAGGTGTCCAAATTTTTGGCGGTTAGATAACTATTAAAGGATATTGCACTAAACGTGCCCCAGCATTCTTAACAATTTCTTGACTTTGTGTTGTCCTCGGGCATAAATATCGTTTTTGATTCATACATTGGTGCTTTACCACCATTATGTGACTGGCAAGGCCAAATGATATTAGAGTCCTATAATATTTACGGTGCCTCAAGAGAGTAGTGCCTGTAACGTGTAGGAATAGCACACCATTGGTGTTCCTGCCTGCGACGGGGAAAAGTAAATGGAACGACCGAATGTTCATCGTACATATACATTTGCATTTTTATTGCATACCTGTTTTTTGAGGTTCAAGAATAGCCCGCCACTTTCGACCACTATAGTGAATTTTTCTTTTTACTCGCTGTGGTAATGCCGGTCGACAAGAGCACTCTTGGAGGCTAGCATTCTTTGGGGAGTTCCGCCCCCACGCACCCGAGGAAATTCCTGCAGGGGGAATGCGGGTCGACAAGAGCACTCTTGACGGCTAGCATTCTTTGGGAAGCGCTGCCCCCACGGACCTGATGATATGGGGGGCGTCGTGAGGTTCCCTCCACTTTGGACAACGAACTGGAATTGATGCTTTGGGGTGGCGGATGTAATGGTTTGGACCTAGTTGCTTTGCACAGTAGCGCCGAGGTGAAACTCGTGTGGGAACGGCTCCAATTCAACTATCATACGTTCGAAGTTCGCACCATTGGGTTGGTGGTGTAGGTTCGGTTGAGACGGACTCCCGATCAGCGCTGGTCTGGCTCTGAGCACTTATCCCCATAAGGGCTTGTGCCAACCCTCGCATAGCCTCCTTGCTCTGTAAAGATAACCATGGGACCAAAAAGGCGACTACACACACAAACGGAGATAGCGGGTCCGAGCGGGGCCCAATAAAACTGGAGCAACGCAAAACATACAAAAAAGACAAAAACATCCAAAAAAGGGAATCAAAAATAATAAAAACGACGACGCAACCAACAGTTATAGCAACAATGTTAACAGTACATCGAGAGCGGTACTAACCATGACAACAACGACGAATAACACAATTACAGTAAAGACGGACAAAAAACGGAGATTGGCAGGCATTCTGGTTCAGTCTGAGATTCCTGCGGCGTTCGGGCATAGCATTAAAAATGATGCAGACGCCAGAGCGTCCTACTAAGGAGAAGCGGGAAACTCTGCAGGACGCTTCAGGTGTTGGAGCGGTGAAAGATAATATAAAGAGCATCAAAAATTCGATGGTCACTGCTGCGATCGTTACCAAAGCGACCAATGCACGGGTGGCAAACTCCGACCTAATAAGGAAACATTCCTGAAACCAACGAGGAGATTACGGCACGAAAAGCAACCAGTGACCAGACAAATAAAGCGACATTGTGTGATTGCACCGCCAACGTCGAAAATGTGGCGGAAGTACTGCATTCGGAAACGGAACGAAATAACCTCTGCCAAGGATGGTTGCAAGGCACACTTGCCGCCCAGCAATACGAAGAAAAAAGGCTATTCCGAAAAGCGGGAGATGTTCTGAAAAGAATACAATCTGCATGCAACTCCCCAAAAATCAGCAAAGCAGTAAAGGTTCGGCTTCTTGAACTGGAGGAGCTGCTAGATCACATAGAGCACTATTGGAGGAGCTGGTCAAGGGCCGAAGACAAACAGAAGGCTAAAGAGGTGCTTAGGGCGAAATCTAAAGGCGACATGCAGATAGCTCCACCATTAAAAGTCAATAAAAGAATGGTATCTAGCCCAATCGAAGGAGATCGGGATAAAAGAAGGAAGAAAGAGGCACTTGATGGGCGTGGAGCACCAGATCATGGGTACCAGATAGTGCTTACAGAAGGAGCGAAGAAAGCCACAAAGAAACTCCATCAAAAAGGGCCAGAAAGTAAAGTTCGCACGGACGCCCAATCAGAAAAAGGATCTGATGCAAAACAGGAGAGGCAGAAGCCCCGACGAAGACACCAGCAGCAGGCACTGCTCGTAAAGCCCCAAGATGGCCGATCCTACGCGGAGGTACTGCGGGGCATCAGGGGAAACATAAGGCCCAAATACACCAATACTACCATTAAAGTAATACGACCAACGCGGTCAGGCCACACACTGGTCGTATTCGGAGCAGAGGCCGGCAATAAGGAAGCATTCTGCGATGCAGTAAAGAAAGTCCTCGGCAAAAGCGCAACTATAGCCCCGCTCGTGCCGATGGCAACGATCGAAATACGAGACATTGACTGCGTCACGGATCTGGCCGAGGTAGAAAAGGCCATCAAAAGGGAGTTCCCTAGCGTTGGAAGGATTGAAGCGAGACTGACACCAGAAAACAACAGGGGACAACGTATGGCCATAGTTGACTTGACCAAAAAGGACGCCAAACAATTCCTGAATAAGGGCAAAGCACGAATAGGGTGGATTGTCTGCAGGATATGGCAAAGAGCAACACCTCTTCAGTGTTTCAAATGCCTTGGTTATGGTCACACCACACAATTATGCAAAGGACCCAATAAGAGTTCCTTATATTACAAATGCGGTGAAATGGGACATAAAAGAAAAGAGTGTACGAAGGTGGCACACTGTATTCTTTGCAATGATGCTGATTCAAAACTTGATTTTGGCTCTAGCCAAAGCAAAATCAGAACTCCAATGACCCGCATCCTGCAGCTAACCTTACGCTGCAGTTCAACCACGCAAAATCTGCTTGAGTAGTTTGCGAGGGACATGCAAGCTGCCTTCTTGCTGAGTGAGCAACACCATGATAAAAGTCCTGCATTATGGTATTCTGATGAAACTGGTACTGCCACCATCTGAGTTCGGAACAGTAACTTTAAAGTGGAGAGTTGTGGATGGGGGGATGGTTTCGTGTGGTTTTGGTGCTCAGGGACCACCTTCTTTAGTGTGTACCTAACGGTGAACAAATCGGTATCATCTTTCCAAGCCAAGCTTAATGCTCTGGAGGGTGCTGTTTTGAACGCAGAGGGCAAAGTGCTCGTTGGGGGCGACTTCAATGCTAAAACAATCGATTGGGGCATGCCTTAAACGGATCCGCGGGGAAAACGAATCCTGAATATGGCGGCCAGGATGGCACTCGTGGTACTAAACTCCGGAAATACGCCGACTTTCCACCGCATTGGCTGTGAAGGAACAATACCGGACGTTACATTCGCCTTGGAGTCCTTAGTACGGAGGATACACAATTGGAGAGTATTAGAGGACTACCCAGCTAGTGATCATCAGTGCATTTTGCTTCAGATCAGTGCTGTTGTCTCCCAACATCCGTCCTCTTGGCCTTCTACATTTGGATGGTGCATCGGAAGGATGGACATCGAGAGGTTTGTCGAGGTGCTCACAGCAGGTGAGTCGTGGCAGGGAGCTTCAGAGGGGATGGAAGAACGGGCAGCTTAAGAAGTGGTGAACTCTACAATGAGCATCATAACGACTGCCTCCTGCGCTTCTATGCCCCGTTGAAAACACTGGCACAGCAAACACCCAGTGTACTGGTGGGGAACTAAAATCGCTGAAAAGCGAAGGGAGTGCCACAAGCTTCGACGTGAGGCTCAACGGGCAAGTGGGTGGCAGCATATAAGTCGGTCAGGAAATGCCTTCGTAAATTGATCAACAGTAGCAAGGTTCGCTGCTGGCAGGACATAGTGGACAATGTGAACAAGGATCCGTGGGGCCTTGGCTACAAGCTAGTTATGCGGAAGCTTGGTGCTCTACGGAAGCCTTGTATATATGACGGGGGAAAGATGGAGACGATAGTGCGGGGACTCTTCCCCGCCCATCCCGTCCATGTTGACGCTTTCCATGGTGAAACAGCAGTCGAGTGTCGACTCCTCACACAGCCGGAACTAGAGAAGGCAGTCCTCTCATTGAAAGCGAGGAAGGCTCCAGGTCTAGACGGTGTTCCGGCTGAGGTGTTGCGGCTCATCTATCACCATTGTCCTGACTTGCTCCTCAGCACATTCAATGCTGGCCTACGGCACGGGTTTTTCCTGGTGCGATGGATGGTGGCGAGGCTCATGCTGGTCAGCAAGGGAAGGAAAAATCCGGAATCGCCGTCTGCGTACCGCCCGTTTAGCATGCTAGACACGGCTGGGAAAGTGCTTAAAAAACTCATCAAGGGAAGACTCGCTGACGCGATTCGTGCTGCTGGGGACCTATCTCCTCGGCAATACGGCTTTAGAGCAGGACGTTCTACCATTGATGCGATTGCAGAAGTGGTGAGCGCGGTCCAAAAGACAGAGGCATATAGTCGCACCAAGCGAAGGATCGTCCTGCTGGTGACACTCGACGTCAGGAACACCTTCAACACCGCTAGATGGGTGGACATTCTGGATACGCTGGAAAACTCTTTTCAAGTTCCAGGATATCTAATGCGGCTTTTAATTAACTACCTGAAGGACCAAGGCTTGCTCTGCGACACGACACAGGGCCAACTAAGGATGGAAATTACATCCAGTGTTGCCCAGGGATCTATCCTTGGTCCAGACCTGTGGAACGCATCTTACGACGGGCTACTGAGACTTGAGATGGCAGATGAGTCGCGCTTGGTCGGCTATGCGGATGATGTTGCGGTTCTGGTCACAGGAAGCACCGTTGAATAGGCGCAACTTAGGCTATGTATGCTGATGTGCCGAGTGAGGGACTGGAGAAAACCGAAGTGGTCATCTTGATTAAAAGAGAATCCTTGAAGTAAGGATGATCATTATTGGAGACAAACAAATCGAGTCGAAGCCAAGGGTGAAGTACCTGGGGCTACTGATTGAATTGAAGATGAGTTTCTCTGAGCAAATTAGGGCAACGGCCGAGAAGGCTGCTTCGGGAATATCGGCTCTGAGTCGACTTATGGTCAAAGTAGGGGGACCTAGCCCATCAAGAAGACGCCTCTTGATGAGTGCTGTAGGGTCAGTGCTACTGTACGAAGCAAAGATTTGGGGCGGTGCTCTCAGCAAGGATGTATACCGAAATCGTTTGGCACAGGTACAGAGAAGAGGAGCACTGATAATTGCATCTTCGTATCTGACAGTCTCTGACCCGGTGGTGAGAGTTATTACAGGCATGATACCTGTTGCCCTCCTTGCTAGAGAGCCACGCTATTTACCTGCGCCGAACCGAGGATGCGAGGGAGATAGTAGTCCGCGAGGAGAGACAGCGCTCGCTCAACGATTGGCAGCAGTCTTGGGTCAATTGCACGAAGGGAAGGTGGACTGCGCGCCTTATGCCGGATATGAGACCGTTGCTAAATCGAAGGCAATGTAAGACTGATCTCAATCAAACCCAGCTTTTGAGTGGGCACGAGTGTTTTAAGTCTTACCTGTACAAGATTGGTAAGTCAGGGTCCCCCAATTGTCGGTTTTACCCCGGAGGAAGGACAATGCCTGCCACATATTTTTTGTTCGTACGAAATGCATCAGGCTGCAAAGAGAACCCTGCAGGGAAACGAGAGAGCTCACCCCGGATAATATAGTTGCGGTGATGCTCGAATCGGATGACAAAGGGAACCAGGTGGCACATTATGTTCGGGAAATCCTAAAATATAAAAAGGCTCTCAGCAGCCAGGGGCACTGGGCTGGGAAATCGCTTTTTGGGCACTTCCTCTTCCCTTCCGCTAGGAAAGGGATCCCCCTGCTTGAAGGCAACCTGGCCCGAAGTAATGTGCCAAACGGTCCCAGGCTGGGTTCTCAGGTTGACAGGAGAGGTGTTTAGTGGGTAGTCCAGTCGCCTTTTTGCGAGCATGGGAGTCCCACACTCTGTGCATAAATGGCATCCACCTCCCTACCACAAAAAAAAAAATATATTAAAATTTTTAAGTCTATTATATTTAAAGTTACGTCTATATATAGTTGGGATTGTTTTTTTTTTTATATATTTAGGATAAAGACTTTTGCGGTAGGAACAATGCCAATGAGATGGACTCCAAACAAGCGTCATTGATGCTTGGACGCGAGGCTGACATCATTGTGCGCGATATGACAAAAGGCATTGGACGATGGCACATCGGAGATGATAGTGCACTGTAGACATTGATCCAGCGACATAATATCTGCTGCGCAAGGGGTCGTGCCAGAAGGTCCAAGTTGTCATGAGCAATCACCAACATTTTATACAAATTTTACACTACGAGGGAAGTGGAACGATTCCACCTCCTAGAAAACAGCAACCCACCCTATTAGTGGATGCGACGGCTTTCCAGAAAATGTATGCCATGATACAGAAACTGGCCAGGCGGATCGACGCCATAGAGCGTAGAGCAGAGGCTGCCTCTCAAGCACGTCCCCAGATGCCTTCACTGTAGGGCTTGAGCCCAAATCCTTGGATTTACCGGTAGGTTCGAGACCCGAGCCTGAGCGGAACACACCTTGCTCTTCTATGAACCCGATTGCCCCAGTATACCAGCCAAGACTCAGTTAGTCAAACGGTTCCAGGCTGGGTTCTCAGGTTGACAGGGGAGGTGTTTAGTGGCTAGCCCAGTCGCCTTCTTGCGAGCACGGGAGTCCCCCCACCTGTGCGTAAATGGCATTCAGCTCCCAAGCACAAAAAGAAAAAGACTCAGCTAGGTTCAACCACCGACATTAGGTCTGGTGGCTACTCTGGAGCAACTTGGACCTCAACACCTACCATGCAGATTGAAGCCGACTTAAACCCCCAGCATTATGCAGGGCCGGAATGTCCACTATAGTGAAGAACTACAGAGTCGAGGTCTTTATTACTCGAGTGGAATCATTGATTGATCAGATGCTGACGGAAGACCACATGGTGCTTCTCGCCGGCTACTTGCCATTTTTGTTGCGAGGAGCAGTGACGAAAACCTACTGGCGCATACATGCGACTCCTCTACGCCAGCGCTAGTCATGGTTGAAGGAGATATTAAGCATGGAGTACCCTACCGTCAGTATGGATGAGAAGATACTCAATAAAATTCACGCCAGATTTCAACGACTCGATTAATCGTCCAGCAAATTTAGAGCCAGCAGTTTACAGCTCAATGACCAACTGACAGAGTTCTTGACCCAAACCCAAATGTTACGGGTGTTAAAGCGCAATTTACGGGCAGAGTTTTGCCACCACGTCGCAAACTCTGACCATCAGGGCATGGTGTCGCCTTTGCAAGCCATCAGCGACAGGAAAGAGTTGAAGAGGAATTGCGGGAACGACCATACCTGTTGACGAGACCTGGACCATGGTACGGGATTTTGGAAGTGGCACAGAAGACAAGCACTCCCTACCTTGACGGCACCACTGGGGAGCCAGAGGAGATTGCGGTAGACGTAGTGGGAAGCCTCATGACCTACTAGAACTGCGAGCAAACTGGATATCGTGCACTAAAGCCATATCACATTTGACTGCAGGAATACCTTGCGGCTCGAGAGTGAACCTTTACATCAAAAGAGGTCACCTCTCGCTCACACAAAATAAAATTTTCGACTTGCCGTTGGTGGAGTTTCCGTAAGAGAGTGCGCAGCTGCAGTCAAGTCCTGAACGTGTGAAATATCTTGGAGGTTCCCGAGAATGACACCAGACCATACGCACCAATCAAAATGTTGAGTGAAATCGCTGTCACACTAATTGACATGGCTGCAAGTATTAGCCTCGACTCAAAGGTACTCCCGCAATACCCTACGTTGGCGAAACAGGGGGTGCTGGAGCTGGGGGATCGCTTGTTGGCACTTGTTCTTCCCCTCTCCCCTCCCGCTGGAAGAGGGACTAGCTTGAAGGCGCTTCACGGCTTAACAAAACGAGACTTGATCCGAAGTAATGTGTCAAATGGTTCCAGGCTACGTTCTCGGGTTGACAGGGGAGGTATTTAGTGGGTAGTTCCACACTCTGGCGTAAATCGACATTCACCTCCCTCCCACAAAAAAAAGATAGATTGACAACACCCGTTACGTTTAGAGGTCAAACTAAGATCGTCGATTTCATCCTAAAATTCAGTTTGGTTCCAAATTTATTCGTGGATTGACATTTTAACACTAGACATGTCCATAAACTTACTTCTATGCCCGAAAGACACGAATTCGCTCCTTACCAGTGAAAACATCGCTGCTTTTCCAACTTACGCTACGCAAGGCCTTGGGCGCACTACTCTGGTCTCACATGCTATTGACATTGGCACTACGCCATCTCGCCAGACATGGAAAAGCTAGTGTACGCCAAGCTGGACAGGACACTAGAGTTGTCGCAAGGTGCCTGGTCCTCCCCAGTAATCTTGGTGGTAAGCCCAGGTAAAGTTTGTCTTTGTTTAGACACCCGGAAAGCCAACGCAGTGACCGTTAAAAACACGTATGCTCTTACGCTTATCAATGGAATATTGGGACGACTGCTAATAGCAAACTACATTATGAAGGATGCCTTCGGGCGAATTCCTCTAAATGAAGGGTCGAGGGATTAAACCGCAGCGGCAGTGTATGAAACCACTATACCAGGTAGTCACAATGCCTTTTGGCCTGTGTAAAGCCCCGCAAAGAATGACTCATCTGATGTACAAAGTTATTCCACCTCACCTGAAACATCGTGTTCGTTTATCTCTATGACCTTCTACTCATCACAGGAACGTTTGGCCAACATCTTCTACTGCTGCAGAAAGTAGCTCTACATACCAGCAAGAAAGGACTCACCATCAACGTCCAGAATAGCATGACTATAGTCTGATATCTAGGACATGTCATCGGACATGTTGCCATAAAAATGTATCTGGACAAACCTCCACCGATTGATGAGTTTCCTTTACCAATGGTAGTTAAGCAGCTTCGATGTTTCTTAGGAGCATGCAGTTGGTACCGAAGCTTCATTCGGAGTTATGCAAAGGTTTCAGCACCGATGACAGATATGCTCCGGAAAGGTAAGTTCATCTGATCTGAGCTGAGCCGAAAAGCATTCGCAGAGCCCAAGCAAGTCTTGCACAGCCCTGACTTCCAGAAATCATTCTCCATTCATTGCGACGCAATTCAACATGGAGTTGGAGCTGTGGTAGTGCAATTAGCCGAAGAGGGAGAAGAAGCTCCCATTGCTTTTATGTCCAGTAAAAACAACTTGGCCCGGAGGAACTACACCTTATCCGAACAAGAATGTCTGGCAGCGGTGATGGCTTTCAAGAAATTTCGAGCGTACATAGAAGGCCACCCGTTTGAAATCATCACCGACCACGCTTCGTTACAATGGCTGCTAAACCAAGTGGACATACATGGACGCCTAGGCCAATAGGGTGTAAGTTTTCGATCAAACACCATGTAGTAATCGAGTAGTTGCCCCAGCAAACTGCTCGAAGACTACCATAATGATGATCCAATTTTTAATTGTAATCTTAACAAAATTAATGATTCAATCTATAATTAAAATTTGGAGACGGCAACACTTTTTAACGCAGCTCATCTACAAATCGGATTGCCAAATGCAATCTACAGGGATGAATGAGCTGGCTTGTCAACTATCGGTGCGACATATTCAGATGAGAACGAAGGAGAGTCTGCATTTGACCGCCACGGGGAGCACGCACAAGAACCGCGCCAGCAAGTGGATTTTCAAAAGAAAAAGCACGCTAGCTGTTTGGACAGAAATAAAAAGCCCCCATCTAAAACAAAAGCCCGATAAAATGATCGTTCCGTCGCGATATCGCTGCTGCCGTTCTAGTTTTTAATTGATGCAATCAAAGCTAACCCGGGGTGGAAATGTAAAATAAATTGTGCACGAATTTTAGTATACCACGAGAAAAATTTGAAAAAGTTGGGTTAACAGACGTACGCTCATGTCAGAAGTGTTTTGTATTCAATTTTCAAAATACAGTCACCACATTGAATAAAGTCAAGAAGCATGTCAATGACGCTTTTATTGGAGAAACTATGAAATTCGAAGATCATACTTTTATTAACAAAGTTGAGAGAATTTAGACTTCTGAGGTTTTTGTTATTGTTATACTCATAAATATCTCCCTTGATAATTAATTCAGATGTCCATTCGCGAGGGAGGAAACACATTTTCCATGTATTTCCCCCCTGTGCCCCACTGAAGCAAAAACTGTCAGTTTAAGAGCTGTTTTGAAAAGCTCCCATCAAAACTTTCATTTCATACTCATATCGGCTACGTTTGATGAATTTTTTTCAGGGACCACTCTCCTGTACTGTTATCATCGATTAATAGCCAATTTTTTCGAATCCTAGAGTTGTTACAAAGCCCTTTTGTTAGAAGCTCCCTCCCGCCTCCTTGACTTGTTTCACTTATGAGTATTAATTGTAGGTACTCAGCTTCAGTCATTCATTAAATTGAATCAAGTGTTCAAAGCATGCACCTTAAACGTTGAAGTTGGGAAAAAATAACTCAAAATTATTCAATCTTCGCGTTTAAAACAGCCACTTTTTTGTTTTACGATTACTGATACCACTAGCTGAACTAATTCTCAAAGTTATTCATGACACCTTTCATTCCTGAAATTTTCATGCAAATCCTAGCAAAACTGTAGTGTCTGAGTCGGTAAAAAGCGCATGTTGTTCCATAGCCATATGTTGCCATAGTAATACATGCAGCGCATATTGTTCCATAGTAATACAGGAAAATTCAAACCGCTATAACCTCGCTAAATATGATGCAATCTTTATGAAACTTGCAGGGTTAATCAATCTTATAAATAGACATCTGTGTACTAAATTTCATTGAATTTAAGGGTACCGTTAAGATTTTATTCAAGAAAACATAAAATCGATAAATCATACTATTACTAACAAAGTTGAGTCAATTGCGACTTCTCACGTACTTGTTGTTATTATACTCATAAAGGCCTACATTCTTGACTTTGTCAGATTTTTCGGATGGAAGGTGTCCAATCGCGAGGGGGGGACACAAATTTTTCGTGTATTTCCCCTCCCTGTGCGCCCCTCGAAGCAAACTTTGCCAAACTAAGACCTGTTTTGAAAAGTTCTCATCAAGACCTTTCATTTGATACCCATATCGGCTACCTTCAATGAAATTTTTTTTTCGGGGGTCACTCCCCTACATGGGGAGACCCCCCTTAAATACCTTATAAAATTTTTTAGTAGTTGAACTTTGAAGAGATCACCACTTTACACCTACATACAAAATTTGATGCTTTTAGCTAAAGCAGTTTCCGAGAAAAACTGCTGTGACACACAGACGGACGGACGGACGGACGGACAGACAGACGGACAGACAGGATTAGAATGAAAGATTAGAATGAAAGTTGTACATTTTGATAGTTAATAATGATTGGGATTTTTTCCATATATAGTCTTCATATTTTGTTATATCCTCATTAATCAAAGTAAAATGAAAGAAAATGTTAAAATAAATATTAAAACAATAAGTCCAATAAATTTTAGTTGGTCGTTTGAACATGAAACAAGGAATAAAAAGATGATAAACAAAATTAAAATAGAAATAAATTAAGTGAGTTAAATGAAAGCGAACCTGATTAAAAGTTTCATAGCAAAATATATTTAAGCTGAAATTTTATAGATATACTCGCATTATCATCTTTGTAATATATGCATTGCGATAAATTGAAATAAAATAAATATGTATTTTTAATTGCTACGAAACATCCGAATTTACATTTAATTCATCATCACCTGCAATATGCACCGGTCTATAATATATATCTACTAAATTATACAAAAAAATATCACATCCGAGATACATAATTCATTTTATTCAAGCTTGTCACTATATAAACATAAGAGAATAAACAAATAAGTAGAACGATTTCAATGGGAATTGCACGTACTGTGTGCACATTGATCAATAAGTGTATGAGGTAGTAATTGTAATGAAATAGCAAAACACCGTGTTCCAGTAAAAAAATGAAAGGACAAAACATCGAACAAAAGTAAAAATTTACAATCCCGAATGTGTGTGGTTTCATATGAAATCAAGTGATTGATATATATGCTGATAAATATTGGAATATTTCATGACCTGGATTACAAAAAAAAATGAATGATTAATCTGTACTTTCGGTCTTTACATGAGGTGTTTGGAACCTAACCGAGTATGGGACCCACCATGTTGGCTGGCCCCTCCACTATAATTATTTAGCCATCGAGTGAGCAGAGCCCTTTTTTAAGACGTTTACAGGCGCTCTCACAGGGTAGGGTGGCCTTCCGCTTGCATGCCTATCTATGGTACGAGTACAGTGTTATGTGATTCAATCACATAAGATTATAATATAAATTTGCCACGTTCATATTTTTCATTTAAGGAAAAAAATTCATGCAAATTATGTTTGTATGTATTTCTCACTTGAATGGAAACTGTATGGCCATGTCTTCATTTGATCTTGATCTGGAGGGGGGCTGCGACCAGGCGATGCTTCGATCTGGGTGCTCCCCTCTTATTTGGGGGCCATAAGTATCGTCATTAAAGACGAAGTCCGTCCAAGTCCCGTCCGTTTTCGCCAGGCCCAGTTCACCATTGGCTTTAGCAATTTATTCATCCCTTAATAGGTTACCTAGTCCCCAACTCCGGTCGATACGTCTTTGTTTCTCTTAATTCGGGAATACGAATTTTTTTTGCGGTGGGAACTTATGCCGGGGAAAAGAACCCGCCCCACAATGCCGCAATGCTAGCCTGCCAGAGAATTCACGCATCCTCAGACAAGGCAAATCTCGGCTAAACCCACCATCCTCTCTCGTCGAGGCAGCAGCGCATTGCTGCAGTCCTTCACAGACATTTTATTTACACCTATATCACTACATCCAGAAAGGAACCCAAAACATCGTCTCCGATACTCCCTCACGAATGTTTTCACCCGTGGGATTGGAATTTGCAATAAATGACGATGGTCCCATCGAGACAAATTTGGACAGCTCACATTTCAATTCAGACAGCTACAACAAGTTGAGGCAAACCATCGTAACCCTACAAACACAGTTGCCTGATTTGAGGGGATCGATGGTTACATTGATCGACGTAATGAATACGCAACCGGTGGCTCGTTGCACGAAGAATAGTTTTGGAAACTTTGGGTGCTGGAGAAGATGACTCCCAATCTGATCCTTCGTGTATACAACTATCCTCTAAGCGCCAACAGCAGCACGGTCAGACGCTTCGGTTGCATAAGAAGTACTTCTTTTGGCCTAAGATGTCATCTCAAGTTAAGGAGTATTAGGCGCCTGTGAGACCTGTGAAGACACTGAAGCTCCAAACCAGCCTCTTCAACCTCCTAGGGGTTAACTAAACATGCCGAAGCACACATTCCAACGTTTGTACATAGATCTACTCGGTTCATGCCCTCGTTCTTCTATGGGACACGTTTGAGCTATCGTTGTTCTAGATCAGCTACATAAGTTCCCGATAGTAGAACCCATTCGCAAATTCACGACTCCATCTATCGTGAAATTCTTAGAGAACCGGATAATCCATGTGTACGGAGCTCCAAAAAGTTTGAACTCGGACAACTGAGTACAGTACTGATCTCGTCAGTTTAAGAGTCTAATTGAACTGTACAGTGTCAGACCAGAGCTTATAAGCTAACGAGCTGGTGCACTTTGTCAGCTGATCAATAAAAAGAGAAGAATAACTTTTCAAATTTTCTCATGGCACGCCAGGGTGCGAAAGAGACAAAAAAATTTAAACGATTGGTACACTGCGGGAAAAGTCGATAGCGATATATCGGTTCCCTCGACTTGCGTGTGTGTACGTGAGAAATTCCCCGGCATTCATATGTGTGCGTGATAAACTTCTCCTTATTTAGATGTGTGCGTTGTGTACGAACACAAAATGAGAGCAGGTGTTAATGTTGTCATATGGAAATTTTTTCGGTTTGAACGAAATCATCAATCGGGTAACGTTCACACTATGGCGCATAAATAATTTGAATTTATAAAGTTGCATATTGATTTAACCGCAATATGAAAAGAACAGGCAATTTCTGTGTAAATATCAGTTCTTACATATTGAAGAAAGGTCACTTGTTATTTTGAAGTCTTACGCGAAGAAAAATTATTCATTTATGTTTGCTGTGTAATTTCCGTTGAAGAAACTCAACGAAGAATTGTGTCGAAAGTTCAACAGATGGCGGTAGTAAGCCTATCATCAGATGGTAGAGAACTATCAAAAATTTTGCTGTCAAAACGAAACGAAATAAATGTAAAGGTAATTTTCTTCGAATTTTAAGTTGCGTATTAATATTCACAAGTTTATTTTCAGATGCCTCAATCAAAAATTTGGTTATATGAGATGTGCAGCTCACCATCGGATTCTCGTCCGAAAATATCTCTTGTCAGCGCTAACGTTTCTGCATTTACAGGAAGAGTTGTAACCGGCCGAAAGTGATATGCAGGCGATAAAATGTGTTGTTGTGGGCGACGGGTAAGTCTGTTGATAACTAAAATAATTTTCCAGGCATTATTCATTCGATTACAATGGTTTTCGGAAACTAAGGAAAGCATTAAAAATAGACTTGCCTTTTGATCAGTTACACTACAAATGCATTTCCGGGGGAATATATTCCAACAGTGTAAGCTACAACGAATTTGGGATGCCGCAGGCCAGGAGGACCACGACCGACTGCGTCCCCTTTCCTACCCACAAACAGATGTATTTTTAATTTGTTTTTCTTTGGTAAATCCTGCATAATTCGAAAACGTCAGAGTAAAAGTAAGTCATATTTGCAATTGAAATTTAAAGCTACAAAATCAATTTTTTTAGTGGTAGCCGAGGTACGCCATCACTGGCCTAGTACACCTATTATCTTAGTTGGAACGAAATTAGTTTTGCGCGAAGACAAAAGCACTGTTGAAAAACTATGCGACAAAAATTTAGTTAGTAATCACATATCCACAAGTTCGTAGACTTCCGATTTTTTGGACTACAGACTAAAACGACTAATTTTCTATTTTCTGCAGGGTCTGGCCATGGCGAAGGAGATTGGTGCTGTGAAATATTTAGAATGTTCTGCGTTCACTTAAAAGGGGCTAAAGACAGTTTTTGACGGCCATTCGTTCGGTTCTTTGTCCAGTACTACAACCAAAATCGAAGCGAAAATGTATCAATTGTAAAAGTTACCCGATTTTTTTTAGACAAAAGAGTCACGTTTCTTTATATATAAAATATAGAGAAAGTTATGATTGTTATATATATAAAAAGAAAAAGCACATAACTTGCATATACTTTATTTTGATTTTCTCACAGATGGAGAAAAGCAGCAAAAGCACATAAATTCGAAGGCTCGGGTGAATGTGTGTTGTCTGCATTTTATAATTTTGTAATTTAATTAAATACTAAAGAACTAATTGACTATGAAGATAATGTATTAAAAATTCGTAAGAGTAACATGAATCTTTTAATCGTTTAGGGTATTCGTGTTTTTTCTAAATTCTGCAAGTGATTCAGTAAACGCAACCTCGCCACTTAGTCATTGTTATGGTTGCCCTATCAGTTATCAAGTGTAAATTATACCCTCGATGTTTCAGTCAGATTTCAGATCTTTGATCAGTGTGCTCATCCAGAGGACATGCATTTCTATCAATGGATAAGCGATTTCCGTTTTGCTTTAACCATCACATCCTTCGTTATAAGGGTGGCTTTCCCTTTCCTCATCAATCTGGACCCGCTAGCTTTTCCGCTGACCGGAGGAGCTCCCCGTAGCGAAGGAGGGAATGGGTTCACTTTGATACTTGGACCAGAGATAGTCAAGTCAAAGTAAAAGTCAAAAGCGCTTTATTTAATACTAATCGTTATAAATTTTAAAAGAATATAAAGCAAATTTCAAACAATAACAATCAAAAAAACTTAATGGCCCAAATGGCTCTCTAAATTTGTACGTTATCGTTAACTCATAGCATCAAAAAAAAACTATAGCAAATTCAATTAATTACGATTATTACATATTTTTAAAATTTAATTGGAAAAAGGAGAAAAAACCAACCAACACTATCCTAAAATAACTTATAATCAAAACACAACAGTGAAACTTTGATCCTACACCTAATATGTTGTAACTTATTTCTAATAAAATACAATCAAAAACTTTAACTTATACTAAAAAAATCAATAACAATGTTCCTAACCTAAGTGTTTAATCTTATCTCTAACGGAATATAGTAAACATTACATATACCTGACCTATACCTAATTTTTAACAAAAATAAACAACAACACTAAATGTAGCAATAATGAGCTGAAACTCAAAAACTAAATAACGAAGAACACCAAAACTGAAAATAAACACGAATAATTTAGACATTGTCATTCAGCCACCAATACCTAGATTGCCCCGTCTCAACTCGATCAGCCTCAACGAATCTAGCAAATGAGTATTTCCATTGAAATCGTTGGTCTCGTGAACTCAAATTAGGAGGATATTTTATCTTCTTATCAGTGGCCCGTCATATATGTGATATATGACTGGGACGCCGTCAGAATCAAAAACATATCGATTCATGTCCAAATACACGAATGCTTCTGGAGGAATGAAGCCAGTAGCGAGGCAAGTCGCAATATACCCGTCTGTAGGGTGGAACGGCTGTGAAATCCAAGGGTTTTCACTCACAGTCACAGATCTTGCGATATGATTCCGAAGAAGTTTCAATATGAAGATATCGACCCTCGTCACTTCAGCAGTTTGATAAATTCTTCTATTCGATATATAATGTTTCCAATCCGTCTCAGGCTTTTTGTACAAACCAGTACAAGCACGAAGACATTTCCTTTCGAAAACTCTTAATTTTTCCATAGTACAAGCGCTCTGGTTGTACCAGATCTGACATCCATATGTCAAAACTGGTCTAACCAGTGTCTTGTACAGATAATTTTGACCTTTTGATCAATGTATCTGGAATGAAAGAGCTTTCGAAGGGCCATGACTACTTTAAGTGCCTTACTGAGCATGATTTTCACATGTTCAGTATAGTACAGATACTGATCGAGATAAACCCCGAGGTATCGAACACAGGATTTATGTGGAACCCGTTCTAGACTACTCTCACCAGCCATGATGTGGAAATCTTTCCAATTACGTTTCAGGTCTTGACTGACCCCCTGCAGCGTTGTACGAAACAAGATTGTTTCACACTTCTGAGCATTGGTTTTCATTCGCCAATTGTCAGTGTACAGCTGTACATCATTGAACATTTTTTGGAGATTGCTCTGAACTATTGTAGCTTTTTGGTCTGCCGTATAGATGATCAGATCATCAGCAAGCGCTACCAATGATCGCGTTGGCGAGACGTTAAAATCAAAGCCGTTCAATAGCTTGCGAATGAAGATTGAAAAGAGCAGAGGCGCAGTAACTGTTCCCTGCTGAAGACCATTCAAGACCTTGAACTCGCGCATTGTTGTCAGGTTTCCATCAGTTACAACAAACGATTTCCCGTATAACATATTACACATCATGGCGACAAGGTGTCTGGGGAACTTGTCCTGAAGGAGTTTAAAAACTAGTCCATCTAACCATACCGTATCAAAGGCTTTCTCCATATCAATGAGACATGCTCCAACACATTGTCTATCATTTAGTTTCCAACAGATGTCTGAGGTTACTTCCGTTATTGCATGTGTGGTCGAATGCCTGGCACGAAAACCAAATTGGCAATTCGGCATCAACTCATTTTCCTCAATGTGGGGTTTAATGCTCTGTTGAGTATCACTTCAAACACCTTGCTGATGTTAAGCAGCAAGCTGATTGGGCGATAGCTTTTAGGGCATGAAGATTCTTTTCCTTTCTTCAAGATCGGAAATACCTTAGCTTTTTTCCACTCATTTGGGAAATATGAATTGCTCAACATGTTGTTGAACAATATGCAATAGTTCCTAATAGCAACCTCAGGCAAATGTCGGAGAACTACATTTGGAATACCATCAGTACCACATGATTTCTTGTTGTTTATCTTGCGAAATATGAAACATAAGTCTTCATAGCTGACAAAATAATCAATAAGATTCAAGCTCGGTATGAGGTCAGATGTTAATGTTTCATTGAAATGAAGAATTGATTGGCCGTTCAGGCTTGATTTGAAGTCGGAAACTTTTGTTTCAACGACCTCTGAAAAAATTTCGTTCCCTCTCTCAGGGTTTGGTAGATGAACCAATTCAAAATGTGTTCCAATCAGGGCAAGTTTATCCAATCCTTCACAAATAATCCTGTTTCCATTTCTATCTGGAGTCGTACCATCAATTTCGATACCAGCCTTATCGAGAAGATTTATCTCATCACTAGTGACTTCAAGATTCGATACTTTCACTCGAAACTTCTTGCGGAATATGCTATTCACTTTCGCGAACACGCCGTCTGGGTCCTGTGGGCTAATACCCCTCAATTTTTCCGCCCATTGATTGCTGACCTCACTCCTGAAGTATGACCGGATTAAGTTCCGGACATTCTTCAGATGTAATTTCAACAAAGACAACGAGGGATGGTTGTAGTCCAAAAATCGTCGATAAATATTGTTGACGCGTGTGAGAAGGAGGCTTTTCAATCTTTTCAACCTTGCGATGGTTGGTGTTTCATATCCTTCCATATTGTTTCGATGTTTAATCTTTGGAACTACTTTCTCAATCGTTTCCAACGTCAGCTTCTCTAACTTCGACAAATAGACATCTATTTCATCGTTAGTTAGATTCCTGTCATTAGGAACCATTGAACAAGAGTTGCCACCATCAGAAGGGGGACATTGCTTCTGGTACTCGTGATTAAACTTCTTTTGAAACTTTCCCCAGTCTGTTTTTTTGAAATTCAACCGATGATTTTCATGTTGAACTGGAATGAGGAAGAAATCATCCCTGTGATGATTGATTTCCATTACGATTGCGTTATGGTCGCTATCATAAGGAAGCACCTGCAGTTTTCGTTGAGGACTATTAAAGCTGAATTCAAGTCTTGCGTCAGCAATGCAAAGGTCCAAATATGAATTTGTCCTAGGGTATGTTGGGAACTCCGACCCATATAGATTGCACCTGTATTCAATTTGGTTCTCTGTTATCCACGATTTCAGGAATACACCTCTTGGATTATTGGTGGCGTTCAGCCATGATGTATGCTTGGCGTTCAGGTCACCAGCAAGAATATAATAGTTATGCAGCCTGTTCAATTCGAGTATTTCGAACAAGGAATTGAGCTCCTCCTTGAGCTTGCGAACAGTTCCACCAGTTGCATAGGCAGAGATAACGAAGAGGTTATCCCCACCTGGCAGTGAGATTTTGATAACGGACACTTCAAGAGATTCAAAGCTTTTGAATTCGACTTTTTCAATATTTTGGAAACGATAGGGTCTTCGAACCAATATCCCGGTGCCACCTCCCCCATCACCTATTACCCTATCGTTTCTTACGAATTCGAAATCCTTGAATGTCATGGAGTGCCATAAATTGAGGTGGGTTTCGGATAGAAGCAGGATGTCAGGCTTTTGTCTGGCAATGAATTCAAGGAGATAATCACGACGATGTATAGTAACAATGGAGTTGACGTTGATCGAGATGAGACGAATCCTATCCATGGGAATGTGACTGGATGACAAATTATTTTGAGGCGTTTGAAACCCCTAGACGATGAAAAACAAGATTAATTTTTGTATCTTGCTTATCGATTCTTTCCGATAGAGAATTAAGTTGCTGTAAAATTTTGAGAAGCAGCTCATTATTTCCACTTACATTATTTACACTTTTTTCCGCATTTTCTGCTGGTTATCTAGCGGCTTGTGCAAATGATACTCCGGGCTTGACGAAGTTAGGAGCTAAGACACTGCGGTGTATTTGTGTTTGCTTTGGGGCAGATTTCAATCTTGCATCCTGATATCGGGAGCATCCTCGATATGATGCCGGGTGACCAAAAACACCGCAGTTCACACAATATAATTTCTCTTTTGGCTCCGTCTGAGCCAATTTGCACTCACCGGGAGCATGCACGTCTTTGCATTTAACGCATCGGTAATGCATGGCGCAGTTGGTAGCCGAATGCCCAAATCGTTGGCAGCTATAGCACTGGTTGATTTCTCGCCTCTGGAGGCGTTCCCACCTCACCACTCGAAAATTTAAATATCTTATTTGCTGAAGAGCGCTTGGACTGCTCTTATTTGTTATTTGTACCAAATAAAGTTGTAATTTTTTTTTTCTACCGTCGACTTTCTTGTCGCGAATGTTTTAACTGAGATGAACTCGATTTGTGGTGCTGTTTCCTTGAGGACCTTAAGAAGATCGACGGTATCTTCTCCGCAGTCCAAGCCCTTCAGCAAGAACGTCTGGTTCTTCTCGCTTTTGGGGGTATAAGTGAAGTGCGGAACCTCCCCAGAATTCAAAGCATCTTTCGCTGATTTGAAATCAACCAGTGATTTTGTCCTAATTGACAGCTTCACGGAATTTATTCTTTTGATTTCGAAATTTGTCAACTTGTTTTCGGCTGCCAACAGCCGAACCATGTCCTTTCCGCTTTGACCGAAGACATTAATTGGCGGAACTTTCTCGGTATTCTTGGCTACTTTTTGAGGAGGACCAGCAGAACTACGGGCTGGTTTCTTCTCCTTATTTCTACTTTCATTATTTTTATTTTTTAAATATAAGATAAAATTATCATCTTTATTACCTTCGTCTACATCCATCTCCTGTTGGAGTCCATCCAGCGCCGCAAAGTAGTTCTGGCTTTCGTTGGTGCCACCAGCACTTAATACCTCTTCAGTGATTATTTGATTTGCAGCTTTCTTCTGTTTTTCGACTTTTCGTATCGGATCACTCTCTTGAACTTTTTTTGCCTTCTTGAACATTTCTTCGTACGTTTGAAT
Organism: Odontomyia ornata; assembly: GCA_963969285.1. NCBI lineage: Eukaryota > Metazoa > Arthropoda > Insecta > Diptera > Stratiomyidae > Odontomyia > Odontomyia ornata. The sequence continues at coordinate 216,899,430 of OZ017738.1, read as the reverse complement.
TCTTGCCTTTAGCTCTTCGATTTCACTTCGAAGGCGACACACCTCCTGTCTATCCTCGAGCACTTGTGTTTTGCGATCGGCATCTGCGGTATCCTGAGTGCTCGTGTGTCTCCGCTTGTTGACACTTGCCAATTTCACACCGTCACTTTCCCTGGGGCCCCCAAACGGAGGGAAGCCGTCGGGCCCCTCCATACAGCAGTCCCGAGTTGTCTTTGGTTTGGCCTTTTCTTGGTTTATGGATACGGTTGGTCGATGCCTTCGACGATAAATTCTTCCCCAATAAAATCAAAACTTGCTTTTGACTGGTTCGTTAAAAAATTATTTCAATATTTTGAAACTGACTTTTGTGAAAAATTAATTAATTTTTAAAATTAATGACAGGAGCGATTAAAAACACGTCTACACGCAACGAGCGCTAGACGTAGAATCCTTGGACCAGAAATACTACCTTTAGCCATACTGACCACATTTGCAAGAATGTTCTTGCTAATGCTAGCCATTTTCTTCTTCACATAAACCTTCTTCTCCTTAAGTAGCGTCCTTCTGAAGAAAGGGAGCAGATTTTCTTCGCGGAAATTTTTCTCACAAGATCAGCGAGTTGCGTTGGGGTTGCGTTTCGTTTGAGTTTAATATTATTGGGGATAACGTCAATTACACAAGATTTTTTTTCGTTTATCTGGTCTAATATGAGTCACAAAGCCGAAGCTGTCCAAATAATCAAGAAGATTACCGCTCGGTGTGAGGTCGGATGTCAATGCTTGATTGAAGTTAAGTATTTTATTCACTGTTCAGGCTTGATTTCAGATCGGAAACATATGCCTCGACGACTTCTGGAAGTACTTGTTTCCCTCTCTGGGCTTACTAGGTGGACCAATTCAAAATGAGTTCCGATCAGCGCAAGCTGATTTAATCCATCACACATAATCCTTTTTCCATCTGCATCCGGAGTCGTATTATTAGTTTCGATACCAGCTCTCTTGAGACTTCTTACAGACATCCTTTTCACTTTCATGCAAACGCCATCCGGGCCCTGTGGACTAATGCCGATTAGTTTTTCCGCCCATTGGCTATTGACTTTCCTCCTGTAGCATGAAAGTATTAAGTTCCGGACATTTTTAAGGTATAATTCCAACAAAGCCAGCGAGGAATGGTTGTAATCCAGAAATCGCCAATGAATATTGTTGACGCGTGTGAGAAGAAGACTTTCAATCTTTTCATCGTCGCGCTGGTTGATGTCTCATATCCTCCCATATTGTTTCACGTTAAATCTTAGGAAGTACTACGGTGATGCTCGAATCGGATGACAAAGGGAACCAGGTGGCACATTATGTTCGGGAAATCCTAAAATATAAAAAGGCTCTCAGCAGCCAGGGGCACTGGGCTGGGAAATCGCTTTTTGGGCACTTCCTCTTCCCTTCCGCTAGGAAAGGGATCCCCCAGCTTGAAGGCAACCTGGCCCGAAGTAATGTGCCCAACGGTCCCAGGCCGGGTTCTCAGGTTGACAGGAGAGGTGTTTAGTGGGTAGTCCAGTCGCCTTTTTGCGAGCATGGGAGTCCCACACTCTGTGCATAAATGGCATCCACCTCCCTGCCACAAAAAAAAAATATATTAAAAGTTTTAAGTCTATTATATTTAAAGTTACGTCTATATATAGTTGGGATTGATTTTTTTTTATATATTTAGGATAAAGACTTTTGCGCTAGGAACAATGCCAACGAGATGAACTCCAGACAAGCGTCATTGATGCTTGGACGCGAGGCTGACATCATTGTGCGTGATATGACAAAAGGCATTGGACGATGGCACATCGGAGATGACAGTGCACTGTGGACATTGATCCAGCGACATAATATCTGCTGCGCAAGGGCCCGTACCAGAAGGTCCAAGTTGTCATGAGCAATGACCAACATTTTATACAAATTTTACACTACGAGGGAAGTGGAACGATTCCACCTCCTAGAAAACAGCAACCCACCCTATTAGTGGATGCGACGGCTTTCCAGAAAATGTATGCCATGATACAGAAACTGGCCAGGCGGATCGACGCCATAGAGCGTAGGGCAGAGGCTGCCTCTCAAGCACGTCCCCAGATGCCTTCACTGTGGGGCTTGAGCCCAAATCCTTGGATTTACCGGTAGGTTCGAGACCCGAGCCTGAGCGGAACACACCTTGCACTTCTATGAACCCGATTGCCCCAGTATACCAGCCAAGACTCAGTTAGTCAAACGGTTCCAGGCTGGGTTCTCAGGTTGACAGGGGAGGTGTTTAGTGGCTAGCCCAGTCGCCTTCTTGCGAGCATGCGAGTCCCCCCGTCTGTGCGTAAATGGCATTCAGCTCCCAAGCACAAAAAGAAAAAGACTCAGCTAGGTTCAACCACCGACATTAGGTCTGGTGGCTACTCTGGAGCAACTCGGACCTCAACACCTATCATGCAGATTGAAGCCGACTCAAACCCCCAGCATTATGCAGGGCCGGAATGTCCACTATAGTGAAGAACTACAGAGTCGAGGTCTTTATTACTCGAGTGGAATCATTGATTGATCAGATGCTGACGGAAGACCACATGGTGCTTCTCGCCGGCTACTTGCCATTTTTGTTGCGAGGAGCAGTGACGAAAACCTACTGGCGCATACATGCGACTCCTCTACGCCAGCGCTAGTCATGGTTTAAGGAGATATTAAGTATGGAGTACCCTACCGTCAGTATGGATGAGACGATACTCAATAAAATTCACGTCAGATTTCAACGACTCGATTAATCGTCCAGCAAATTTAGAGCCAGCAGTTTACAGCTCAATGACCAACTGACAGAGTTCTTAACCCAAACCCAAATGTTACGGGTGTTAAAGCGCAATTTACGGGCAGAGTTTTGCCACCACGTCGCAAACTCTGACCATCAGGACATGGTGTCGCCTTTGCAAGCCATCAGCGACAGGAAAAAGTTGAAGAGGAATTGCGGGAACGACCATACCTGTTGACGAAACCTGGGCCACGGTACGGGATTTTGGAAGTGGCACAGAAGACAAGCACTCCCTACCTTGACGGCACCACTGGGGAGCCAGAGGAGATTGCGGTAGACGTAGTGGGAAGCCTCATGACCTACTAGAACTGCGAGCAAACTGGATATCGTGCACTAAAGCCATATAACATTTGACTGCAGGAATACCTTGCGGCTCGAGAGTGAACCTTTACATCAAAAGAGGTCACCTCTCGCTCACACAAAATAAAATTTTCAACTTGCCGTTGGTGGAGTTTCCGTAAGAGAGTGCGCAGCTGCAGTCAAGTCCTGAACGTGTGAAATATCTTGGAGGTTTCCGAGAATGACACCAGACCATACGCACCAATCAAAATGTTGAGTGAAATCGCTGTCACACTAATTTACATGGCTGCAAGTATTAGCCTCGACTCAAAGGTACACCCGCAATACCCTACGTTGGTGAAACAGGGGGTGCTGGAGCTGGGGGATCGCTTGCTTGGCACTTGTTCTTCCCCTCTCCCCTCCCGCTGGAAGAGGGACTAGCTTGAAGGCGCTTCACGGCTTAACAAAACGAGACTTGAACCGAAGTAATGTGTCAAACGGTTCCAGGCTACGTTCTCAGGTTGACAGGGCAGGTATTTAGTGGGTAGTTCCACACTCTAGCGTAAATTGACATTCACCTCCCTCCCACAAAAAAAAAGATAGATTGGCAACACCCGTTACGTTTAGAGGTCAAACTAAGATCGTCGATTTCATCCTAAAATTCAGTTTGGCTCCAAATTTATTCGTGGATTGACATTTTAACACTAGAAAGGTAAGTTCATCTGATCTGAGCTGAGCCGAAAAGCATTCGCAGAGCCCAAGCAAGTCTTGCACAGCCCTGACTTCCAGAAATCATTCTCCATTCATTGCGACGCAATTCAACATGGAGTTGGAGCTGTGTTAGTGCAATTAGCCGAAGAGGGAGAAGAAGCTCCCATTGCTTTTATGTCCAGTAAAAACAACTTGGCCCGGAGGAACTACACCTTATCCGAACAAAAATTTCGAGCGTACATAGAAGGCCACCCGTTTGAAATCATCACCGCCCACGCTTCGTTACAATGGCTGCTAAACCAAGTGGACATACATGGACGCCTAGGCCAATGGGGTGTAAGTTTTCGATCAAACACCATGTAGTAATCGAGTAGTTGCCCCAGCAAACTGCTCGAAGACTACCATAATGATGATCCAATTTTTAATTGTAATCTTAACAAAATTAATGATTCAATCTATAATTAAAATTTGGAGACGGCAACACTTTTTAACGCAGCTCATCTACAAATCGCATTGCCAAATGCAATCTACAGGGATGAATGAGCTGGCTTGTCAACTATCGGTGCGACATATTCGGATGAGAACGAAGGAGAGTCTGCATTTGACCGCCACGGGGAGCACGCACAAGAACCGCGCCAGCAAGTGGATTTTCAAAAGAAAAAGCACGCTAGCTGTTTGGACAGAAATAAAAAGCCCCCATCTAAAACAAAAGCCCGATAAAATGATCGTTCCGTCGCGATATCGCTGCTGCCGTTCTAGTATTTAATTGATGCAATCAAAGCTAACCCGGGGTGGAAATGTAAAATAAATTGTGCACGAATTTTAGTATACCACGAGAAAAATTTGAAAAAGTTGGGTTAACAGACGTACGCTCATGTCAGAAGTGTTTTGTATTCAATTTTCAAAATACAGTCACCACATTGAATAAAGTCAAGAAGCATGTCAATGACGCTTTTATTGGAGAAACTATGAAATTCGAAGATCATACTATTATTAACAAAGTTGAGAGAATTTAGACTTCTGAGGTTTTTGTTATTGTTATACTCATAAATATCTCCCTTGATAATTAATTCAGATGTCCATTCGCGAGGGAGGAAACACATTTTCCATGTATTTCCCCCCTGTGCCCCACTGAAGCAAAAACTGTCAGTTTAAGAGCTGTTTTGAAAAGCTCCCATCAAAACTTTCATTTCATACTCATATCGGCTACGTTTGATGAATTTTTTTCAGGGACCACTCTCCTGTACTGTTATCATCGATTAATAGCCAATTTTTTCGAATCCTAGAGTTGTTACAAAGCCCTTTTGTTAGAAGCTCTCTCCCGCCTCCTTGACTTGTTTCACTTATGAGCATTAATTGTAGGTACTCAGCTTCAGTCATTCATTAAATTGAATCAAGTGTTCAAAGCATGCACCTTAAACGTTGAAGTTGGGAAAAAATAACTCAAAATTATTCAATTTTCGCATTTAAAACAGCCACTATTTTGTTTTATGATTACTGATACCACTAGCTGAACCGATTCTCAAAGATATTCATGACACCTATCATTCCTGAAATTTTCATGCAAATCCTAGCAAAACTGTAGTGTCTGAGTCGGTAAAAAGCGCATGTTGTTCCATAGCCATATGTTGCCATAGTAATAAATGCAGCGCATATTGTTCCATAGTAATACAGGAAAATTCAAACCGCTATAACATCGCTAAATATGATTCAATCTTTATGAAACTTGCAGGATAGATCAATCTTATAAATAGTCATCCAAGTACTGAATTTCATTGAATTTAAGGGTACCGTTAAGATTTTATTCAAGAAAACATAAAATCGATAAATCATACTATTACTAACAAAGTTGAGTGAATTGCGACTTCTAACGTATTTGTTGTTGTTGTACTCACCAAGGCCTACATTCCTGATTTTTTTCAGATTTTTCGGATCACAGGTGTCCAATCGCGAGGGGGGGGGACAAAAATTTTTCGTGTATTTCCCCTCCCTGTGCCCCCCTCGAAGCAAACTTTGCCAAACTAAGACCTGTTTTGAAAAGTTCTCATCAGAACCTTTCATTTGATACCCATATCGGCTACCTTCAATGAAATTTTTTTTTCGGGGGTACACTCCCCTATATGGGGAGACCCCCCTTAAATACCTTATAAAATTTTTTTGTAGTTGCAATTTGAAGAGATCACCACTTTACACCTACACACAAAATTTGATGTTTCTAGCTTAAGTAGTTTCCGAGAAAAACTGCTGTGACACACGGACGGACGGACAGACGGACAGACGGACAGACTGGTCGCGAAACTAGTAGGGTTTTGTAAAATTATTTTACAAAACCCTAAAAATGGATCTATCCTTGGTCCGGACCTGTGGAACGTGTCTTACGACGGGCTACTGAGACTTGAGATGCCAGATGAGTCGCGCTTGGTCGGCTATGCGGATGATGTTGCGGCTCTGGTCACCGGACGCACCGTTGAACAAGCGCAACTTAGGCTAGGTATGCTAATGCGCCGAGTGAGGGACTGGATGACTGCTCGCGGGCTCAGTTTAGCACTGGAGAAAACCGAAGTGGTCATCTTGACAAAAAAGAGAATCCCTAGAGTAAGGATGATCAGTATTGGAGATATACAGATCGAATCGAAGCCAGCGGTGAAGTTCCTGGGGCTACTGATCGACTCGAAGATGAGTTTCTCTGAGCAAATCAGGGCAACGGCTGAGAAGGCTGCTTCGGGAATATGGCCCTGAGTCGACTTATGGCCAACGTAGGGGGACCCAGCCCATCAAGAAGACGCCTCTTGATGAGTGCTGTAGGGTCAGTGCTACTGTACGGAGCAGAGGTATGGGGCGACGCTCTCAGCAAGGAGGTATACCGAAAACGATTGGCACAGGTACAGAGAAGAGGAGCACTGAGAATTGCATCTTCGTATCCAACAGTCTCCGACTCGGCGGTGAGAGTGATTGCAGGCGTGATACCTGTCGCCCTCCTTGCTAGAGAGCGCCGCGCTATTTACCTGCGCCGAAACGAGGATGCGAGGGAGATCGTTGTCCGCGAGGAGAGACAACGCTCGCTCAACGATTGGCAGCAGTCTTGGAGGAATTGCACGAAGGGAAGGTGGACTGCGCGCCTCATCCCGGATGTGAGACCGTGGCTAAATCGAAGGCATGGTGAGACTGACTTCTATCTGACCCAGCTTTTGAGCGGGCACGGGTGTTTTCAGTCTTACCTGCACAAGATCGGCAAGTCACGGTCTCCCGATTGTCGGTTTTGCCCAGGAGAGGAGGACAATGCCTGTCACACAGTTTTTGCGTGTACCAAATGGGCCAGGCTGCGAAGGGAACTCTACAGGGAGACGGGAGAGCTCACCCCGGATAATATAGTTGCGGTGATGCTCGAATCGGTTGACAAATGGAACCAGGTGGCACATTATGCTCGGACAGTCCTAAAATATAAAAGGGACTCACAGCAGCCGGAGGCACTGGGGCTGGGGGATCGCTCTTCTGGCAATTCCTCTTCCCCCCTCCCCTCCCGCTAGGAAAGGGACTCCCCAGCTTGAAGGCGCCCCACGGCGTAACAAAACGAGACCTGGCCCGAAGTAATGTGTCAAACGGTTCCAGGCTAGGATCTCAGATTGACAGGGGAGGTGTTTAGTGGGTAGTCCAAAGGTATCCTCCATGGGAGTCCCACACTGCCAGACTCGGCGGGCATAAATGCCTTCACCTCCCTACCACAAAAAAAAATAAAAAAATGAAAGGAAAAAACATCGAACAAAAGTAAAAGTTTACAATCCCGAATGTGTGTGGTTTCATATGAAATCAAGTGATTGATATATATGCTGATAAATATTGGAATATTTCATGACCTGGATTACAAAAAAAAATGAATGATTAAACTGTACTTTCGGTCTTTACATGTGGTGTTTGGAACCTAACCGACTATGGGACCCACCATGTTGGCTGGCCCCTCCACTATAATGATTTAGCCATCGAGTGAGCAGAGCCCTTTTTTAAGACGTTTACAGGCGCTCTCACAGGGTAGGGTGGCCTTCCGCTTGCATGCCTATCTATGGTACGAGTACAGTGTTATGTGATTCAATCACATAAGATTATAATATAAATTTGCCACGTTCATATTTTTCATTTAAGGAAAAAAATTCATGCAAATTATGTTTGTATGTATTTCTCACTTGAATGGAAACTGTATGGCCATGTCTTCATTTGATCTTGATCTGGAGGGGGGCTGCGACCAGGCGATGCTTCGATCTGGGTGCTCCCCTCTTATTTGGGGGCCATAAGTATCGTCATTAAAGACGAAGTCCGTCCAAGTCCCGTCCGTTTTCGCCAGGCCCAGTTCACCATTGGCTTTAGCAATTTATTCATCCCTTAATAGGTTACCTAGTCCCCAACTCCGGTCGATACGTCTTTGTTTCTCTTAATTCGGGAATACGAATTTTTTTTGCGGTGGGAACTTATGCCGGGGAAAAGAACCCGCCCCACAATGCCGCAATGCTAGCCTGCCAGATAATTCACGCATCCTCAGACAAGGCAAATCTCGGCTAAACCCACCATCCTCTCTCGTCGAGGCAGCAGCGCATTGCTGCAGTCCTTCACAGACATTTTATTTACACCTATATCACTACATCCAGAAAGGAACCCAAAACATCGTCTCCGATACTCCCTCACGAATGTTTTCACCCGTGGGATTGGAATTTGCAATAAATGACGATGGTCCCATCGAGACAAATTTGGACAGCTCACATTTCAATTCAGACAGCTACAACAAGTTGAGGCAAACCATCGTAACCCTACAAACACAGTTGCCTGATTTGAAGGGATCGATGGTTACATTGATCGACGTAATGAATACGCAACCGGTGGCTCGTTGCACGAAGAATAGTTTTGGAAACTTTGGGTGCTGAAGAAGATGACTCCCAATCTGATCCTTCGTGTATACAACTATCCTCTAAGCGCCAACAGCAGCACGGTCAGACGCTTCGGTTGCATAAGAAATACTTCTTTTGGCCTAAGTTGTCATCTCAAGTTAAGGAGTATTAGGCGCCTGTGAGACCTGTGAAGACACTGAAGCTCCCAACCAGCCTCTTCAACCTCCTAGGGGTTAATTAAACGTGCCGAAGCACACATTCCAACGTTTGTACATAGATCTACTCGGTTCATGCCCTCGTTCTTCTATGGGACACGTTTGAGCTATCGTTGTTCTAGATCAGCTACATAAGTTCCCGATAGTAGAACCCATTCGCAAATTCACGACTCCATCTCTCGTGAAATTCTTAGAGAACCGGATAATCCATGTGTACGGAGCTCCAAAAAGTTTGAACTCAGACAACGGAGTACAGTACTGATCTCGTCAGTTTAAGAGTCTAATTGAACTGTACAGTGTCAGACCAGAGCTTATAAACTAACGAGCTGGTGCACTTTGTCAGCTGATCAATAAAAAGAGAAGAATAACTTTTCAAATTTTCTCATGGCACGCCAGGGTGCGAAAGAGACAAAAAAATTTAAACGATTGGTACGCTGCGGGAAAAGTCGATAGCGATATATCGGTTCCCTCGACTTGCGTGTGTGTACGTGAGAAATTCCCCGGCATTCATATGTGTGCGTGATAAACTTCTCCTTATTTAGATGTGTGCGTTGTGTACGAACACAAAATGAGAGCAGGTGTTAATGTTGTCATATGGAAATTTTTTCGGTTTGAACGAAATCATCAATCGGGTAACGTTCACACTATGGCGCATAAATAATTTGAATTTATAAAGTTGCATATTGATTTAACCGCAATATGAAAAGAACAGGCAATTTCTGTGTAAATATCAGTTTTTACATATTGAAGAAAGGTCACTTGTTATTTTGAAGTCTTACGCGAAGAAAAATTATTCATTTATGTTTGCTGTGTAATTTCCGTTGAAGAAACTCAACGAAGAATTGTGTCGAAAGTTCAACAGATGGCGGTAGTAAGCCTATCATCAGATGGTAGAGAACTATCAAAAATTTTGCTGTCAAAACGAAACGAAATAAATGTAAAGGTAATTTTCTTCGAATTTTAAGTTGCGTATTATTCACAAGTTTATTTTCAGATGCCTCAATCAAAAATTTGGTTATATGACATGTGCAGCTCACCATCGGATTCTCGTCCGAAAATATCTCTTGTCAGCGCTAACGTTTCTGCATTTAAAGGAAGAGTTGTAACCGGCCGAAAGTAATATGCAGGCGATAAAATGTGTTGTTGTGGGCGACGGGTAAGTCTGTTGATAACTAAAATAATTTTCCAGGCATTATTCATTCGATTACAATGGTTTTCGGAAACTAAGGAAAGCATTAAAATTTACAATTTTTACAGCGCTGTTGGTAAGACTTGCCTTTTGATCAGTTACACTACAAATGCATTTCCGGGGGAATATATTCCAACAGTGTAAGCTACAACGAATTTGGGATGCCGCAGGCCAGGAGGACCACGACCGACTGCGTCCCCTTTCCTACCCACAAACAGATGTATTTTTAATTTGTTTTTCTTTGATAAATCCTGCATAATTCGAAAACGTCAGAGTAAAAGAAAGTCATATTTGCAATTGAAATTTAAAGCTACAAAATCAATTTTTTTAGTGGTAGCCGAGGTACGCCATCACTGGCCTAGTACACCTATTATCTTAGTTGGAACGAAATTAGTTTTGCGCGAAGACAAAAGCACTGTTGAAAAACTATGCGACAAAAATTTAGTTAGTAATCACATATCCACAAGTTCGTAGACTTCCGATTTTTTGGACTACAGACTAAAACGACTAATTTTCTATTTTCTGCAGGGTCTGGCCATGGCGAAGGAGATTGGTGCTGTGAAATATTTAGAATGTTCTGCGTTCACTTAAAAGGGGCTAAAGACAGTTTTTGACGGCCATTCGTTCGGTTCTTTGTCCAGTACTACAACCAAAATCGAAGCGAAAATGTATCAATTGTAAAAGTTACCCGATTTTTTTTAGACAAAAGAGTCACGTTTCTTTATATATAAAATATAGAGAAAGTTATGATTGTTATAAATATAAAAAGAAAAAGCACATAACTTGCATATACTTTATTTTGATTTTCTCACAGATGGAGAAAAGCAGCAAAAGCACATAAATTCGAAGGCTCGGGTGAATGTGTGTTGTCTGCATTTTATAATTTTGTAATTTAATTAAATACTAAAGAACTAATTGACTATGAAGATAATGTATTAAAAATTCGTAAGAGTAGCATGAATCTTTTAATCGTTTAGGGTATTCGTGTTTTTTCTAAATTCTGCAAGTGATTCAGTAAGCGCAACCTCGCCACTTAGTCATTGTTATGGTTGCCCTATCAGTTATCAAGTGTAAATTATACCCTCGATGTTTCAGTCAGTTTCAGATCTTTGATCAGTGTGCTCATCCAGAGGACATGCATTTCTATCAATGGATAAGCGATTTCCGTTTTGCTTTAACCATCACATCCTTCGTTATAAGGGTGGCTTTCCCTTTCCTCATCAATCTGGACCCGCTAGTTTTTCCGCTGACCGGAGGAGCTTCCCGTAGCGAAGAAGGGAATGGGTTCACTTTGATACTTGGACCAGAGATACTACCTTTAGCCATACTGACCACATTCGCAAGAATGTTCTTGCTAATGATAGCCATTTTCTTCTTCACATAAACCTTCTTCTCCTTAAGTAGCGTCCTTCTGAAGAAAGGGAGCAGATTTTCTTCGCGGAAATTTTTCTCACAAGATCAGCGAGTTGCGTTGGGGTTGCGTTTCGTTTGAGTTTAATATTATTGGGGATAACGTCAATTACACAAGATTTTTTTCGTTTATCTGGTCTAATATGAGTCACAAAGCCGAAGCTGTCCAAATAATCAAGAAGATTACCGCTCGGTGTGAGGTCGGATGTCAATGCTTGATTGAAGTTAAGTATTTTATTCACTGTTCAGGCTTGATTTTAGATCGGAAACATATGCCTCGACGACTTCTGGAAGTACTTGTTTCCCTCTCTGGGTTTACTAGGTGGACCAATTCAAAATGAGTTCCGATCAGCGCAAGCTGATTTAATCCATCACACATAATCCTTTTTCCATCTGCATCCGGAGTCGTATTATTAGTTTCGATACCAGCTCTCTTGAGACTTCTTACAGACATCCTTTTCACTTTCATGCAAACGCCATCCGGGCCCTGTGGACTAATGCCGATTAGTTTTTCCGCCCATTGGCTATTGACTTTCCTCCTGTAGCATGAAAGTATTAAGTTCCGGACATTTTTAAGGTATAATTCCAACAAAGCCAGCGAGGAATGGTTGTAATCCAGAAATCGCCAATGAATATTGTTGACGCGTGTGAGAAGAAGACTTTCAATCTTTTCATCGTCGCGCTGGTTGATGTCTCATATCCTTCCATATTGTTTCACGTTAAATCTTAGGAAGTACTAATATCAACTTCTCTAATTTCGACACATAAATATTTATTTCATCGTTAATTAGAAACGCTGCAATCACACTAGATCAATGCAAAAAGCCTGATCGATAATTTTTACCAATGACATTAACAGCAAAATATTTTATCAAAAATTCATCTATTATCAAGATCTCTCCAAACAATTGTCAATATTAATAATTACTTAAGCTCGTACATACATTTCAAAGATCTTGAAATCTTAAGATGCAGTATCGCAAACTGATGTCACGATAATTTTCGATAATAAAACCAACCTCTCACAAACAAGAGAATTATCGCACACGGAGCCTGATACCCATTGATTAAAATCATTATCTTCTGCCATCTCATCGTTGCATGCAAACGGCATAAGAAAAGATGTTCTACTCTAAAGCTATATTTGGGCATAGAAAAACAGAAGACTTTATCTTCTACCCCCCAACCGCTTGCAATGTCACAAATTGTCGAAAATAAATCATCCAATCAAACAAAATAAAATTAATTTTCTGCGTTGGAAACTTGACAGAGAAATCTCTATATCTATGGCATTTCTACGTTTTCACAAAGCGGTTGCGTGCAGCCTACTGAAAGCATTGGAATAACACTAGCCACAAGAGTTTTAACGAGAAAACATCGAATTTTTAATATAACGTATAAAAATATGATTTATTCTCCCCAATAGCATATAATACCCACTGGGTTCAACAGTCTCTCTTTTAAATAGCATTTAAATCGAAAACTTAACATCATTGCAAACATTTGGGTGCAATATTTTAATATATCACGGTGATTTTTTTCCCTATGGAACAGAATGATTTTAATTATCCGGAACGGTTATGGCATCATTTATTGTAGCAGGAACTTTGACTACAAGTCCATTCATATCCTTGTGCCAAATAACACAATCTCCCTTGACCGCGCCGAAGAGGAGCGGCTTACTCGGAAAGCGGGGAATATCGTCAAACAACTGAGGGCTGCCTGCGTAGTGCAGAAAAACATAGGCAAGAGTGTCAAGAATGGCATTCTTGAACTGGAGGAGCTTTTTGGCCGCATAACGCACTACAGGCGGAGGTGGCTTGCAACAGAAAAGCACCAAAAAGACACACTCTCCCTCGAGGCATCAGTGGGTCCTAGCAGCAGCAAAAGAATGGCCGGTAGCCCAATTGAAGGCGACCGTGAGAAAAGGAGAAAGGACGAGACCATAAACGAAGTTGACACTCCAGGCGAGGAGTTTCATGCGGTGCGAAACAAGGCAGCGAAAAAAGCGGCCAAAAAGCTACTCCTAGAAAAAACAGACAAAGAGCTCAACCACGAAAAAAACAAAGAACCCCCAGATATACCGCAGAAAATAAAAAGCAAACCGCGGCGCAAACCCTTGCGCGAGGCACTGCTTATTAAACCCACTAAGGGCCGAACTTACGCAGATGTCCTCCATGAAATTAAAGGAGCGGTCAAGCCAGACGACACCAAAACTGCCATCAAAGCAGTTCGACCAACCCGGAACGGTGGCCTGCTGGTGGAATTCGGGCCAGAGGGCACAAACAAAGATGCATTCCGTGACGCGGTTCAAAAGGTTCTTGGAGATGCGGCAACGGTTGCCTCGCTCGAACCAATGGCCACCCTGGAAATCAGGGACCTCGACTTCGTCACGGACAAAGCTGAAGTAGAGGATGCCATTAGGAGGGAGTTCCCAAGCTTAAGTGAAGTCAAGGCAAGATTGACACGTGAAAACACAAGGGGGCAACGCATGGCTATTGTCGAACTAGCTGGTAAAGACGCCCAGCAAATCCTGGCGAAGGGCAAAATTAAGATAGGTTGGGTGATCTGCAGGATACGGAGAAGAGCGATCCCTATCCGCTGCTTCAGATGCTTCGAATACGGACACACCGCGTATGGCTGTAGGGGACCCGACAGGAGATCTCTGTGCTACAAATGTGGTGAAACGGGGCACAAAAGGAAGGAGTGCACGAACGAGGCAAAATGCATTCTTTGCAAGGATGCTAAGCTAGCACCCGGCGACCTCAAACATGAGCCGGGGACAGGGAGATGCTGGGTTTTCAAGGAGGCCCTAACTAAAGCCAAATCGATACTCAAATGATCCGTATCCTGCAGGTCAATTTGCACCGAAGCGCAAACGCCCAGGACCTACTTGAGCAGTTTGCGAGGGATAAGAAAGCTGACCTCCTGTTGCTGAGTGAGCAACATCATAACAAGGACTCGCAAGCGTGGTACCATGACAAATCTGGTACCTCGGCCATCTGGGTTCGAGACAGCGCCCGCCTTCAGGTGCAGGGCCATGGACGCGGGGATGGTTTGGTGTGGGTGCGGTGTTCAGGGATAACATATTTCAGTGTTTATCTGACGCCTAACGAGGCAATGCGATCCTTTCAAACCAAACTCGATGCCCTGGAGGACGCTGTCTCGAACACAAAGAGCCCCATGCTGGTCGGGGGAGACTTCAACGCTAGAGCCATTGAATGGGGTATGCCACAATCCGACCCAAGGGGAAAGCAAATCTTGGACATGGCGGCCAGAACAGCGCTTTTTGTCCTAAATACTGGTAACACCCCTACTTTCCGCCGCTGGGGTTGCGTAGGAACCATACCCGATGTGACACTCGCTTCGGAGTCCCTGGTACCTAGAGTATACAACTGGCGAGTACTAGAGGACTACTCGGCTAGTGATCACCAGTATATAGCGGTTGAGATTCACGACAGTGCCACTCTGCGTGCATATGCCCAAACTTCAATCCTTGGATGGAGGACTGGGAGGATGGACGTTGAGAGGTTTGCTGACGCGCTTACGGCAGGCGCACCATTGCTGGGAGCTCCGCCAGGGAGTGGAGGGCCTACAGCCAAGGACTTGGTGAACTCAACTATGAGTACCATCATAGCTGCTTGCGAGTCTTCCATGCCCCGTCGAAGACCCCGACATGGTAAGCCTCCAGTATACTGGTGGTCAAACGAGATCGCCAAACAAAGAAGCGAGTGTCACAAACTTCGGCGAGAGGCCCAGCGGGCGCGAACACGGGAGGAGGCAGACACTAGGCTAGCAGCATACAGGTGCGGCAGGAAATATCTTCGCAGGCTTATTAACAAGAGCAAGGCCCGATGCTGGCAAGACCTCGTGGACGATGTAAGTAGGGATCCGTGGGGCCTTGGCTACAAGCTGGTCATGGGGAAACTTGGTGCCCTACGGAAGCCTTGTATACATGACGCGGAAAAGATGGACGCGATAGTGCGGGGGCTCTTCCCCGCCCATCCCGTCCATGTTGACGCTGTCCATGGTGAAACAGCAGTCGAGTGCCCACTCTTCTCACAGCTGGAACTGGAGGAGGCAGTCCTCTCCCTGAAAGCGAGGAAGGCTCCAGGTCCAGATGGTGTTCCAGCTGAGGTTTTGCAGCTCGTCTATCACCATTGTCCTGACTTGCTGCTCAGCACATTCAACGCTTGCCTACGGGACGGGGTTTTCCCGGTACGATGGAAGGTGGCGGGGCTCATGCTGGTCAGCAAGAGGAAGGGAAATCCCGAATCGCCGTCTGCATACCGCCCGTTATGCATGCTAGACACGGCTGGGAAAGTGCTAGAGAAACTCATCAAGGGAAGACTCACTGACGCGATTCGTGCTGCTGGGGACCTATCTCCTCAGCAGTACGGCTTTAGAGCAGGACGTTCTACCATTGATGCGATTGCAGAGGTGGTGAACGCGGTCCAAAAGGCAGAGGCATATAGTCGCACCAAGCGACGGATCGTCCTGTTGGCGACACTCGACGTCAGGAATGCCTTCAACTCTGCTAGATGGGTGGATATTCTGGACACGCTGGAAAACTCTTTTCAAGTTCCAGAATATCTAATGCGGCTTTTGAGGAACTACCTAAAGGACCGAAGCCTGCTCTATGACACGACACAGGGCCAACGAAGGATGGAAATTACATCGGGTGTTACCCAGGGATCTATCCTTGGTCCGGACCTGTGGAACGTGTCTTACGACGGGCTACTGAGACTTGAGATGCCAGATGAGTCGCGCTTGGTCGGCTATGCGGATGATGTTGCGGCTCTGGTCACCGGACGCACCGTTGAACAAGCGCAACTTAGGCTAGGTATGCTAATGCGCCGAGTGAGGGACTGGATGACTGCTCGCGGGCTCAGTTTAGCACTGGAGAAAACCGAAGTGGTCATCTTGACAAAAAAGAGAATCCCTAGAGTAAGGATGATCAGTATTGGAGATATACAGATCGAATCGAAGCCAGCGGTGAAGTTCCTGGGGCTACTGATCGACTCGAAGATGAGTTTCTCTGAGCAAATCAGGGCAACGGCTGAGAAGGCTGCTTCGGGAATATGGCCCTGAGTCGACTTATGGCCAACGTAGGGGGACCCAGCCCATCAAGAAGACGCCTCTTGATGAGTGCTGTAGGGTCAGTGCTACTGTACGGAGCAGAGGTATGGGGCGACGCTCTCAGCAAGGAGGTATACCGAAAACGATTGGCACAGGTACAGAGAAGAGGAGCACTGAGAATTGCATCTTCGTATCCAACAGTCTCCGACTTGGCGGTGAGAGTGATTGCAGGCGTGATACCTGACGCCCTCCTTGCTAGAGAGCGCCGCGCTATTTACCTGCGCCGAAACGAGGATGCGAGGGAGATGGCTGTCCGTGAGGAGAGACAACGCTCGCTCAACGATTGGCAGCAGTCTTGGAGGAATTGCACGAAGGGAAGGTGGACTGCGCGCCTCATCCCGGATGTGAGACCGTGGCTAAATCGAAGGCATGGTGGGACTGACTTCTATCTGACCCAGCTTTTGAGCGGGCACGGGTGTTTTCAGTCTTACCTGCACAAGATCGGCAAGTCACGGTCTCCCGATTGTTGGTTTTGCCCAGGAGAGGAAGACAATGCCTGTCACACATTTTTTGCGTGTACCAAATGGGCCAGGCTGCGAAGGGAACTCTACAGGGAGACGGGAGAGCTCACCCTGGATAATATAGTTGCGGTGATGCTCGAATCGGTTGACAAATGGAACCAGGTGGCACATTATGCTCGGGCAGTCCTAAAAGAGAAAAGGGACTCACAGCAGCCGGAGGCACTGGGGCTGGGGGATCGCTCTTCTGGCAATTCCTCTTCCCCTCTCCCCTCCCGCTAGGAAAGGGACTCCCCAGCTTGAAGGCGCCCCACGGCGTAAAAAAACGAGACCTGGCCCGAAGTAATGTGTCAAACGGTTCCAGGCTAGGTTCTCAGATTGACAGGGGAGGTGTTTAGTGGGTAGTCCAAAGGTATCCTCCATGAGAGTCCCACAATGCCAGACTGGGCATGCATAAATGCCTTCACCTCCCTACCACAAAAAAAAAAAATTCATTTCCTTGCTCACAGGTATCTGGCATCCCAACCCGCGATGTATCGGACAATTTATAAGCCAAGTCAAGCATATCGAACTCTTCATCGCTGGGCTTCTCAGGCAAGCGCTCATAATCGTCTGGTGCAAATATCAAATGACATGTTAAACATGTAACCGTCCCCTCGCATGCTCCAAAGCCTTCGAAATCCAAATTGTTATTAACATCCAGTAGACTGTCACCTACTTTGCCTTTGGCTTTTACTTTGCTCCCATTTGCTTTTATGAACGTGACTTCCACTCTGGAAGTGAAACATAACGAAACGTTAATTAAAATACTCACAGAGATGTTTTCTAATCAACTCACTCTTCCGCATCCTTTTGTACGTTGGGTACAGTATTTGAGAATAATCGCGAAGGATTCATTAGACTGTTTTCTTCAAGGGTAGCATTCGTTTTACAATTTTTAGCACCAATTGATATGTTTCTTACAAAATACGAAGACATCCTTAGGGATTGCAGAAATATGCTTCTAGAAATCGACATTTTGCACAATTCCAACACACTAGAATCGTATTACTAAATTGATTCAACTTAATATTAATTAATCAAAGTATGCGAATCTAAACATAAACTCTGGCGAAACCACGAGTTCAACAACAAAACTTTACTACAATGACGTTTGTCAGATTGACAGTTGAAAATGAGAAACATTTTGCATCGTTAAATGTATTCCGCTCATTTTAACGAAATCGTTAAATTAACTTCAATTTTATATCTCTTTCACTCTTAGGGGGTGAAATGCATACGGTGTTCTTGTCCTTGTCTGACCTTGTTTCTCGCGGATTTTCTTGCAAATACGCGCGTTCACCAATACAAACTTAAGTCGGTGGAACCAAAACAAACTACCGTTAGACGAGCACTTTGTTCGTAGTGCGTCAGCTTCTTAGTATATAAGCTCTGGTCAGACACAAACTGAAGTTAATATACTCTCCTCAATCTAACGCATCAGAACGTTTGAATTGCACTCAGAAGGATTGGGACCGCAGAATGTCCACCATCACCTGCACTCTGCGGTCATCTTATCATTTCATCACGGGTGTCTTGCCTTACTTTGTGACCTTCGGACAGCACATGACTTGCCATAGCAAATCATTCAAGCTATTGCGGCAATGAAAGTGTTTGGGAGATCCCGTCACCGCACTGGAGTCGCACAAAAGATTAGGTGATCTCCGCTCTTCAAATGAAGAGCATTATAACCTAAGATCCTGACCTTCCAAGCTTAGAGAAGGGAATGAAGTCTTTCGTCACAATCTCTGCCAAAGCGATGTAGCTGGTCATTATAATGCGAAATGTGATCATCATTCCTTGAAAAACCGTGTACATAAGGTAGTACAGGTAGGATCTGGTCGTCGTCCCTTCACAAATCTTTCTGGAAAGGAAGTGGATGTATACCCTGCAAAAGACCTGCGTCAATAGTTTAAGCATGCACGTCTGTTTCTTCCGTCCGTATTTATTTTCAATTCCATACTTTGGTTTTCCCGTCTACAGCAAATCGAAAGTATTTGTGGCAATCTGTCCGTCCGAAAATCGTTTTTTTTCGGTAACCTTTGCTTCTTATTGCTGTTCCGAACACAAACGACTATCCACCGGAAGATCCTTCAGCATCTTTTTCGCAATCCCAGTCTCCTAAGGATTGTACGAAAATTAGCTGCCCTGTAGTAATTGAGCAGCCTGCCTAGGCAAACTGCTGAAAAGACCTTTGCGAAGAAAATAGTATTTTGATGAAAATAACAACGCAATAAGTGCAGAACAATTTGATACGCAACTTATTAACATTTTTATTTTTATATCCGCACCTAATTCGGCCACTTCCATTGTCAGAAAAAGATTTCCCAAAGAAAGAAATGAAAAAATTAAATAAAACTACAAAAAAATGATAACGGCAACCCCATTTGCCACGCAATTTAGCAAAGCAATTGCTAGTTTGCTTCAACGAGAAAAACCTCCATTACCACCATGAAGAGGCTCGTCGCGATAAGCGGAAAGATTGTCTAGCCGGACCCGGATGGGGGTTCTGGAAGAGATCTAGCGAGTGACGGAAGGTTTTGCTTGGCGCACGTAAAAAAACTGTTGCGTGGCAACATATAAAAAAACAGAAAATATCTTCGGGGTCGATTTTGGAGGAGATGCGAGCGTGCAGTTGTGATGGTGGAGCCAATCGAACAATGGTGTAGATCTCCTCCTCGAACAGCAGTTTCTTTCAGCTGAAATCTTCAAAAGATTGATTGTCAAGACATTTGTGTGCATGGCCTTCTGTCTGGAGCCACCTAAGAGAATCGTCCTCTGTCTAGGGGAGTGTACTTGAACAATTTCATATTGAAATATTAATTTAAAATGGATAAAGTGCATCTGATATATTATATATTATTGTTTGGTGAATTTTAGTGATTATAATACGATACGAATCATTTCTGTGTCTCTTAAACTTACTTAAGCTTACAAAGTTAATGAATTTACAATGAAAAAATATTGATTCATAAAAAATCAAGCCAGCGAGGCCTCTAACAATAAATAAAATAAAAATTGTATGCAGTGATCAAAATTTGGAATGTGGAGTGGCTGAATTCTTCCATGATTCATTGATTTCTTTCCGCATTTTGGAACAGTGATATTTCGTGCAATTTCCCTTCTCTTTTCTCCTGGGTGACGATAAGTTGGAGTAAGGAATTGGGCCAACAGCTTGCATTCATTCATTTTGCCGCGAGAAGCAAGAATGACTCCGCTATTCTTTTAGTGTGAATAAGTAAACGGCATCACCTTTGGCCACTGTATAGTTAGTAGCCAAAGGCTATAAGAGGCTTAAGTCCTTGAAACTTAGCAATAATTAATCCAAGTGTAGCCAAATCATCGAATATCAGTGAACAGTTCTTCAATGTGTAATTTGATGTGATGGTGATAAAGTATGCACCAAATAATTCATGAGGATGTGGGATTGCTATGCCAATCACGTTGAATATTGATATGTAGATATGAACGTGGAAGTCTTCATAAATAAATAAAAATGTCTACTGTGCCTGTGACAAATTAACCTTCATTAAATAATTCGAACCGCTAACCGTAGATCAGTTAACCTTTAATCGCTTATGAACGAAATCTAAATTTAAATACGTATACATCTAGTTGTGTCGATTTGAAATCTATGGAGATTGAAATTTAAAGTGATAAAATTAAGAATATTTAAAATAAAGAAGTTTTAAAAAAATGTTAAATTAAAATTTTTAAAAAAATTTTTAGAGTGTTATAGGTCTTTACGCGCCCCAAACGCGAGCGCAAGGGGATGGATGAGTAACCTTTTGTTTTTTGCATAGAAAAATACATATTTATGTTGTTAAATATTAGATTGATGAAATTTAACGTTTTTTCTTATATTAACCATGCACTCATCTTAAATACAAATATATATATATATATATATATATATATATATATATATATATATATATATATATATATATATATATATATATATATATATATATATATATATATATATATATATATAAATATATATGTATATACATAATTTTAATGAAAGAAAAAATTATGAATGAAACAATAACAGCCGAAGTTAAAGTAAAATTTAGCACCAATGTACAGAAAAGTGTATATTTTAGTTCAGCCTGTCGCAGGGTCATATAACATGACTTTAAAATAAATTTTAAACGTTCATATTTTTCATTTAAAAGAAAAATTCATGCGAATTATGTTTGTAAGAGTTCTTCATTCAAATGAAAAATATACGGCCACGTCTACAATGGACCTTGACCCAGATGGGGGGTGCGGGGGGCCACCGCTTCCACCTGGATGCTCCACTCTTGTTCGGGAGCCGTAAGTATAAACAGTAAAGACAAGATCCTCTCGAGTCTCGCACGCCTTCACCAGGCTCAGTCTGTCGTTTTGCTTTGGCAATACATTCTTCTGTAGGTTATCTCGGCCTCGACACCATCGAACCAAGTCATCCGATCATTTTATTCATGATGCGAATTTTTTTTGTAGTGGGGCCTTGTGTTGGAGGGTCAATTAATCCAAGTTTTGATTGAGACTCACCCGATCCTGATTCGCGTAAATCCAATTAATTTAATATTGATTGGATCCAATAGCAACCTTTGGTTCTGTTGGGCATTCCATCCACTTGGATTCAATGAGCTGTCGCATTGTCTCAATCAATCCAAGTTTTGATTGAGACTCACCTGATTCAATTCGCGACATTTTTGGTGACCCCGACGTGATATCCTTACGACCATCTTACCAGGGGGTGCACATATCGCATCTACAAGCATGGACCAGCTCGCCGCAGAGCAACCGAAAACAGGAGAGGAGATCCAGAATTAAATCCAAAACTTCCTCAAGGACAGCGAGTATCGATAAACAGGCCATATTTTGAAAGGCGCCTTCGAGAATTAACAGCTGCTTGGGACAGATTTGAGGAGGGCGATAATAGAATCCGTGCACTGGATACAGTCCCCACTGACCATGCATATTTCCGCACTGAGTATTGCAAGGAAGTGTCAGAATTAAAGTTGGAGTATGAAGACTTGTTTGAGAATGAGCTCCGCAAGATGAAAGACGCCGAGTCTACCATGTTAAAAGATGAAGGTGAAAAGGGTAATGCCCAGAAACCAAAATAGGCCCAACCCACACTGCCAGTTAACGTTAGGACATTGATAAGCCGCCAAAAGGCAATCATGGACACAGTTCAGTGCCATTTAGCAAAACAACCAGTTTCCCAAGGAGTAAGTTTGATAAATAAGATGATCAACTGGCTGTGGAGTTAAATTGAGGATATCTATTATTCTATATTGGAGCTAACAGATGCTCACGATGGTTATGATATGGAGGCATTCATTGAGCTCGAGCACATGATCAGGCAACAGCTGACGATGTCCGAAACACCACAAGCAAGTGACCCCTATTAGATCACTGCAAGGATAGAGGCCTCTCCCATACGTCTGCCAAGGGTTACAATCCCAACTTTTGATGGTGATTACCTAAAATGGGACGTGTTTACCCAAATGGTACACCTTCAATCCGTACCAGCGATCCAGAAGATGTGGTATTTGAAGAATCATGTTACTGGAGAGGCAGAAAAGCTCATTCGACATCTGCCATTGACAGAGGCTAGTTACAATTCAGCTAGGAATTTGATCCAAAGCCGATACAATAACAAAAGGCTTCTAACGTCAGCGATCATATCCAAGATTATGAGCTCACCAGCCATAACTACTGAAGCACCAACATCATCAGTAGTTAAAAACCTCCATGATGCCGTTCACGAAGGCCTATTGGCTTTAACCAATCTGGAGGTAGATGTCTCAACTTGGGACCCATTACTTCTTCACTTGATTGTTAAAAAAAAGCCATACGCTGTATGAACAATCCATAACAAGGCCAAAGGAAAACCAATCAATGAGAGTGTTTTTGGAGTTTCTGGAGTTTCAGTTCCAGTCCCTTGAGTCCATCGGTCAGAAAGACAAACCAAGCTAAACGCAATCACTTACATCTACTGTCCCAGCGAAGCGGACCTCGTCCTGCATAGTGTGCAAGCAGTCTATACATTCCTTGTTCTCATGCACTCGGTTCTTACAAATTTCAGTGCCAACCAGGCTTCAGTGCATCCAAGGGAATAAGTCATGTGTAAATTGCCTTCGTACTGGGCACAAGGCCAACGCATGCACCCTTCGAGCCTGCACCAAATGCAATAAAAGACACAACACGCTTCTTCATCTGGATACCACTCCCCGAGATACAGCAAAACGAGATATCATAAAGGGTACTCAGCAAAAAAACCCAACATCTGGCTCATCGTCACTTGCAGCCTCATCTAACCATGACCAACACCACTATATTCTTCTTTGAACAGCAAGAGTCATTGCTAAGGCGTATAATGGACAAGCCGTGGTCTGAATAGCACTACTGAACTCTGTGTCAAAAATAAATCTGGTGACTGATAGGCTGATCAAACAATTGGGTTTATCATGGTGACGAGCAGACTTGCACATCGAAGGAATCGGGGGAGCATCAAGTAATGTTAGGCGGAAAATCAACCTTGATATTCAGTCTCGAGTCACAAGATATTCAGCTGCACTCGAGGCTTATGTGCTTCCGGAGATTGTGTCCTCGCAGCCAACATATTATGTCAAAATCACCTCATGGCCAATACCATTAACACTTTCACTTGCTGATCCAACGTTCAATCAACCTGACCACGTGGATATCCTACTGGGAGCAGAGTTTCATCATCAGCTGTTAAAGTCGGGCCAACTCAAGCTGGTGGAAAAATTACCCATCCTTCAGAACACAGCATTTAGTTGGATGGTTTTTGGGAGGATTGACTCGACCCAGACGTCTCGTGCTACTTGCGGTGTCCTCCCTGCAGAGGAGCAAATGACTAATGAGCTATTGGAACGGTTTTGGAGAATCGACGACTTCACTGAGTGTCAAACATTGATGTCAGTGGCTGAGAAGCAATCTGAAAGTCATTTTGTGAAAAGCACAGAGAGAACGCAGGACGGTCGCTTTATTGTCCGATTGCCCTTTGTAGACCGACCCACTACTTTGGGGGAATCCAGGAGGATAGCGTTCAATCGTCTCTGCGCACTGGAAAGAGGACTTGCGAATGACGCTGCTGTGCGTGAACAATATCACGAGTTTATGAAGGAATACGAACCATTGGTACATATGTCTGAAATAAACTCAATTGATGTACCAGACCACCATTACGTCACGATGTACCAGACCACCAGAGAGCACATCTAAGAAGCTTCGCGTGGTCTTTGACGCATAGCTTAATACTTATTCAGGATTATCACTCAATGATATATTGCATACTGGCCCCAAGATACAAGCAGATCTATTCACGATCTTACTGCGATTTCGTCTTCCCACTTACGTATTCACCACTGACATCCAAAAAATGTATCGACAGATACTCTTGCATCCAGAAGATAGAGTGTACCAGTTCATTCTATGGCATGATCATCCACTTTAGCCCACTTGCTATTACCAGCTCAACACCGTCACTTACGGGACACGTGCTGCACCATACTTGGCAATTAAGTGTCTCCAAAGGCTCGCACAGAACAGTAAGCGCAAATACCTATTAGGATCTTTGGCACCAAGTGAACATTTCTATATGGATGACGGCTTGGCTGATTCCAATCCCTTGGTCAAAGCCATGGAAATCCAGAGACAATTGACCGAATTGCTAGGCATCACTGGTTTTAATCTGCGCATATGGTGTGCAAACAGCTGGAGACTTTTAGACGGTATGCCCACAGACCACCAGGAGGTTGACTTGGATCTAGAAGGAACACAGGCTGGTTCAATTAAAACATTGGGCCTGATGTGGCGATCAAGCGAATATCAGTTCCTCATAAAGGTCAGCCAATCGTTGGAAGGGAAGATTACTCGGAAAACTGTTGCCTTAGAACTAGCCAGAATATTTGACCCCCTGGAAATATCGTCACCAATAGTCGTCACCGTAAAAATATTTATCCAAAAACTGTGGCA
The DNA here is from genome assembly GCA_963969285.1 of Odontomyia ornata. NCBI lineage: Eukaryota > Metazoa > Arthropoda > Insecta > Diptera > Stratiomyidae > Odontomyia > Odontomyia ornata. Next base: position 216,874,313 of record OZ017738.1, on the reverse strand, counting down.
GTTAAATGGCTCTTGGGATGATCCATTACCCGCAGATCTGGAAAAGACTTGGAAATCATTGCGTCATGATCTTCAGAGCTTACAGAATATACAGTTTCCACGGCACATTTTTTCACAACAGATGCCACGATTAGTCCAGGTCCATGTGTTTGCAGATGCATCCATGGAGGCATATGGTGCAGCAGTCTATGTGTAATCCATTCTCCAGAATGGACAGGTGGTCGTCAGACTATTATGTACCAAGTCTCGGTGTTTCCTATCACAAGCCCAGCATTACCTCGGTTGGAGCTATGCGCTGCCCTTTTAGGCGTCCAGCTGGCCACCAGAGCCAGACGAGATCAGCGCTATGAAAATCACCCGACATACTTTTGGACCGACTCTGAAATTGTCCTGGCTTGGATTCATTCCTCAGCATCTTCATTCCACATATTCGTCACCAATCGTGTATCCAAAATTCAGGAATGTTCACTAGCTTCCTAATGGTGCCATGTTCGATCCAACGACAATCCAGCCGACATCGTCTCCCGCGGAATACCACCACCGAAGTTTACGTCATCAAGTCTTCGGTTCTATGGCCCGCGTTTCCTGCATGGGAATGAAACCTTATGGCCAAATCCGTTCAACAAAAACATCAACCAAATCAAGCCCAGTGAGTCATCAGAATTAAACAAAAGGCACCAGAAGCCATAGTTGTGCTCATCACCGAACCAGGTGACACAATATACCACATTAATCATCGTAACTCTTTCACGACCTTACCAAGGATAGTTGCCTACAATTTGCGTTTTGGCCGTCATACCAGACAACCTAAAACTGATAGGACTCCCCATCTCGCATTAACACCAGAAGAGTTGAGGAGGGCACTGATGTCCATAATTCGATCGATCCAGGAGAATGATTTCAAAGATGACTTGCACTACTTGCAAAAATACGTGAAGGTCAAACCAAGAAGTTCTCTTTGGGATATGACACCAATCATCGACAACGATGGAGTCATGAGAATTTCTGGCTGCCTTGGCAATTTATCTGGTTCCTACGATGCCAAACACCCTATGATACTTCCGTACAATGACCCAACAGTCAAACTTATCATGCGAAACATTCATGATCGACATCTCCACTGTGGTCCACAAGCACTACTCAATTACACCAGGCAGAGGTTCTGGCCCATCAACGGGGAGGTCATGGCGAGATCGGTTGTCCAACATTGTGTGACCTGTGCCAAGGCAAAGCTAAAAATGCTGAGCCAGCTCATGGGAAATCTGCCTGAAACCCGAATGCAACCAGCACGACCATTCATAAATCCAGGAGTGGACTTCTGTGGTCCATTTAAGGTTCACTTTAAAACTCGAGGGAAAAAACCACAGAAGGCTTATATTGTGGTATTCTGTTGCTTTGCCACGAAGGCAGTCTACTTAGAGCTGGCCACCAATCTGACCACGGGTGCATTCATTAGCGCACTCATACGTTTTCTGGGCAGGAGAGGACATTGTAAAAAACTATAATGTGGTGCAATGAACAAGTTGGCTCAACTCAAATCATCAATATGTTTCCAGGCTGCCTAGGAGTCCATCATTGGCGCGTGCAGTTCAAGGGGAATTCAATTTAATTTCATTCCTCCAAGAGCACCTCATTTCGGTGGGCTATGGGAGGCGGCAGTTAAGTCAGCAAAGCATCATCTACTGCGCAGTGCTTCATTAGCCTCACTTACTCATGAAGAGCTGGAGACTGTTGTGATTGGAGTGGAAGTGGTTTTGAACTCCAGGCCAATTTGTCCCATGTCCTCCGATCCAAGTATTTGGAAGCCTTGACACCAGGACACTTCTTAATTGGGGAACCATTAACGGCTTAAGTTGATATCAACGCAAGGCCAAACACTTGCAGCTTGACACGCAGATGGGAGGAGGTTAGATGTCTGTGGCTGAATTTCTTGCAGCGATTGTCTCTTGAATACCTTAACCATCTCCAGAGCAAACAGAAATGGCGTAGTCCACCGGCTAATGTGCTGCCGGGGATGATGGTAATACTGAAGAAAGAAAATGGTCCAATACCGCAGTGGCCCTTGGGACGTATTTACAAAATATTCAGGGTTGACGATAGACTGGTGCATGTGGTGGAGGTGCAGACAACATCCAGTATTCGTAAGGGGTCGATTCTCAGGTTGGCTCCATTGCCTGTTGAGGGCTTCTTGAAGCCACCTGATTCAACTTCCATCAGTCCGGAAGATCTAAAATATAATCCCAGACCATCACGTACTCTTGCGCAGGACTATCACCAACGCCCAAGAGATGTTGCAGGTCCATCACGAGAATCAGTCCGACGACGAGGATATCTTGCGGATCGACGCCTCCCCCAAGAAATATGCAAGATTTACTGCATCTCTAACGATGCTCACTGTCCTAATAGGACTCTTGTTGTTACCACTAATCTTTGGATCTCCAGTTCAAATTACAAGTTTCAATCAGGCACCCGGCATACATTTCGAGCGGATAGCAACCATTGAACCCATAGCAGCTGAATGGAACTTAATAATCTACTATAATGTAAAACCAACTTGGAAGGGCCTAGCGGCGATGCACAATGGAATGGACATGATGAATCACCTGTGTGGCTAACTACAGCAAAATAACAAATGCAGAATTTTGATTAAGCAATTCAACTACATTATTGCCGAGCTGGAGCTTAACGAAGTGCTTCTGACCAACAAACGTAATCAAAGAGGCGCAATTGACCTAGTGGGTAATATCGCGCCCTCACTTTTTGGAATTCCCGACACTGAATATGCTCAAGAAATGGCTAAAACTATCGACCACGCCAAAGCCAATGAAGGCCATCTCCTTAATCTCATGAAGAACCAGATGTCAATACTTGACGCCACCATTAACATAATTAACAGAGACCAGACGCTGATCAATGAGACTTTCGGAGAAGTGGGAAAACAAATTCATGAGATAGCACAAAGGATCCAGGAAGATTATATTCTAGAGCACCACCCACGAATCATCCAACTGATAAACATGCTGTCTATCCAACTAACTATACGAGCATCTAGCTTGCAAAACTCGTCATGGCAAAATCAGCCCAATGTTGCTACCAGTTGATCAAATCCAACAAGAACTACGTAAAATAAGATCGCACTTGGTACCACCACTCCAGATACCTACCCAAAGCGACGATCCAGTTAATATTTATAAACTAATGACAATAAAAGGCGCTGCCACTAGAAATTACTTCATTTTCAACATAAGGTTACCACTAACCAACCAAGATCAATTTCATCTGTTCCAGCTTACACCAATCCCGGTCACCATCAACAGCACCATCGTTGCCGAGAGTGGTGCTACTGGCGGTGAACAATCACAGAGACAAGTTTTTTTCCATGACCTCCGAGATGCTGGAAACATATATTGAGAGCAAACTGAACTACCTACTTTGTCCAAGGCTACAAACCGTTTTCACATCTGCATCAAGCTACTTAGCCTGCGAAGTTGGCCTGCTTAACAGCAACAGTAATACTTTATGCCCCTTAGCAAGAGTAGGTGATGAATTTGTCTACTTAAAATAACTGAAGATGAACCACCGGATATTTGCAATTCAAGGAACCAATGAATCTAAACGCTGTTTGTGGCTCGAACATTTTCCAGGTTACATTGGAGCACACCGGACTCATTGAACTTCAACAGGAATGTACGCTACGAAATGCTTTACTGAACGTACATAGCTACAGCATTTTCAATGCGACCAGTCATCTAACCTATGCAACATTCATCAACTTCAATACGACCATAGATCTACCAGCCTTATTTCCACTCAAGGTGCACAATGCCACGTCATATCCTACAACCATCCACAATCTCACAATATTACAGCAACTTCTGGAAGAGCAGCAGGATTTTCGATTAGCTAAAATTCAACAAGTTGTTCACCATCCATTAGCCATTAGCTACATTAGTTTGACATTGCTTATTATATTGGCCATCATCATTTGTTGGAAGGGACGTTTTCTTTGGTGAAGATACAACGGCCCTGAATACTCAAGACCAACACCAGCCCCACGACACCATGTGGATACAGACTTTACCGTTAGCATCCAACGGGGGGGGTGTACAAACACATCACCGGTAAAATCATTCATCATATTTCATAATTTATTATTCGCCCTGTAAATACAAAATTTATTTCTCTAAATTCTATTAGTCCAAACATATTATATTAAAATTCAACCATATTATTACAATTTATTTTATTTCTGTTTCAAGTGTAATGCACCACTCTCACATTGAGACGCATCGTCAGCAGTTTTGTCCACGATAAAGAATATTAAGTATCGCTTGATATTCATCTTTGATCAACAAGCGTCAGCAATTTTTTCCTTACATGCACGTGCGTCTTAATGTGAGAGTTGTGAAATCAGCATTTTGTCACCATACCAAAATGTGAATTAAAAATCAAATCAGTCAGTCAGTTGTTGATCGTCAATCAAACAGTGCATTTTTATTTTAACTGCGTGCCTTGTAGTAAGTGAGGATTATTTTAACAGTGTGCCTTGTAGTTAGTGAGGATTATTTTAACAGTGTGCCTTGTAGCTAGTGAGGTTTACTTAAGACAGTGCATTTTGTGGCTATCGAGTGTGTGAAGACTGATTTATCAAGTAAGTGACGCATCTCTCAATCAATCCAAGTTTTGATTGAGACTCACCTGAACCTGAGTCGCGTAAATCCAATCAATTTAATATTAATTGGATCCAATAGCAGCCTTTGGTTTCTATTGGGCATAAGACTGATTTATTCAAAAATCAATCAATCCTAACAAGTGCGTGACGCGTGTCTCAATTAATCCAAGTTTTGATTGAGACTCACCTGATCCTGATTCGAGTAAATTCAATCGATTCAATATTGATTGGATCCAATAGCAACCTTTGGTTCTGTTGAGCATTTCATCCACTTGGATTCAATGAGCTGTCGCATTGCCTCAATTAATCCAAGTTTTGTTGAGACTCACCTGATCCAATTCGCGACAGAGCCTTCCAAAAGATGTTCGATCCAGATTTCTTCAAACCAGCTCCTAATGACGTGCTTATAGGAGCCGAACACTATTTTGGAGTGCAACGAGATGGCCGTATAAACTTGGGAAAAGGTCTGCCTATACTACAAAATACTGCCTTCGGTTGGATGGTTGAAGGGAAGCTATCTAAAATCTCCAAGGATTCAACACCATCATGTTTTATTGGTACAACGGAAGCAGTTGACCTGAACAGGCAAATCGAACGGTTTTGGGCGATAGAAACCGTTGAGAACATAGTGCCACCCCGAAAACGTGCCGAAAATAAGTGTGAAACTCTCTTCATCGAAAACACAAAACGAAACCACGACGGAAGGTTCGTGGTAAGGCTCCCATTCGCTGAAGATCCTTTATCGTTAGGAGATTCTAAAGAACAGACTCAAAGAAGATTTCAAGCAGTTGAAAGAAGACTAAAAAAATCAAGAACTGAAAGAACAGTATGTCAGCTTTCTGCGAGAATACATAGAACTAGGACATATGTCTGAAGTAACTGAGCTTCCGACTTCACATTATTTTTCACAGCACCACAGTGTCTATAAGCCTGATAGCAATACAACTAAGCTCAGAGTGGTGTTCGATAGATTCGCGAAAACATCATCCCAATTGCACTCAACGACGTCCTGTTCACCGGCCCTAAGATTCAAAAAGACTTATTCTCAGTCCTGCTAAGCTTCCGGCTACTACGATACGTCTGCACCGCAGACATGAAAGAATGTAACACCAAGTACTCGTGGATGAAAAGGATAGGAAATATCAGCTGATCGTGTGGTGGGAGAATCCAAATGAAGCCATGAAGCCATATGCGAGAACATCTATGTGGATGACGCGATTTTTGGAGCTGATATCCTAAGTGAGGTGTTGGAAGCACAAAGTCAGATAAAGGCAATACTTAGCCAAGGTGGTTTCAAGCTACGGAGGTGGTGTTTCAATCATGCATTATTCACAAAGGATCTTCCTAGCAGTGAGGTAGCTGCGCAATTGGGCCTTGTAGGCGAGGCAGAAGAACAAATAAAGGCACTCGGGTTAAGATGGCTTCCAAACGATGACGAACTACGTGTAACGGTTAGCTATCAAGACACGGTGAGCATCACGTAACGGCAGGTCCTATCTGACGTTGCTCAACTATTTGACCTTTTAGGGTTGATGGGACCAGTTACTGTTACTGCTAAGCTTATGCTTCAAGGGCTCTGGAAACTAAAGTGGGACGATATCATTCCTGACGATTTTCGAAATGATTGGCGCAAATTCCGAAACAATCTCGAGGCACTATCGGACGTATCAATTCCTTGTCTTGTTTTGGCGCACTATCGTCCAAAATCAGGATAGCTCCACGTCTTTTGTGATGCTTCTGAAAAGGCGTATGGAGCGGCAATATATGTCCGGTCACTCCTTGGAGATGGTAAAATAATTATACGACTATTGTGCGCGAAGTCTAGAGTAGCTCCTCTAAAACCTATTACGTTACTTCGACTAGAACTATGCGCCACGAAATTAGGAACAGAGTTACTTAAGCGAGTGAAAATTGACTGAAAATGGAATGACCCAAGTCATTTGTGGACCGACTCAGAAATAGTGCTATCATGGTTAAAATCTCCAGCATCTTCACTACAGAATTTTTTTGCAAACAGAATATCCGTAATACAAGAACTTACCATAGAGTCCCAGTGGAAACACGTTCCGTCCAAGCACAATCCAGCAGACTTGATTTCAAGAGGAGTCACTCCTGAAAGGTTCAACCAGCATCAACAGTGGTTTTTCGGTTCCACATTTCTACATCAACAAGAAAATCATTGGCCGAACAAGATGATTGACGTTAACACGTCTTTGGAACGAAAACAACCCGATTCTGTTTTATTAGCTGCGCCTTCAAACGATGGCTTTGTTTCATCCTTGAGCCATTGTAGCCATATAAGTCGAGCTAAACGAGCAGTAGCTTATGGTTTTCGCTTCATCACTAAACCCAAACGATCTACACCTAAGCGAACCGGGAAATTACCTATTGAGTAGATAGAAGAAGCTACGAACGTTATTTTAAAAGAAGTTCAAGCCGAAGCTTTACGCAAGACTTGAAGCAATTGAAGAAACATAAAGGTGTTGACCGAACTAGCAACATCAGCGATCTTTATCCCTTACTTGATAAACTTGGACTTATAAGACTCAACGGCAGACTTCAAAATTCTGATAGCGAATACGAAGCAAAGCATTACTTGCTTTTGCCTCAGAAACACTACATTACGAGGCTAACCATGCAAGAAATCCATGACTCCAACAATCATGTCAGACAAAACGGCTTATGGGTGATAACACGGCAAACGTCTTGGCCCATACATGGGAAATCCGTTGCAAGGATAATCGTTGATAAATGCGTCATATGTGCACGAGAAAAACCGAAACTGTTACAACAAATAATGGACAATCTTCCGAAAGAACAAGTACAAACAGCTCTACCATTCATAACATCCGATGTCGACTTTTGTGGCCCCTTTTTCGTGTGAACAGAAATCTGAGGCAAACCACCCCAGAAAGAATATGTAGCATTGTTTTGCTGCTTTGTTACCAAGGGCGTCCACTTGGAAGTGGTAAACAATTTTACAACGGACGCATTCCTTCAAGCCTTAAAACGATTCACAGGGTGACGTAGCAATTGTTCTACCATCTATTGTGACAATGCTATGAACTTCTTTGGAGGCAGCAACCAGGTAAACGAACTGAAAACCATAATTCACGCTTCGAAGTCATTCAAAATTGATTCAAAATTATTGTGTGCCAAAAAGAATCAACTTCAAGTTGATTCCTCCTCGCGCGCCCCATTTGGGTGGTTTATGGGAGGCCACAGTAAAATCGGCCAAGCAATTGTTTTATAAAACAGCATCCAGCAAACCTCTAACGTATGAAGAATAAACAACTTTGTCGGAATCTGTCGGAATTGAAGCCATCCTGAATTCACGACCACTCACACCTCTCTCGAGTGATCCAAATGATCTAACTGCACTCACGCCAGGGCATTTGCTTATTGGAGATCCTATGAACTTTACTGTTGATCCTTATGCCCAGCCTAATACACTGTCGTCAGTTGATAGGTGGAAGGACTTGACAAGGATAAAACTTGCATTTTGGGACCATTGGAGAAGGGAGTACCTGAGTGAACTTCAACAACGCAACAAGTGGAAAACAACGACTGATAGCATAGAAATTGGAACAATGGTCATCATTAAAGAAAACAACGCCCCACTCCAATCATGGCCGTTGGGACGTATCATTACCACCAACAAGGGAGACGATGGTCAAGTTCAAGTGGTCAAAGTGAAGACTGCATCTGGTATAATCAAGCGACCCATACATAAGCTGGCACGTCTTCCAATTGAGACTGATCAAAATGAACGCGAATGGTCGATTAGGAAAATGAAGTCCATAAAAACACTACCGGGACCATCAAGTCTGAACACGAAACGAATGAGGACTATTACTTCAACTGGCAGAGGCGCGTCAGAGGACAATAAAAGGCCATCCATCAATAAAAACCCAAAGAAATTTTCATGAGCTCTAGCCACATCATTGGCAATATGTGTCCTACTACCGGTGAAAGCGACAACACCACCAATAAAAATCTCACCGTTCCAGAACTATCCTGGGCTTTACTTTGTACACCTCGGGTCAGCATCTCTGATTGTCGATGACTGGACAATGGTTGTAATTTAATCCATAAAGCCTTTTCGGAGTGAATACGACTCAATATGTCAGGCTGCACAACGATTACATGCATTCTGTATACAAATGCGAGATCCTCAATCATGCGAGTAGACTATAGACCTTCAATTCACCCTAGAAGAACTAACCAATAACAATGAAATATTAGCAACAAACATGAAGAGAAGCAGAAGATCACTACTGGATGTCATTGGAAACATAGCAAACTCACTGTTTGGAGTTTTGGATTCACAATATGCAGTAAGAATGTCAAAAGTTATAAATCAGCTCGAAAATAACGACCAGCATGTCCTGGACCTTGTAAGGAATCAAACGACCATCATGACGCTACCGCGAATATATTTCAAAGCTCGCACGATGCTATCACACGAAGAATCCAACAATTTTATGAGTTCCTAAATAAGACTGCCAATACTGTCAATGTCGTAAGGAAGGCAATCGACATCCAGAGGCTCCTTGAAATCTTCAATACATTGTCGATCCGCTTGATTCTTGCAATATCCAATATCTGCTCTATTGAATGTTGTGGTCGACACACATCATGGGCAAGTTAGTCCACTGCTACTTAGTCCTAGCCAATTACATCATCAATTGCAGTTGATTAAAGCAAATTTACCTGCTCATTTGTGTCCTCCAGCTAAGCCAGATAATTGAGTCGAGTTATATGAGTCATGACCATTCAGGGGCGACTAATCAGCGATCATATTATCTTTCGAATCAAACTGCCCGTTACCACTGACACAATATTTGATGTATTGAAGAACACACCAGTGCCACTGTTTTCAACAAACAAAACATTTACGAGGATTCAGCTGGGCGCTCAATACATATTGATAAATCTGCATAGTGATTAATATTATTCGATTTCAGAGTATGAACTCACGACAAAATGCTATCAGGTGCAAGGGGTTGAGCTCTTCTGCAAAATGGCACGACCAACGATTGACACCCGCGTTCCTGTAGCTAGATGCTGCAAGGCTCAATCTACTCCCGGTGCAATATAAAGAAGACAGAAGGCGACCCGCAATGGACACAGTTGCAAATTACGAATCACTGGATTCACACAAGCAGATACGACACTATGATCAGTGTAATTTGTAATGACCAAATTACGCAGGACCATCTCAAAGATGTAGGCGTTATAGAGCTTTCTCCTGGGTGTACACTTAAGTATGGACAACTCACAATCGAGGCAGCTAATCGTCATGAAACTCTAATTTCACTTCCCACTATTCCAACCAGAAACGTCAGTCAAAACCTTCCGATTCACGATCAGGATCCTGAATTAAAATTTTCATCTCTAGACAACAGTAGCATTGCAGAAGACATCAGTGAATTAAAGCAACGTCTTGACCTTCTCCATCAAAATTACGTCCTTCCGAAACATATCCAGCATGATGTACATCAATTCGGCGTAGCATACTCAGCTTTAATTATCATCCTAGCAACTGTGGGTATCCTGACGATCAAGTACTGGCAAGCGTATCGCCAACAATCACGATAAAATTACTCACTTATTCCGCCATTAAGACAAAGTATCGATACACTACCAGCAGCCGACTTCATGGTCCAGATCCAGGATTGAACATATCGTTCAAGGTGGGTAGAACGTTACAAAATCAAATCATATTTCATCAAAACTCATGAGTCTTATATAAATACAATTCTTCAAAACTAGATTGAAATCATACCAAACATCTAAATTCGTTAAAATCACATTTCATTGTTTTTAACTTGATATGCTCAGCATTTTCAAAATCACTATGTAGACATTTTACGATTCCCATAATAACCTTCAGTTAAATTCCATTTCTATTCTCATATATCCAAGGATTTAACTTGAATTGTAATATTAGACTCTGTAAAATGTGGGAAAGAACTTCATTTGAAGTTTTCTCGCGTGAAATAAAATACATGTGAAGGCATTTGTACTTTGTAGATGCAATAATTTGTTTGGTCTAGTTTAAGATAGTCGTAAGCAAATTTGTATTTTAAAAGATTTAGTTAGAACCGAAATAAAGTGAGTGTGTTGTTATCAGTTAAACGCGGCGGTTTTAGTAGAAGATTATTTTCACCCCTTCAAGTTGATTAGGTGTTACACCTAATGAGCAATTAAAGTGTGATATGTGTTTCACCATCGCAATTATTTCAAACTTTCACGAATTCCTTTTCTGAAGCTGATTAGGTGTTACAGCTGATTAGCATTTACATTGTGATAGGCGTTTCACCATCGCAAACTAGCTCTCTAATTTTCAACAATGTTCTTAATGGTTGTGAAAACAATTGCGACAGTAGCTCGCGAAATTATTTGTACATGTAACACTGCCCCCCACCTCAGTTCTTTTCGTCCCGAGAAGATGGGTCGCCAATTGTAGTCAATTCTTCCTGGATGTCATATGTAGCAAGATGGTCCAGGTGAACGATTTTCATTTTTGCTCTCGGCTTACGGTGTTCCTGTATGCGGTAAACGACGTCGTTGATTCGCTTTGTAACATTGTGAAGTCTCTCCAAATTATGCCTACCCTTCCGTCGTTGTGGGTTATATAGCCAAACCAAGTCAACTTGCTGGAAGCCAGTGGAATTTGCTTTTAGATCATACCTGCTCTTCATGTGGTCAAAAGCTGATTGGAGGTGTTTTTGCACTATCCGATGTATCTGATTCAACCATTGCCTTAGCTCACTTGCGTACTCCGAGATAGTTTTGGGTTTCTCAGGAGGTATTCCGAACTTCATATCAGCCGGCAGACGAATATCTTTCCAAAAATGGCGTTGGCTGTGGCTTGGCCCGTTGATGCACATTCGGCGGCTCTGTACGCCATCAAAAAATAGTGGGATGTATTGGTTCCAGTCTCTTTGGTTCTCGTTAACCATCTTGGCCAGGTCTTTATTGAGTATGCCGTTGAAACGTTCGACCATTCCGTCAGATTGGGGATGCAGTGGTGTTGTCTTCATTTTACGTACTCCCAGCAGCTCGCACATTTCGCCAAAAACCAGTGACTCAAAGTTTTGGCCTTGATCCGAATGTAGTTCACAAGGCACGCCGTATCTGCTGACCCAATTTAACACTAGCTGTTCGGCTACAGTAGTTGCTTCCTGGTTGGGAATGGGGTAGACCTCGGGCCACTTGCTGAAATAATCGGCTACAACCAGCGTGTATCGATTTCCCCATTCAGATTCAGGAAAGGGTCCAGCGATGTCAACAGCAATCCTTTCAAACGGTACCCCCACGTTATAGGTTTGCATTTGTCCTCTCAGTCATCGCTTTGGACCTATCACGGAAGTGCAAATTGTGTACCTGCGACACCAGTCCTCTGCGTCTTCTCGGGCGTGGAGCCAGTTAAGACCAAGGTGGCCTCCCGAGGATTCTTCGTGCATCTTCTTAACCACATCGTGGATTCGGCTTTTGAGAAGTATAGTTTGCATCGTATAGGAGCTGCCACCCACCGTTTCCCATTTCCGCTTGAGTACCCCACTCTCTACCTGAAGGTAGTTCCGTTGTGCCCAATAGCTTTACAGGGTTGCGCCATGCACCGAAACGTCCTTCCACTCATGTCCTCCAGTTGTCTCCTTCCATACGACATCTGTCCGATGTCTTCATCGGCTAACTGGGCATTTTGAATCTCCTCCGATGACCAAGCTTCATCAAATTCGGTCTTTATCACTCGCAGATGAACGGTCGGCTCCTTCTCCTCAATCCGTTGGCAATGCTTGCAGTTAGCTGGACATGGATGGCGAGATAGGGCGTGAGCATTTCCTTGAACTTTGCCCTTGTGAAGCAGTTGGTATCTCACTAGGTTTGGTCGGACAGTCGATCAGATTGCACCAGTGTCGCTTGTTATGGTGCAATGTTCTTCATCAACTTCACCCGGTAGGCATACTTCTGCTTCTTCACGATGTAGTCTTGACGCCCAAGGAAGTTGGCCCCCTCAGTTTGATGGGCTTCCATTCCAGGCTCCTGACATGGTATGAATCTCCACCATACTGGACAATAGCTCCGTTTTCTTCGCTTCTTGCAGTCTCTTTGCAGGTGCCTCTTGTCGCCGCAATCCCAACATCAAGGCGTGCAATTATCCTGCGGTTCTCGTTCGTTTTCCACGCGCTCACACCAGTACTCGTCTGCCACTACCTCGCAAACCCAGGCAGTGGTATGAGTCACATTTTTCACTGCCTCAAAGTGCAGACTGTAAGCCAATGCATCCTTAATCGTCTGCTTTTGAGCTAAACGCACAGCTAGTTGCTGTTCCTGGTCCTTTAATGCACCGATGATTGCTTCTGTTGCTGTGGCATCTCGATGTTCTGGGTAAGCCAAAAGCGCCAGTCGCTCAATGTCTTGGGCTAGCTGCTGTAAAATTTCCCCAGACTTCTGCATCGGATGCCATACCTATACCCGATAAGTCTGCTTCAGATGAACGCCTCCATACCCCATGTCAAGAGCATTCATTATACCGGCCGAGTTTGAGTGCAACTCAGTGAGGATAGTCTCCAAAAGCTCAGCAGCTGGGCCTCTTAGAGCAAGAATTATCGTCTTTGTTCGTTCCTGGTTGTTTCAGTGACTTGTCCTAGCGGCGGCTTCAAACTGGATTTTGTAGATACTTTAGACCGTTTGCCCGTCAAATATAGGTGCTTCCACATTTTTGGATGTGCTTTGCGCTGCGGTTATAAGCGGGGCTAGTGAGGTGGTTACTACTGCCTTCGCTGCTTCCAATTCCATTTTTCCCATCTCATGGTTAATTCTCCCCTCGACCAGACTGATTTCATGGTTGATTCTCTCCTCGACCTGGTAAACTTTGTCCTCGACACATTCAATTTAGTTGGTCAGACTACCAAGCTCCGCTTTTAGTTCAGTTGACTGTTTTTGCAAATCTGCCTTCAAATTGGTTGACCGTTTCTCCAGCTTCTGTGTAATGTGTGCCTTAATTACGAGTGTCTGTTTGTCAAGCTTCTGGTCTAGCTTTGATAATTGTCCATTTAGCTTCCCCGATTATTCGTTTGGCTTTGCTGACTGTTCATTTAGCTTCGCTGATTATTCCTGTAGCTTCGCTGTTAAACTGGATGACTGTTGTCGTTGCTCTTGCTGCATCAGCATCAACATTTCCATCAGTAAATTTTCTGGTGTCTTTGATTTTGTCATTTTTGCTTCTCCCTTAAGCTCCTACAAGGTAAATGCATTAATTTTCAAACGTTTACTTCGTGGTATTTTTATCATTCCGGCTTTTATTTTTTTTTTCACCAGTTTTCACGTTAAATTTCACTATTGTGCATTTTTTAAAAAGATTTATAGTTTTCCACTTTTAAAATTTTCATTCTTACTTCTGACACCACTGTCGCGTGTTATAGTTCGCGGCCAATAATTTTAATGTTCCGGGAAAGTGAAAACGCACTGTCTCTTAAATTAAGTCAAAAGAGTTTATTTACTAAAAATGCATAGTCATTAATTTAAGTATTTCACCGCCTTTACTTTTCTCTTGTCTATAAATTTTTAATTCCACCATCTTTTACTAAAATCACTTCACAATTAATCAATATCGCCTTTGGTTCACGCTCCACACTTATCGCAGTTTTACTAACGCGGTTGTAATAATCCCCACATTCATTTAGCTCGCCTTTATATAGGGTCTCTAGCCATTCAATCCATTTCTCGTACATTGGCGGATGTTCTGACGAGAGCTATCTGGAATATTTGAGCAATCCTGAATGGCCGCAGTGACGTCACTTTCAAATATTTGTAGTAATCGGTCCTAATTGTCACTTATGCAGAACTGAAAAATTGTCTCGAAAATGCTTTTTCCGAACTTGTTGCACATGCGGCCTCATAATAATCATTTTTTTCCATCGTTAAGGAAAAATAAGACAAATTCTTAATTTTCTCTTTTGAAGAAGATGAAAAGCGTCTAAATGCAGCCATGGATATACCACAAAAAAAACAGGCGTACATCCGAGTGAATTGTACAAATGTGGCGCTGAAAATTGTAAATTTAACGGCCAGGCTGGATTTAAACTACATTTGACAGTGACACACATGCCACCACTCAACTGCTATCATTGCAAGAAAACGTTCAGAACGCCGACAGAATGTTTCGATCATTATGCTCAGCATGAACAACATCGTTATTTCTGCTTTTTATGCTTTAGCTCGTCTCGATCGGCCGCTGCTCTAGCCTTGCATATGGGAAAAGTACATTCAATGAAAGGCAAATCAACGATCATTACGTTTGCTTTGATAAAGGGTAGTGTTAATCCGAAAAATGATTTCTTCTTCGTGTGACCGAATAGCGTGAAAGCAGTGGATGTGATTGGATTTGGTGATCGATTGTTGAAAATGTGGGAGCGGAAGAAATGGTCTTCAATGAAAATATCATTTATACCAGATGAAATCGAGCAACTACCACGTCAGGCGATTTTCTTCGATGAGCTGTACTGTGCGACATGTCAGTACCGAACAAAAGTGCGTACTAATCTCTACAGGCATCTTCTGTTCCACAAAAATGAAGTGAATGTGGCCAGTATAGACCCTGTAAATCCAGTTCCTTGTCTGAACTCTCGCGAGAAACATTTTGATAAAATGACAAACTTGGCATGCAGCTCTCATGCAAATAAACCTCCTCCACCAGCTACAAATGGACCGGGCACAACAGGAGGTTCACCCTTGCCTTTACTTAGTTCAGACGCCACTACTCCAGATGGCTTACTTCGTCGCATAGAACACGTTATACCAGACTTCGTTGCTAGTCAAAAGTGTTTCATGTGCAACGTTGGTGAACGCAAATTTGCAACCTCTACAGAGATTATGTATAAGCAACATATAAACTCTCTCCATCCGCATGAACGGAACTTCTCCTGCCCGCATTGTAATGTTCTAGTTTGCAACAGCAAAATTTGCGCTGACAAAATTGTTCATCACATGAAGTTGCACGATAAAAATCTCTATCATTGCAAACGATGTGGATATCTTCATTTCCTCAAACATTCAACGGAACAATTTGCAACTCGTGATCTTCTGAACGAAAACAAGTGCGGACATTGTAATTTCACATTTGACCAAATCGCGGAATTGGATGAGCATTACAAAATCCGACATACCCCACATGTAACAGATTCCAATAAATGGCCAGTGCCAGACGCACCATACATACCTTTGACATCAGAATATGTGCGCCAACTCGCCGCGCATAGCAGGCCGTTGCAATTCTTCAAATGCAACATTTGCAACTTAGTCATGCATGATATGCTCTCTTGGAATTTGCATTGCGAACGACAACATGACGTAAAAGAGAACATGCCGTGCACTGTTCTACAGGGAATGATGCACAAATGTCCCACGTGCAAGTTTTGCTCGCCGCTCGACACGAACACATTGAAGCACATTTCAAACAAACTCAGCAACGGCAACTTCGACGCTTATAAGAAAATCATGAAACCTCCGGTAGTGAGTGAAAAAGAATGGCCCTTCACAATGCTGCAGATGATTTTCCCTAATGGATTTGTCATTGAGAAGTTCCGTTTGCTTGGAATGCATTACGGTAATATGGCTAAGATTCAGGAGCATGTTCGTAAAGCTGAACCAACTGTTTAATTTGAAATGACTATACCAGCTGGGGGGAGTCTGCTCGAAACCGCCACACAGCGCGGACGCCGCGTAGATGAGTTCCCGCGCGCCAGCGACAAGAAACTTGAAGTCGTTGATATTGAAGGAGGAGGACCACGCCAAGCGAATTGAAGGGAGAAATGCGGAAAATTGTTCGTGAGATTTGCTTGAAATACTTCGAAAAGGATGTGACATTCGCGTTTGTGGAATCACTATGGTGAACGGGTGTTTCGCGAAGTGGTTTCTATTTTCCCGTTACCAACTTTGAGTTAAAGAAAGAAAGCATTCACATACTCAGACTGTTCGGGCAGAAGCTCGTGCCTAATTTACGATTAAAACAATTTAACGCATTAAGTTTACGCAATCAAGGCGGCGCGAAGCTTTTCATATCTTTGCAAATTAGTTGTTTTTCAAGCGACTCCGCGATTTACGGCACGTCCCAATTTTCCCTCATCCCCACTCGAAGAAAAGCATCGTATCTGATTCCTGAAGAGAAAAAGACCCAATTGCAATAGGAAAATTCTTGGATTCGAATGTGTTCGGGTCTTAATTACGAGGAAATGCGCGATTGCAACATTGTCTGAATTTTACGTTTCCGAGTGTGCGAAGCTTGTAAAAGCGCTCCTTTTTTTTGCTTGTGGGTGTGTGTAACAACTGGGTGATTGTTTTGTTCAAGTTGAGGAGCAGCGAAAACGAAAGTGATTTGAATAGTTTGTATTTTGTGGAATATTTGCGGAAGGAAATTCCTTTAATTTGCGATACAAGAATATTCGGAAAGCGACGCAATAATCAGTGAAAAAAAGGATTAGAAAAGATTTTGCATGTAACAGACACTGACTGGAAGTGTTGTGTGTATCATTCACTGTCCGAGAAGAAAATCGTCTATGAATGTGTGTCGCATCTTCAATGGCAATAAAATAAAAGTAGTTGATTCGGTTTGTGTTGATGCGCCCGGAATTTAATACAATTATCTTCGAGTTAAGTTCCAACTGCAATACGTAGTAGCGTACATTGTCAGGAGGTCTAATACATAATAATAGAATGTTAATTGGAATAAACACTTTGTTTTACCAGTGCGATTTGCTGGAAATTCTCAAAAGTGAACTATCTAAATTTTATTCAAATCTTCAAGTGATCGTGAAGAAACTCTCGCTCTAATTATGATATAAATTTATAATGTTTTGTTTTGAAAATTAATTAAATGAAAGTTTTAGAGGACACCCGCATCGTCATCGAGCGCTCGACGGACCATGTGGGGTAAGTACCCTTATATTGCTTGAATTTTTTTCATATATATTTCAAATTTTTATATGCATTTTCTGAAATTATTCAGATAAACGTTTTGTTTCAATTTTATTAAAATATATATTTTTAAATTTTTTTCTAATATACATTCCATACGGGCCCTTGAAGCCACTGAAATCGTGTCGTGATAGTTCGAGAATTATAATGTTTGTAGAGTTTTATGGAAAGACTGTAATAATAATAATGGACTGTTAGATTTGAACGCCGGTCTTTTCATTTTGTCCTGTTTGACCGGGTATAGAACCCGGTACGGTGGCAGGCTTTCCTCATAAAACATGAGCTAGCCGCCGGGTACAATATAATCTTCTTTGTTTCAGGTGACGTCGCAGGTTGAGTGGCCCAAGCAGAGTGCCTCTTTATGGCATAGAGTTATGCAATCGAATTGTATAATTCTAGGGCATAAATTGGTCATCGGGGTACTTTTCTTCTGATGGGAAGACTTATGCAAGTTAAGTTGTATGAGTTTTCCACTCAGAAGAGGAATACCTGGCCACTGCAACAAATATGGATATTTATCCGGTTGGGTGGGTGCGAAGGGGCTCCATCACCACCCGGTTGCCCTTCTCTCATTTGTGGGCCATGGGCCTCTCCGGGTAAGGACGAGGTCACCCTGCTTCCACTTCTTTTTAATTGTTACTCTTTTTCCTTGAACAAGTCAGTTGTCCCTTGTGTAGTTACCTACACTTTTTGCGACGTCGGTCGCCTTGCCTTTGTTCGACCCCAAGAAATTCGTGAGTGCGAAATTTTTTGTAGTGGGTCCTTGTGCTGGGGGAATGAACCCGCCCCACGACACCGCAACGCTAGCCTGCCAGCGCATTCACGCGTCCCCAGACAAGAGCATTCTCGGCAGATAACTCCATCTTCTTCTGCCGAGGCAGCAGACCATCGCTGCAGTCCTTTGCGGACATTTTGAAACTTATTATTCACTACAAATGGCGCCCAACGTGGGGCCCCAAAAAGCCCGGCTGTATCATCAGTCGTGAGCAAGAGACATTCCATCGTCTCTAGGTGTCCCCACAAGGTGTCAAGAAAATTGGCGGATAGGTAACTCCCGAGGGATTTTGCACTAATCGTGCTCCAGGAACTCTAATAACTTCCGGACGTGTGTTGTGCTTGGACATCAATATCGTTTAGTCCTGCTTTTGATTTATACTTTGGTGGTTTACCACCATTGTATGACTAGTAAGGCCAAATGATATTAGAGTCCCTATTTGTATTCGGAAGTTATTATTTCAACATCCATTTTGCGGAGGATTCTGATCCGCTCCCCAAACCAGCGGTGCCTGAGTGTCTTACATTACATGGATTTTGATTTCATGTGATTGGCTGATTAGCTAATCCATGACTATCCATGACAAGACACGCGCTGCTTCTGGATCAGAATTCAACCCTTGCGGATGAGGGAGCACATCTGAACCCTGATTCTCATGGTGCCGCAAGAGAGTAGTCCCTGAAACGCTATAGAAGGATTGTGCCATTGGTGTCCATACTTGGGAAGGAGGACGGAATGGAAAGACCGATAATTTTTTTTTGATAACATAGTTAAATTTTTCATACCTTTTGTTTTTTTTTTTGATAGAGTTTGCATAGTTCGCCACCTTCGGCCACTCTTTGTGTTTTGTCTTATTCATATTTCATTATTTCTTTTATAGCGTCATTTTAGCCTTTATTTAACTTTTTTATCAATTTAGGTATAAATTTTAGGTAGAATCATAATGGACTGTACAAATGCATGCCGACATGTATCCACTCTGTGATAGTTTCGTCGATGAAGCGAGGAGGATTTTTGTTGTCGACTTCCTGAAGGAGTCCATCAACATAAACATCACTTTTGGAGATGATTCACCAGACCAAATCTGTGGTGGTTGTTACACGGAAGTGGAACGAATATACTCCTTCATACTTCGCTGTAAACAAACCGAGTCAACACTACAACGGCTCAAATCGGCACGACGACCTCAAAAACCAGTTATCGACCAGCTGAGCAAGATTCGGAGAACTGATTACCATCCGTCTGAGGATCCAGATCCACCATCTCGATACCAGCCTTGGAACTCCTGGGATCTTCTGCCACGACTCAACTAAATACCACCAGCGACTCTAGGTCCAGTGGCTCCGCAGGAGCAACCCTATATGCTGAAGCCGAAGCATATTCTCAGCATTGTCCAGGGTTGGAATCTACACTTTGGTCGCGTGGAGTCCTTGGTCGGAGAGATGTTGGCCGGCGACTACACGGTGCTAGCAGGATACTTACCGGTGCTGCTTAGGGGAGCAGCACTCGAGACCTACTGGCGGGTTCATTCGGCTCCACCATCTATACGCTGGTCACGGTTGAAGGAGGTACTCCGCATGGAATACCCGACGATCAACATGGATGAGAGGGTCCTGGACAAGATCCATGCCAGATGGCGACGTCCGGACGAGCCCTTTCATCAATATCGAGCCGATATCCTTCAGCTGAATGACCAGTGGTCAGAGCCGATGTCTTCCACCCAACTGCTGCGGGTCTTGAAACGCAATCTAAAGCCGGAACTTCGTCGCCACGTCGCAAACTCAGACCCGCAGAACATGGAAGCACTACTGAGGTTCATGAGTCAATTGGAGAGGGTTAAAGAAGACCTCCAAGAATGGTCTTACCTGCATGCGAGGACGGGTCCGCGACGTGAAATCGCGGAAGTGGCACCAAATTTCAACAACCCAGATCTGGAAGAAAACACGGAGTCAAACACCTGTGTTCCGGACTACCCAGATGATGCCACTCCAAAAAACGGACGAAAGAGTACCCGACCACCTCAGTGGTACTCGAAGCCCCCGCAGTAGTTCCCCAGCCAGCTGCTCACCCCAATAACCCTGACGTTAACACACCAGCCATGACCACTATGACTGCGGATGTTCACTCTCTTCCGGAGGCCTCGCCAACGACAATATTGAGGCGACCACCGCAGTCGTTGCCAGAAGAACCCAGGCAGCCTCAAATACGCATTTTAAAACCTTATCATGTTCGACTGCAGGAATATCAGGTGGCTCGAGAGCGAATATTTGCTTCCGAAGTAGTCACTTCCCGCCCGCGCAAGACAAAATGGTCAACCCGTCGGAATTTCCGCAAGAGAGTGCGCACCTGCCGTCAAACCCTAAACTCTTGTAACGTCTCGGAGGTTGCTGAGAATGAGATCAGACCGTATCATCCAATTAAAGTGTTGGGCGAAACCGTGTTTGCATTGACCGACACGGGTGCCAGTATCAGTTCTCTTGCCTCGAGCATTGGCTCGAAGGTGCTCCATGAATATCCGACCTTGATTAAACCCTGGCGCACTGAAATCAGTACAGCTGATGGCACCAAACACCCTACACGAAGTAAACTAACCACACCCGTGACGTTTAGGGGTCAGACGAAGGATATTACTTTCTACATTATTCCTTCCCTGACTCAGAATGTGTACCTTGGCGTCGATTACGTCCTTCGCTTTGGACTGGCCTCCGATTTATTCACAGATTTGTCTTTAAATACCAGATATGTCAACGAACTCACTTCTATTTCCGATAGGCATGAACTGACGCCTAACCTACGGCAACGCCTGGAAGCATCCATCGCTGCTTTTCCATCTTACGCTACCCAAGGCCTTGGCCGCACCATCCTAGTCTCACACGTCATCGACATTGGCAATAGTAAGCCAATTAAGCAGAGACACTATGCCATCTCACCAGCCCTGGAGAAATTGGTGTATGCGGAGCTGGATAGGATGCTCGGGTTGGGGGTTATAGAGGAGTCCCAAAGTGCCTGGTCATCACCGGTAACCTTGGTTGTGAAGCCAGGTAAAGTCCGCCTTTGTCTAGATGCCCGTAAAGTAAACGCGGTGACCATCAAGGACGCTTACCCTCTTCCGCTCATCGATGGAATACTAGGGAGTTTGACGAAAGCCAATTATATTACCAGTCTCGACCTAAAAGACTCAATGAGGGGTCGAGGGATAAGACCACCTTCACAGTACCTGGACGACCATTATATCAGTTCGTCACAATGCCCTTTGGCCTGTGTAACGCGCCGCAAACGATGACTCGGCTGATGGACAAGGTCATCCCACCTCACCTGAAACACCAAATGTTCGTGTACCTAGATGATCTGTTAATCATCACGGAAACGTTTGACCAACACCTCCTACTACTACAAGAAGTAGCCCTGCACATCAGTGAGGCGGGACTCACCATCAACGTACAGAAAAGTAAGTTTGTCATGAAAGAAGTCCGATACCTAGGACATGTCATAGGACATGGCACTATCAAAACGGATCCAGACCAAACTCGTGCGATTGATAAGTTCCCCTTACCAAAAACAGTTAAGCAGCTACGACGTTTCCTTGGTGTGTGCGGTTGGTACCGAAGGTTTGTTCGGAATTATGCAACAGTTTCAGCGCCCCTGTGAGACATGCTGCGGAAAGGGAAGTTTATTTGGACCGAACTCAGCCGAAAGGCATTTGAAGAGCTAAAACAAGCCCTCACATCAGTCCCGGTCTTGCACAGCCCCGACTTCACGAAGCCCTTCTCCATTCATTGTGACGCAAGTCAACATGGAGTTGGAGCCGTGCTGGTGCAATTGACCGAAGAGGGAGAGGAAGCTCCCATCGCCTTCATGTCCAATAAGCTGAACTCGGCCCAAAGAAACTATACTGTGTCCGAGCAGGAATGTTTGGTAGCGGTAATGGCTGTGAAAAAATTCCGAGCTTATATAGAGGGCCACCAATTCGAGATCATCACGGACCACGCTTCACTACAATGGTTGATGAACCAGGCAGATTTACATGGACGCCTAGCCAGATGGGCTCTTAAGCTGCAAGGGTTCAAGTTTTCCATCAAACATCGGAAAGGGACCCAGAACATCGTGTCCGACACTCGCTCACGAATGTTTTCACCAGAGGGAGCCAAATTGACAACAAGTGACGAGGACCCCATCGAGATAGATTTGGACAGCCCACATTTCGAATCAGACAGCTACAAAGAGTTGAGGCAAACCATCGCGACCCAATAATCGCAGCTGCCTGATTTGAAAGTAAAAGACGGCTACGTGTATAGACGAAATGAATACGCCATAATCCATGGCAGGAGGAAGAGTCCTGGAAACTCTGGGTACCGAAGGAAATGACACAACATCTGATCCTCCGCGCACATGACCATCCTTTAAGTGCCCACGGAGGCTACGGTCGGACGTTACGGCGACTCAAGAAATACTTCTTTTGGCCTAAAATGGCATCCCAGGTCAAAGACTACGTGAGCGCCTGTGAGACCTGTAAAGGCACTAAAGCGCCCAACCAGCCCCTTCGACCTCCTATGGGTCAACTCAACGTCCCAGAACGCGTATTGCAACGTCTATACATAGATCTACTCGGTCCATATCCTCGGTCATCCATGGGACACATCGGAGCTATAGTCGTTCTAGACCAGCTCTCAAAATTCCCACTGGTGGAACCTATCCGTAAATTCATCACTCCATCTATCGTGAAATTGCTAGAGAGTAGGGTATTCCATGTGTTCGGGGTTCCAGAGAGTATGTGCTCGGATAACGGAGTACAGTTCCGGTCTTGGCAGTTTAAGGGCCTACTCGAGCAGTATGGCGTTGAACACCAACTGACGCCCATATACTCTCCTCAGTCTAACGCCTCCGAACGGTTGAACCGCACCCTATTGGCCGCGATCCGTTCCTACGTCCACCTATCTCAAAAAGATTGGGATCGGCGATTGTCCGCCATCACATGTGCCCTGCGATCCTCATATCATTCTGTCACCGGTGTCACACCTTACTTTGCCGCCTTTGGACAGCACATGATTTGCCACGGTAAATCATACCGGCTGTTACGGCAGTTAAAGTGTTTGGGAGACCACGTCGTTGTGCTGGAGCCCCACGAGCGTTTAGGAGACCTCCGCCAACAAACCGGACGGAAGATTAAGGCCGCGGGACGTGCAAATGAGGCGCAGTACAATCTCAAGTCACGATCTGCCAATTTAAAAGAAGGAGATGAAGTTTTCCGGCGCAATTTTCGCCAAAGCGACGCCGCGGGGCATTACAACGCCAAGCTGGACCTGCGTTTCTTGAAAAGCCGCATAAAGAAGGTAACGGGACCTAACCGTCACCTGATAACGGACCCATCGGGAAAAGAAGTTGGGATATACCACGCAAAAGACCTGCGCCGATAGATAATTAGCCACGTCTGTTTTGTCCGTCCGCATACAGTTTCAAAAACACACAAGGTTTGTATACTTCCGGCAAAACATAAACATACGTATCAGTCCGTCCGTCTGTCAATTTTGTTTTATCTTATTGTCCGTCACTCTTTGTTCCGACGCCGAAGAAAACCCATATTATAATGAAGGATCCTTCAGCCCCTTTTTTGCAATCCGCGTCGCCTTGGGATCGCGAGAAAATAAGCTGCCCTCTAGTAATCGGTCCTAATTGTCACTTATGCAGAACTGAAAAATTGTCTCGAAAATGCTTTTTCCGAACTTGTTGCACATGCGGCCTTATAATAATAATTGTTTTCCATCGTTAAGGAAAAATAAGACAAATTCTTAATTTTCTCTTTTGAAGAAGGTGAAAAGCGTCTAAATGCAGCCATGGATATACCACAAAAAAACAGGCGTACATCCGAGTGAATTGTACAAACGTGGCGCTGGAAATTGTAAATTTAACGGCCAGGCTGGATTTAAACTACATTTAACAGTGACACACATGCCACCACTCAACTGCTATCATTGCAAGAAAACGTTCAGAACGCTGACAAGATGCTTCAATCATTATGCTCAGCATGAACAACATCGTTATTTCTGCTTTTTATGCTTTAGCTCGTCTCGATCGGCCGCTGCTCTAGCCTCGCATATGGGAAAAGTACATTCGATGAAACGCAAATCAACGATTATTACGTATGCTTTGATAAAGGGTAGTGTTAATCCGAAAAATGATTTCTTCTTCGTGTGACCGAATAGCGTGAAAGTAGTGGATGTGAGTGGATTTGGTGATCGATTGTTGAAAATGTGGGAGCGGAAGAAATGGTCTTCAATGAAAAAATCATTTACACCAGATGAAATCGAGCAACTACCACGTCAGGCGATTTTCTTCGATGAGCTGTACTGTGCGACATGTCAGTACCGAACAAAAGTGCGTACTAATCTCTACAGGCATCTTCTGTTCCACAAAAATGAAGTGAATGTGGCCAGTATAGACCCTGTAAATCCAGTTCCTTGTCTGAACTCTCGCGAGAAACATTTTGATAAAATGACAAACTTGGCATGCAGCTCTCATGCAAATAAACCTCCTCCACCAGCTACAAATGGACCGGGCACAACAGGAGGTTCACCCTTGCCTTTACTTAGTCCAGACGCCACTACTCCAGATGGCTTACTTCGTCGCATAGAACACTTTATACCAGACTTCGTTGCTAGTCAAAAGTGTTTCATGTGCAACGTTGGTGAACGCAAATTTGCAACCTCTACAGAGATTATGTATAAGCAACATATAAACTCTCTCCATCCGCATGAACGGAACTTCTCCTGCCCGCATTGTAATGTTCTAATTTGCAACAGCAAAATTTGCGCTGACAAAATTGTTCATCACATGAAGTTGCACGATACAAATCTCTATCATTGCAAACGATGTCGATATCTTCATTTCCTCAAACATTCAACGGAACAATTCACAACTCGTTAGCATTACAAAATCGGACATACCCCACATGTAACAGATTCCAATAAATGGCCAGTGCCAGACGCACCATACACACCTTTGACATCAGAATATGTGCGCCAACTCACCGTTCATAGCAGGCCGTTGCAATTCTTCAAATGCAACATTTGTAACTTAGTCATGCATGATATGCTCTCTTGGAATTTGCATTGCGAACGACAACATGACGTAAAAGAGAACATGCCGTGCACTGTTCTACAGGGAATGATGTACAAATGTCCCACGTGCAAGTTTTGCTCGCCGCTCGACACGAACACATTGAAGCACATTTCAAACAAACTCAGCAACGGCAACTTCGACGCTTATAAGAAAATCATGAAACCTCCGGTAGTGAGTTAAAAAGAATGGCCCTTCACAATGCTGCAGATGATTTTCCCTAATGGATTTGTCATTGAGAAGTTCCGTTTGCTTGGAACGCATTACGGTAATATGGCTAAGATTCAGGAGCATGTTCGTAAAGCCGAACCAACTGTTTAATTTGAAATGACTATACCAGCTGGGGGGGAGTCTGCTCGAAACCGCCACACAGCGCGGACGCCGCGTAGATGAGTTCCCGCGCGCCAGCGACAAGAAACTTGTAGTCGTTGATATTGAAGGAGGAGGATAACGCCAAGCGAATTGAAGGGAGAAATGCGGAAAATTGTTCGTGAGATTTGCTTGATATACTTCGAAAAGGAGTGTGACATTCGCGTTTGTGGAATCACCATGGTGAACGGG
>OZ017738.1:216833208-216838208 GCA_963969285.1 Odontomyia ornata | reverse complement strand
TGGAAAGCTCGAAAACCCATTCATATCAAAAGATCTGGCCGTAGAAGAAAAACCTGATACAAATTAAAACAAGTTGGGTAGACAGACCCTTGTCAGCCTCAACAAGAGATTTAAGACGCGAAAAAAGGCTTATTCACTGATTATTCAATACTTTATTACACGTCCGACGAGTTGTTTATTCTTTAATTTTGGTTAATTGAACACACTCGATTCCGGTAACACGTATTTAATTGCTTAAAATATTGTTCAATCCGCGATTAGACAATCACTTTATTGTCTATTCACTTTTCGGATTTGATTTGATTATCGATTATCAATAACTGCTCGGGCGCCAGTTATGGAGACTTTGGTTGTGTCGTATAAAAAAAACAACCTTTTTTAATTTAAACAACTGTTTATTTCAACTTCCAAAACGCAACTAACTAATTCTATGTTTACCTCATATTTTAAGACTCTAAATTGCTTACAAATGAAAACGTGCAAGTTATAATTTTTACTTTACATGCAAAACGTGAGAATACCGAAATTTGCTGAATATAGAAAAATATATGGAACGTTTAACGTTCATTTTTGAAGAAGAGAATCCGCGAAATAGAAAAGAAATATGATATGTAATATAGAAGTGAGTTATGTCTGGGAATGTGCAATTATGGAATTGTGGGAAGGTAAGGATAGTCGGAATAGGAATAGAAGAAGCGTGTTAACTTCCATACTCGTATTAAGTATCAAACATATACACACAATACTTTGCAATCGAACGTACCACCCAGCGGAACGAATTGGTTACATGCATTGCAAATCGAGCGAAAGCTTTAGCTTTGTGGTTGCACCAGTCACAGAGAGATGGCACTAAATACGTTAAACTGTTTTTGTTGTTGAACTTTGATCTTCTTTAAATGGTAAATTTTCTTCATTATTTTAGTTGGTAAGCAATAAAGTCAGCATAATTATAGTATAAAAGAAAATTAAAGACACAAGAAAATCGAAAAGTATTTCTCCATTCACTGGCTCAAGGCGTGCGCCCGAGCTTATTCTATCCCAAGGCACTTAGCGCGGGATAAGTGAATTTAGGATACGTTCGACTGCGTACTCAAGGCATCAGCCCGAGTATAAGCGCCCCAAGGCAGTTATGCCCGGGGCCTGCAGTTGAACTAGTAATTGATTGATTTATCAATCTGACTGCGTACTCAAGGCATCAGCCCGAGTATTAGCGTGCCCGGGGCTAGCAGTTGGATTATAATCAATCGATTCGTTAATATAACTGCGTGCTCAAGGGGTCAGCCCGAGCAACAGTTGAAGCTTTAATTGATTCGTTTTTCAAATATGATATCAAGCAATATCATACATTTCCTTCAAATAACAAATATAATCAAAGTAAATATAAATCGCAAAAATTTTACAAGCTCCATTAGTGCTCGAACTTTATACGTCTCTGTAATAAATTAATTATTAAAAGAATTCAATAGCGAAATATGTTATTAATATTAATATTGTCAACTGAGCGTGTTATTATATAACCAAACAAAGAATAAAATAAAAATTAAATCATTAGACAAAAACACTCTTTTACTGATCTAGTTGGCGAGTATAAAGTAGCAGATAAGTATCATACTGGAATATCTCTCTCTCCCCGGGAGCCTTGATGTGTATATAGGATACACATCATATCGAGCTCCCAGCGCATGCCAGTAGACATGGGGTGTACTGGTATTGTGCAACAGTCCTATGCAATGTGGGTTAGCAAATATAGTAATTGCAAATAAAAACGCAATGAAATGAATTCATCTTTCAAACTATTTGGCAAAATGTGTAATCTGTCATTTATGTGACTGCTGATGAGACTAATGACATGAACTTGAACATGTGTGCGGTCGCCGGAGCAATGAGTACAGTATGTGGTCTTTCGCAGCTTCAAGAGCTGCATGCAAGTTTCAATTTGCCTTCGCTATCCAAAAAAATTTTCAATGACAATGTTTAAATTTTGGAGAATATCTGGGGAAAGGACTTGTTAAAAAGTATGAGTGAGGCTGCAGAAGAAGAAAGATGCGCAGCCGTACAGGAAGGTCAAGTAAATAGTGAAAGCATCCCTATAATAGATGTGATCGCAGATGGTTGCTGGGCTAAAAGGTCATACAGAAAAAATGACTGTTCACTGTCAGGAGTGGCGACTATAATTGGTAGAAGGAGCCAAAAAAATTTATTCATGTCAGTGAGAAACAAGTACTGCTGCATTTGTACTTTAGCTGAGCGAGATAGAAAGCCAGTCAGGGAACACAAGTGCTACAAAAACTTTGAAGGTACATATAAATTCGTAATGCTATTAACTGATAGCTTTACATTCCATTGTTGTTACTAAAAATTTTTTTTTTAAGACGACTAACACGTATGCCAACAAAAGATATTAAGCCAGGCTTGAGTTGCTCTTTACGGAATTAAAATATTATTCAGTAGAGTAAAGTTAAGAAGTAAAGTATAATATTTGGAAGTAAATGTCTCTCTTGGACGAAATCAAAGCTGAATTTTCATATCTTTTTATCCTTTTAAAATTTTTTTTTTTATTTTCTTACGCAAATCGTCAATCAAACAGTAATTGAATACTTTCTTGCCACTGTTTTTACATAAGTGTACAGAGTTTCAGAATGTTTGTCATAGTTTAGCATACTTTCGGTAACACACAAAAATTTGATCGATCTGATCAGTTATTTAATTTTTAAGGTATTTTCAGCAATTTGTAACAAAAACACAAAATATTGATCAGTTTTCGATACCAATCGTCATCGTTGGAGTTTTTTTAGAACTCATCAACAATTGCTAATGAGTCTTTAAGTGAATTGGTTCAAATGCTTTGCAAAAATTATACAGACATTTATTTAACGATAAAAGTTATGGGAAAAAAGCAGTGTACAAAAAACGTGATCAATAAAAAACAACATTTTGTTTTAGGTCCCTCAGCACGAATGGAATCCGACATCATTCTAGAAGGGTTTTCGAAATCTTTAGAAATGCATAATTTGATATATGGCCGTATAATTTCGGATGGTGATTCAAACACCTATTCTAAGTTACTAGAAAGAAGGCCATATGCAAACTACACTATAGAGAAAATTGAATGCCAAAATCATCTTCTCCGAAATTTATGTAATAATATGCAGGCACTCAAAACAGATACCAAGTACCCTATAAAATATCGCAAACTAATCACCCAAAAAAGAATCTTAGCGAAAAGCTTGAAACGGCCAAAGAAACTTTTCTCCTTAACCTAAAGAGTTCTAAGGAGGAAAGGGTTTCAATTTGGAAAGAAACTATACTGCAAAGTGAAAGCAGTGAATGGCTTGAACTCCGAAGAAACCTACTAACAGCATCAAATTTTGGGAGACTCGCTAAGCAGAGAAGTTCCACTAGCAGCGCCATTCTTGTTAAATAATTACCTTATAAAAATAACACACAGCAGTACGTGCAGTCAAGCATGGTAAACAAAATGAGAAAGTAGCTCTCAAACAGCTTAAGCAACAAGAAAACGTTACAATAAAACCTAGTGGCATTTTCTTAGATGAAAAAATACCATTTCTGGGAGCTTCACTTGTTTAATTGAAGCCAAAGATATTTTAGTGGAAATTAAATGTCCTTATAGCACCTATAAATTCGGGTTTGATCAGGCAATGGCTCTTAAAAAACTTCCATTTTTCAAAAAGGATTCAGCTGGGACTATCACCATTAATAAGAATCATGATTGGTACTTCCAGGTTCAAGGGCAATTACATATCGCACGGAAAAATCAGTGTTTGTTAGCTGTATGGTATGGTGAGGCAGAAAAATTAACTACTGTGGTGATGAGTAAGGACGATTGTTTCTGGCGTACTGTTATGGTAGGAAAATTGAAGTTTTTTTTACATGAAGTGTCTTTTGCCTGAGACTATCGATCCAAGATATGCGAGGAATATGCCAATCAGGAATTCCACAGCCAGTAAGGCAGTCAGCGCTGAAAATTGAACCATCTTCTATTATTTTTGTTTCAGCTTGTGTGCTTACCACAAATCATACCAAGTCAATCACTAGTTTTGCGTAAGTGGAACTCTCATACATTTTTTAGTTACTTAAAAAGTTTTAGAAACAATGAATAATAAAGACTTCTGATTTTATAGTCCTGCGGTTAAATCAAAGACATGTGAACTTCAAGGGAATTACTCTTTTTATAAAAATTTATTCAACGTGAACTGCCTTTCGTATGAATTAGCCCTCTTGGGGAAACCATGGAAAAAAACGTGCCATGCATTCTACCGCCATGGTGGTGTAGAAAAGAATGTATTAGTTCTTCGCTGATTTGAAGTAAAAATTTAAAAAAATCTATTAATATGAAGATTATTAAAGGATTTCAAACTATTCATGACAAAAAAACCTTAATTTTCATTGATGACTTTATTCTCGCACATACTATATGCAATAAATAATCATAAAAGAATAGAACAGAATCTAAATCATCAATTTTTCTTGAAAGTAGTAGCTAATAAAACTATAAATTAAAATTTCAACTTTTCGATCTTTACTTCGATTTTTGCACGGTTAGACAAATTGACCTAGGAACGTATAATACTAAGTTTCATCAAAATCGGTTCAGTAACGTGGATACTAGAGGGCCGTGAAAATCTAAAAAAAAAAAAATTTTTGAGCCAACACCATTTTGTAACCCACTTTGATATGAATATCAAAATTACTGTGTAATGAGATCTAAACAACAACAACCTAACGTTAAGGCTAATCTATTGCAACAAATTTTGTCCATATCATAGTCACGATTTGGCCAGAATATAAATCACAAAATTTTGTTCAAAATACATAGTATCTAATAAACTTACGAATAAAATTTTTAGCTTTCTTATTTATCGTCTGATTTTCACAGGTTTTTGCAAGATTAAAGAACATGACCTAAGAACGTACAATACTAAGTTTCATCAAAATCGCATGAGTAACTTGGCGACTAGAGGGCCATGGAAATAGGAAAA
>OZ017738.1:216798208-216830708 GCA_963969285.1 Odontomyia ornata | reverse complement strand
ACAGTTAATGAAGCTATTGTTCTTTTTTTTATCTTTGAAGTTATAGTATATCTTAGACACTATTTTAAGATATTTGATAAATGAAGTTATTTTGTACTTCAAAGTAATCACCCTTATAAATTGAAAAATTAGAGAGTGATAGCTTTTGATAATGATTAAGAAGAAAAATTAACACCAACACTTTATTAGGAAGAGATTAAAAATATTTAAAAATTTTTTGGGAAGCCTGTGTTTACCTTCTACAACTTGATTGAAATGAACTTTGTATCATACATAATTAACAATCCGCAGTACGAACAAGGATCCGTGGGGCCTTGGTTACATGCTAGTTATGCATACGTGACACGGAAATGATGGACGAGATAATGCGCGCACTCTTTTCCGCCCATCCCATCTTTTCACTAGAAGTGAGGAAGTTCAGAGGGTGTTGCGTCCGAGGTATTGCGGCTTGTCTATCACTATAGTCCTGAGTTATTTCTCAGCAATTCAACGCTTGTCTACGAGACGGGGTTTCTTCGGTACAATGGAAGGTGCTGAGGGTCATGCTGATCGGCAAGGAGAAGAGAAACCCCGGATCGCCGTCTGCATACTGCCCGTTATGTATGCTAAGTACTGCTCGAAAGTGCTAGAAAACCCCATCAAGGAAAGACTCCTTGACGTGATTCGTGCTGCTGAGGACCTATCTCCTCGGTAGTATGGCTTTCGAGCAGGACATTTCACCATTGATGCGATTGCAGAGGTGGTGAACGCGGTCCAAAAGACAGAGGCATATAGCCACACCAAGTGACGGATCGTCCTGTTGATGACACTTGACGTCAGGAATGCCTTCAACTCCGCCAGATGGGTGGATATTCTGGATACGCTAGAAACCCCCTTTCAAGTTCCAG
This sequence comes from Odontomyia ornata, assembly GCA_963969285.1. Lineage (NCBI taxonomy): Eukaryota > Metazoa > Arthropoda > Insecta > Diptera > Stratiomyidae > Odontomyia > Odontomyia ornata. Next base: position 216,829,821 of record OZ017738.1, on the reverse strand, counting down.
AGTATCTAATGTGGCCTTTTAGGGACTATCTAAGGGATCAAAACCTCCTTTATGACATAAAATAGGGTCATCAAATGATGAAAGTCACATCAGGTGTTTCCGAAGATCTATCCTTCGTCTAGACCTGTGGAACGTGTCCTACGATGGGTTATTGAGACTGGAGATGCCAGATGAGTCATGTTTGATTGGCTATGTGGATGATGTTCTGGTGCTGGGCGCTAGACGCATTGTTGAACAAGTAAAACTTTGGCTAGGTAGACTAATGCACCGAGTGAGAGGCCGGATGACGGCTCGCGGGCTCGCACTGGAGAAAACTTAAGTGGTCAGTATTGGAGACATACTAATCGAATCGAAGCCAGCGGCAAAGTACCTGGGGCTATTGATCGACTCAAAGATGAGTTTCTCTGAGCAAATCAGGGCAACATTTGAAGGGCCTGCTTCCAGAATATCGGCTCTGAGTAAACTTATGGCCAACGTAGGGGGACCCCGCCCATCAAGAAGACGCCTCTAGATGAGTGCTGTAGGGTCAATGCTACTGTCTAGAGCAGAAATATGGGGCGACGCTCTCAGTAAGGAGATATACCGACAGGTACCGGTACAGAGGGGAGGAGCACTGAGGATTGTATCATCGTGTCCAATAGTCTCTGATTCGGTGGTGAGAGTTATTGCAGGCGTGATGCCTGTCGCCCTCCTTGCCATCTTGTCTGCATCGAAACGAGGCCGCGAGAAAGATGGTTGTCCGTGAAGAGAGACAGCGCTCACTCAACGATTGGCAGCAGTCTTGGGTCAATTGCACGAAGGGAAGGTGGACTGCGCGCCTCATCCCGGATGTGAGACCGTGAATAAATTGAACGCATGGTGAGACTGACTTCTATCTGACACAGCTTTTGAGCGGGCATGGGTGTTTTCAGTTTTACCTGCACAAGATTGGTAAGTCAAGGTCCCCCAATTTCAGTTTCACCCAAGAGAGGAAAACTATGCCTGCCACACATTTTTTCGTGCGTAAAATGAAGCAGGCTACGAAGGGACCTATCTAGTAAGACGAGAGAACTCACTCCGGATAATATAGTCGCGGTGATGCTCGAGTCGGTTGACAAATGAAACTAGGTGGCACATTATGCACGGGCAGTCCTGAAAGACAAAAGGGACTCACAGCAGCCGGTGGCGTTGGGGCTGGGGGATCGCTTGTATTACAATTCATCTTCCTCTCTCCCCTCGCGCTAGAAGAGGGCTACCACAGATTGTAGGCATCTCACGGCGTAGGAAAACAAAACCTGGCCCAAGGTTATATCTTAAACAGTCCCTGGCTGGTTTCTTGGGTCGACAGGGGAGGTGTTTAGTGGTTATTTCAGTCACTTACTTGAGAACCTGGGAGTCTCACACTCTGTGCGCAGATGACATTCACCTCCCAATCACAGAAAAAAGAATTATACCAATTCCTATCCATGTACTTGGTCTATGCAATGCACTGCAGACTATGACCTGCCTCATGGACAAGGCCATACCACCGGACCTACGGCACCAACTCTTTGTATACCTGAATGGCTTATTACTTATGGCTGAGACCTTTGGCAAGCAAATAATCCTACTTCAGGAAGTATCTTTGCATATCCGGGGAGCAGAGTTAACCATCAAATTCCAAAAAGTCAGTTCGTTATGACGGAGGTTATGTACTTGGGTTATATCATAGGTCACGGCAACATCCAAACTGACCCAGGTAAGACAAGAGTGATCAACGCCTTTCTCTGCCTAAGAGTCGTGAGTGGTTCCGCCGATTCTTAGGTTTATGCGGTTGTACGTAACTATGCAATGAAATCCGAAACTTACGCAGCCACTTGTGAAACGGGTTAGTGCCCCAAAGCACTTAAGGCTGTCCTTGGGCCTCCCATGGGTAAATTTAAATAACACAAGCGTGTATCCCAGCGCTTGTACATCAATCTCACTGGGCCTTTTCCGCGCTCGACGTCTGGACACATCGGAGGGGTTGTGGGTCTGGGCCAACTGATAAAGTTTCCGATCATCAAGTCGATCCGGAACATGTGGACAGCCCTAATACTAAGCATCTTAGAGAAACGCGTCTTCCATGTATTTGGAGTACAGCAGTATGTCACCTCTGACAATGGAGTCCCGTTCACATCCATTAAATTTAGTGAACTGATTGATGGTCAGCAAACCGATCCGACGTATACTCTCTTCAAGTAAATGCTCCCGAATGGCTTAACCGTATGCTCTTAGCCGCGATACATACTTTTGTAAATCCAAATCAGAAGGATTGGGACCGTATGATCCCCGCCATTTCTGTGCTCTGCCCATACCACCGCTGGGATATCGCCTTCCTTTGCCATATTTAGTCAGTATATGATTCACCACGGTAAATTGTACCTGCTATTTCAACACTTAAACTGTTTAGGAAACTCAGTAGTGGCTCTTGAGCCCCACATGAGACTCTGAGTACTACGAGATCAAATTTAAGATAAGATTGAGGATACCAGACATGCAGAGGAGGAGCGCTACAACCTGTGATCTCATCTTTCTGCTTTCAAGGCAGGCGATGAGATATATTGACGAAATATTTCAGCAAAGTGACACAGCCCAGCATTACAATGCCAAACTGAATAAAACATTTAAAAAATGCCGGGTTGTCCAGATGTTGCACGTTGCATCATTTCAGATATGTCAGAAAAAGAACTGGGAGTCTACCGTGAAAAAGATTTACGGCACTGAGCCACCCCATCGTCAAGGAACTCTCTTTTTGGTTATCATCAAAGTCAGCCACAAACACCATAGCACCTTCGAAGCGTCTAATCGCTCCAAGTACACCCAACTCCCATAACCACATTCGGTAAGTTCTACGTGCTGCGCGCTCATAATTTCCCTTGTAATGACCAGACCATTTATAAGCCAGTGTTGCGTCAAACGACTACATCAGCGCTCACCATAACGGCATTTTTATCCTTTCACCACATTAAAACCTCTTCAGACCATCTTACTAAATTGGCATTTTGGTTTATCCGTTCTATTCTTTGTTCTCCACGTGTCGTTTGTGTACTGCCTCTTTCTTCTGTGGTCAGACCCTCAAGATTGCTCCCGCAGGCTAGTGTTGAGAGTGGCAAGAGGAACTTTTCATCAAACAGGGAGATGACCAGAGATGCCCCACAAAAATCCTAAATGAGTAGACGACAAGTGTATCAGAGGGCCAGAGGCTTAACGTACTTAGATATAAAAACACCAGTAAAGATAAAATACTTGTACTTCAGTAGATGAACAGTTATGATTTGGTTACATGGACATTGAAACCACCAGCAGCGAAATAATACCCCCGAATGTATATTTGGACCACTATTCGTCAGTTCACTGTACGCCCAGGATAGTTGGCCATCAGTCAGAAACTCGAATCACGTGTGCTTCAGTCTTCCCATGTCAGTCTCCCGTTGTGGAGACTACCCTGTAATAACCTCCGATACTCCGCAACGGTATGAGGAAGAGATCTGTCATCCCTGCACGAGTTGCAAACCATTTGAGGAAACATTACTAAACGCACTCGTTTAAATAACACATCTCATCCGAGTTATCATTCTGAAAGCAGGTAGTTGAAGAAAAAACATAATGGAAGAAAATACGGAAACGATGAAAAGTTCCCGGAATACTGCGATCATGTGCGGGTGTTATCGCAAGAGCGATTTACATGTGAGTGCAAAGAAAAAGGAGCAGGTTTTCGCAGAGGACTGTTATACGACCGAGTGTTTTGTGCCAGACCCCAACCTTGGAGTGAAGAAGTACGAGGGACAGCCAATAACTCGGGGAGCTCCTCTGATAGCAGCCTTCTATCTTAGATCGACCCAGCTTGTAAAAAGAATCAGATTCCTCTCGTATAAACCAGTCCCGAGATCTTTCATGAGCACATGAAGAAGCGAGCCCGTCCCGAAGAGCTTTATGTGCTACTCAAACATCTCAAGGACTGGCGCCGGCAAATCAAGCTTGCCATTGTCACTTTTCAGAATCAAAGAAGCAGCTGGTGGCCAAATTCTGATTGGTGGAGTTATTCTGACACCACTTGGTCTTCATGCTCTAAGTTCTCACCTTTCAATCATTCTACAAGATCCAGTTCTTCCCTCAGGTGCTTTGCGCATTAACTTAGGCCACATCAACAAATAAAATATTCTCATATAAATTCCTTTGTTAAAGTACTCACAGTCAACGTGAGTCATGAATACATAGAAGGTAGAGAAAATCTATCAGCTATCAGACAACTTGGTTGTACGTAAAACAAAGATTCTTCTGCTACGTAAAACAAAACTTCTTGTGTGAGACCAGGCGACGGCAGCTGTAGATTTAAACAAGTTGGGTAGACAGACCTATGCTCATGTCAGAAGGGTTTTGTACTCAACTTACAAAATGCAGTAACCAGCAACGAATAAAATCAAGAAACATGTCAAAGACGATTTAATTGGAGAAAATGTGAAATTCGAGGATCATACTGTTATTAACAAAGTTGAACGAATTTTGACTTCTGAGGTATTTGTTATAGTTATACCCATAAATATCTCCTTTGATATTTTTTTCAGATTTTTTAAATCACTGGTGTCCATTCGCGAGGGAGGAAACACATTTTTCATGTATTTCCCCCCCTGTGCTCTCACTGAAGCAAAAACTGTCAGTTTAAGAACTGTTTTGAAAAGCTCTCATAGAGAACTTTCAGTTGATACTCATAACGGCTATTTTTCATGAAATTTTTTTTCAGGGGCCACTCCTCTGTACTGTAATCATCGATTCATGGCCTATTTTTTCGAATCCTAGAATGGTTACGAAGCCCTTTTGCTAGGAGCTCTCTCCTGCCTCTTCGACTTCTTTCAATTGTATGTACTCATCTTCATGATACCTATCACTCCTGAAATTTTCATGCAAATTCTAGCAAAAAGCGCATATGGCTCCATAGCAATATGTTTCCGTAGTAATACAGGGCATATTGCTCCATAGTAATACGCGAAAATTCAAATCGCTATAACTTCGGTAAATACTATTCGATCATTATAAAACTATCCGAAAAGATCAATCTTATAAATAGTCATCTCTTTGCTAAATTTTATTGAGTTTAAGGGTACCATTTAGATTTTATTCAAGAAAACACAAAATCGATAAATCATACTATTACTAACAAAGTTGAGTGAATTTCGACTTCTCATGTATTTATTGTTGTTGTACTCATTAAGGCCTACATTCATGATTTTTTTCAGATTTTTCGGATGGAAGGTGTCCAATCGCGAGGGGGGGGTACGCGAAAAATTCGTACATTTCCCCTTCCCCTGCCCCCCTCGGTACGTATAAGACAATTTTAAGACTTGTTTTGAAAAGATCTCATTGAGACCTTTCCAATGACACCCTACTCGACTACCAATGGTGAAAATTATTTTTGAGGGGTCTCCCCCTTATATGGGGAGACCCCTCTTAAACGCCTTTGAAAAATTTTTCCACCCTTGAAATTTCAAGAGGTCACCACTTCTGACCTTTCTACAAAGTTTCATGGCTATAGCCCTTATAGTTTCGGAGAAAAAGTGCTGTGACATACAGACGGACGGACGGACAGACGGACAGACGGACACAGGTCGTGATTGCAATAGGGTTTTGTATTTTAGTACAAAACCCTAACAAGTTGAGTAAGCAGGAGAGTGCTCCTACCAGAAGGTCTTTGTATACATCCTAGGGCTAGAAACAAGTTTTCTAATGGCGTGAATCGATAACTTGAATTATTCATCCAATACTTGGATATGAAATCGTTCAAATTGATACAAAAGATGCACAGTTTCTTTCATAAGCGCAGTGCAATCTAGCTTAAATGATTTTTCTGAATGCTCGGCCGATTGAACATGTTCAAGTTAAACACTATTCCTTAAATTTTCATGAAAATTGAAAGAAAATAAAAGTGCCTAAGTAAATTTTAAATATATATAGGGTTTTCCAATAAGAGGTCCAGCGTCGATTCAAGACCTCAAAGATGGAATTCGTGAGGCTATCGAGGACATAGGGCAGCCACTTAGCGATTCGGTTATGGAAAATTTCATGAAAAGGATATGGTCCTGTAAACGTGTCGTGGTGGTTATTTGCCTGATGTTATTTTTCGTTATTAAGGGCATACCTTCTTCTTTATAATGAAATCATTCGTATTAAAAAATGGCATTTTTCTTTTAATATGAATATAACACCTCTTATTGGAAAACACTATATCAACCATAAACACGTGTTATTGTTGTTGTAATTCCGTATAATTGAAATGGCTATAACTTACTTGATTATGATTCGATTTCAATTAAATTTTGTGAACATATAAACCTCATATCAATCTATATAATTTCATAATTTCAAGAAGCTTAAAGGTACCGTTTTGATTTTATGGGCAAAAATGTAAAATCTGCAAATCATACTATTATTAACAAAGTTGAGCGAATTTCGATTTCTGAGGTCTTTGTTGCACTTGTACTCATAAAGGCCCACGTTCGTGATAATTTTCAGATATTTCAGTTGAAAGGTGTCCAATCGCGAGGGGGCACAAATTTTTGGTACTTTTTGCCTTCCCCTGGACCCCCTAATTCATAAAATGATTTTTTTATTCCAGATTCTAAAAGTCCTAATCAAGACCTTTCATTTTATATCCCTACCTTTTGAAAAAAAAAATGTTAAGGGCCAATTCGTTATTTGGGGGGACCCCCCTTAAAAAATTTTGTCAAGGCCTTAACTTTTGAGAGACCATCATTTCTGAGCTTTTCACAAAGTTTGAGAGTTCTAGCTTCTATAGTTTCTGAGGAAATTAGCTGTGACGCACGGACAGACGGACAGACGGACGGACGGACAGACGGACAGACAGGTCGCGAAACTAGTAGGTCTTTGTAAAAAAATTTTTACAAAGACCTAAAAAATGAATCTCCTACAAACAAAATTGAAAGTTACTACGCGAGTCTTACATCCTTAGCCATACCATAGACAGGTGATTGCATATTCTGCAGCAGATTTTTGGCGAATTGAACTCAGCATTTTCACTATGTCCAATACCATGACCTTATCTGAGTCCCTAATAGTGTTCCGTCGATGTGCAGTTGGAAGTACTGTGCACTCATTAAATTCGGTACGAATTCGTTTTTTTGCATAAGTTCACCATTTTTAGGGTTTTGTACTAAAATACAAAACCCTATTGCAATCACGACCTGTGTCCGTCTGTCCGTCTGTCCGTCTGTCCGTCCGTCCGTCCGTCCGTCCGTCCGTCCGTCCGTCTGTATGTCACAGCACTTTTTCTCCGAAACTATAAGGGCTACAGCCATGAAATTTTGTAGAAAGGTCAGAAGTGGTGACCTCTTGAAAGTTCAAGGGTGGAAAAATTTTTCAAAGGCGTTTAAGGGGGGTCTCCCCATATAAGGGGGAGACCCCTCAAAAATAATTTTCACCATTGGTAGTCGAGTAGGGTGTCATTGGAAAGGTCTCAATGAGATCTTTTCAAAACAAGTCTTAAAATTGTCTTATACGTACCGAGGGGGGCAGGGGAAGGGGAAATGTACGAATTTTTCGCGTACCCCCCCCCTCGCGATTGGACACCTTCCATCCGAAAAATCTGAAAAAAATCATGAATGTACCCCTTAATGAGTACAACAACAACAAATACATGAGAAGTCGAAATTCACTCAACTTTGTTAGTAATAGTATGATTTATCGATTTTGAGTTTTCTTGAATAAAATCTAAACGGTACCCTTAAACTCAATAAAATTTAGCAAAGAGATGACTATTTATAAGATTGATCTTTTCGGATAGTTTTATAATGATCGAATAGTATTTACCGAAGTTATAGCGATTTGAATTTTCGCGTATTACTATGGAGCAATATGCCCTGTATTACTATGGAAACATATTGCTATGGAGCCATATGCGCTTTTTACCGACTTAGACACTACAGCTTTGCTAGAATTTGCATGAAAATTTCAGGAGTGATAGGTATCATGAAGATGAGTACATACAATTGAAAGAAGTCGAAGAGGCAGGAGAGAGCTCCTAGCAAAAGGGCTTCGTAACCATTCTAGGATTCGAAAAAATAGGCCATGAATCGATGATTACAGTACAGAGGAGTGGCCCCTGAAAAAAAATTTCATGAAAAATAGCCGTTATGAGTATCAACTGAAAGTTCTCTATGAGAGCTTTTCAAAACAGTTCTTAAACTGACAGTTTTTGCTTCAGTGAGAGCACAGGGGGGGGGAAATACGGGAAAAATGTGTTTCCTCCCTCGCGAATGGACACCAGTGATTTAAAAAATCTGAAAAAAATATCAAAGGAGATATTTATGGGTATAACTATAACAAATACCTCAGAAGTCAAAATTCGTTCAACTTTGTTAATAACAGTATGATCCTCGAATTTCACATTTTCTCCAATTAAATCGTCTTTGACATGTTTCTTGATTTTATTCGTTGCTGGTTACTGCATTTTGTAAGTTGAGTACAAAACCCTTCTGACATGAGCATAGGTCTGTCTACCTAACTTGTTTAAATCTACAGCTGTCGTCGCCTCGTCTCACACAAGAAGTTTTGTTTCACGTAGCAGAAGAATCTTTGTTTTACGTACAACCAAGTTGTCTGATAGCTGATAGATTTTCTCTACCTTCTATGTATTCATGACTCACGTTGACTGTGAGTACTTTAACAAAGGAATTTATATGAGAATATTTTATTTGTTGATGTGGCCTAAGTTAATGCGCAAAGCACCTGAGGGAAGAACTGGATCTTGTAGAATGATTGAAAGGTGAGAGCTTAGAGCATGAAGACCAAGTGGTGTCAGAATAACTCCACCAATCAGAATTTGGCCTCCAGCTGCTTCTTTGATTCTGAAAAGTGACAATGGCAAGCTTGATTTGCCGGCGCCAGTCCTTGAGATGTTTGAGTAGCACATAAAGCTCTTCGGGACGGGCTCGCTTCTTCATGTGCTCACGAAAGATCTCGGGACTGGTTTATACGAGAGGAATCTGATTCTTTTTACAAGCTGGGTCGATCTAAGATAGAAGGCTGCTATCAGAGGAGCTCCCCGAGTTATTGGCTGTCCCTCGTACTTCTTCACTCCAAGGTTGGGGTCTGGCACAAAACACTCGGTCGGGTAACAGTCCTCTGCGAAAACCTGCTCCTTTTTCTTTGCACTCACATGTAAATCGCTCTTGCGATAACACCCGCACATGATCGCAGTATTCCGGGAACTTTTCATCGTTTCCGTATTTTCTTCCATTATGTTTTTTCTTCAACTACCTGCTTTCAGAATGATAGCTCGGATGAGATGTGTTATTTAAACGAGTGCGTTTAGTAATGTTTCCTCAAATGGTTTGCAACTCGTGCAGGGATGACAGATCTCTTCCTCATACCGTTGCGGAGTATCGGAGGTTATTACAGGGTAGTCTCCACAACGGGAGACTGACATGGGAAGACTGAAGCACACGTGATTCGAGTTTCTGACTGATGGCCAACTATCCTGGGCGTACAGTGAACTGACGAATAGTGGTCCAAATATACATTCGGGGGTATTATTTCGCTGCTGGTGGTTTCAATGTCCATGTAACCAAATCATAACTGTTCATCTACTGAAGTACAAGTATTTTATCTTTACTGGTGTTTTTATATCTAAGTACGTTAAGCCTCTGGCCCTCTGATACACTTGTCGTCTACTCATTTAGGATTTTTGTGGGGCATCTCTGGTCATCTCCCTGTTTGATGAAAAGTTCCTCTTGCCACTCTCAACACTAGCCTGCGGGAGCAATCTTGAGGGTCTGACCACAGAAGAAAGAGGCAGTACACAAACGACACGTGGAGAACAAAGAATAGAACGGATAAACCAAAATGCCAATTTAGTAAGATGGTCTGAAGAGGTTTTAATGTGGTGAAAGGATAAAAATGCCGTTATGGTGAGCGCTGATGTAGTCGTTTGACGCAACACTGGCTTATAAATGGTCTGGTCATTACAAGGGAAATTATGAGCGCGCAGCACGTAGAACTTACCGAATGTGGTTATGGGAGTTGGGTGTACTTGGAGCGATTAGACGCTTCGAAGGTGCTATGGTGTTTGTGGCTGACTTTGATGATAACCAAAAAGAGAGTTCCTTGACGATGGGGTGGCTCAGTGCCGTAAATCTTTTTCACGGTAGACTCCCAGTTCTTTTTCTGACATATCTGAAATGATGCAACGTGCAACATCTGGACAACTCGGCATTTTTTAAATGTTTTATTCAGTTTGGCATTGTAATGCTGGGCTGTGTCACTTTGCTGAAATATTTCGTCAATATATCTCATCGCCTGCCTTGAAAGCAGAAAGATGAGATCACAGGTTGTAGCGCTCCTCCTCTGCATGTCTGGTATCCTCAATCTTATCTTAAATTTGATCTCGTAGTACTCAGAGTCTCATGTGGGGCTCAAGAGCCACTACTGAGTTTCCTAAACAGTTTAAGTGTTGAAATAGCAGGTACAATTTACCGTGGTGAATCATATACTGACTAAATATGGCAAAGGAAGGCGATATCCCAGCGGTGGTATGGGCAGAGCACAGAAATGGCGGGGATCATACGGTCCCAATCCTTCTGATTTGGATTTACAAAAGTATGTATCGCGGCTAAGAGCATACGGTTAAGCCATTCGGGAGCATTTACTTGAAGAGAGTATACGTCGGATCGGTTTGCTGACCATCAATCAGTTCACTAAATTTAATGGATGTGAACGGGACTCCATTGTCAGAGGTGACATACTGCTGTACTCCAAATACATGGAAGACGCGTTTCTCTAAGATGCTTAGTATTAGGGCTGTCCACATGTTCCGGATCGACTTGATGATCGGAAACTTTATCAGTTGGCCCAGACCCACAACCCCTCCGATGTGTCCAGACGTCGAGCGCGGAAAAGGCCCAGTGAGATTGATATACAAGCGCTGGGATACACGCTTGTGTTATTTAAATTTACCCATGGGAGGCCTAAGGACAGCCTTAAGTGCTTTGGGGCACTAACCCGTTTCACAAGTGGCTGCGTAAGTTTCGGATTTCATTGCATAGTTACGTACAACCGCATAAACCTAAGAATCGGCGGAACCACTCACGACTCTTAGGCAGAGAAAGGCGTTGATCACTCTTGTCTTACCTGGGTCGGTTTGGATGTTGCCGTGACCTATGATATAACCCAAGTACATAACCTCCGTCATAACGAACTGACTTTTTGGAATTTGATGGTTAACTCTGCTCCCCGGATATGCAAAGATACTTCCTGAAGTAGGATTATTTGCTTGCCAAAGGTCTCAGCCATAAGTAATAAGCCATCCAGGTATACAAAGAGTTGGTGCCGTAGGTCCGGTGGTATGGCCTTGTCCATGAGGCAGGTCATAGTCTGCAGTGCATTGCATAGACCAAGTACATGGATAGGAATTGGTATAATTCTTTTTTCTGTGATTGGGAGGTGAATGTCATCTGCGCACAGAGTGTGAGACTCCCAGGTTCTCAAGTAAGTGACTGAAATAACCACTAAACACCTCCCCTGTCGACCCAAGAAACCAGCCAGGGACTGTTTAAGATATAACCTTGGGCCAGGTTTTTGTTTTCCTATGCCGTGAGATGCCTACAATCTGTGGTAGCCCTCTTCTAGCGCGAGGGGAGAGAGGAAGATGAATTGTAATACAAGCGATCCCCCAGCCCCAACGCCACCGGCTGCTGTGAGTCCCTTTTGTCTTTCAGGACTGCCCGTGCATAATGTGCCACCTAGTTTCATTTGTCAACCGACTCGAGCATCACCGCGACTATATTATCCGGAGTGAGTTCTCTCGTCTTACTAGATAGGTCCCTTCGTAGCCTGCTTCATTTTACGCACGAAAAAATGTGTGGCAGGCATAGTTTTCCTCTCTTGGGTGAAACTGAAATTGGGGGACCTTGACTTACCAATCTTGTGCAGGTAAAACTGAAAACACCCATGCCCGCTCAAAAGCTGTGTCAGATAGAAGTCAGTCTCACCATGCGTTCAATTTAGTCACGGTCTCACATCCGGGATGAGGCGCGCAGTCCACCTTCCCTTCGTGCAATTGACCCAAGACTGCTGCCAATCGTTGAGTGAGCGCTGTCTCTCTTCACGGACAACCATCTTTCTCGCGGCCTCATTTCGATGCAGACAAGATGGCAAGGAGGGCGACAGGCATCACGCCTGCAATAACTCTCACCACCGAATCAGAGACTATTGGACACGATGATACAATCCTCAGTGCTCCTCCCCTCTGTACCGGTACCTGTCGGTATATCTCCTTACTGAGAGCGTCGCCCCATATTTCTGCTCTAGACAGTAGCATTGAGCCTACAGCACTCATCTAGAGGCGTCTTCTTGATGGGCGGGGTCCCCCTACGTTGGCCATAAGTTTACTCAGAGCCGATATTCTGGAAGCAGGCCCTTCAAACGTTGCCCTGATTTGCTCAGAGAAACTCATCTTTGAGTCGATCAATAGCCCCAGGTACTTTGCCGCTGGCTTCGATTCGATTAGTATGTCTCCAATACTGACCACTTAAGTTTTCTCCAGTGCGAGCCCGCGAGCCGTCATCCGGCCTCTCACTCGGTGCATTAGTCTACCTAGCCAAAGTTTTACTTGTTCAACAATGCGTCTAGCGCCCAGCACCAGAACATCATCCACATAGCCAATCAAACATGACTCATCTGGCATCTCCAGTCTCAATAACCCATCGTAGGACACGTTCCACAGGTCTAGACGAAGGATAGATCTTCGGAAACACCTGATGTGACTTTCATCATTTGATGACCCTATTTTATGTCATAAAGGAGGTTTTGATCCCTTAGATAGTCCCTAAAAGGCCACATTAGATACTCTGGAACTTGAAAGGGGGTTTCTAGCGTATCCAGAATATCCACCCATCTGGCGGAGTTGAAGGCATTCCTGACGTCAAGTGTCATCAACAGGACGATCCGTCACTTGGTGTGGCTATATGCCTCTGTCTTTTGGACCGCGTTCACCACCTCTGCAATCGCATCAATGGTGAAATGTCCTGCTCGAAAGCCATACTACCGAGGAGATAGGTCCTCAGCAGCACGAATCACGTCAAGGAGTCTTTCCTTGATGGGGTTTTCTAGCACTTTCGAGCAGTACTTAGCATACATAACGGGCAGTATGCAGACGGCGATCCGGGGTTTCTCTTCTCCTTGCCGATCAGCATGACCCTCAGCACCTTCCATTGTACCGAAGAAACCCCGTCTCGTAGACAAGCGTTGAATTGCTGAGAAATAACTCAGGACTATAGTGATAGACAAGCCGCAATACCTCGGACGCAACACCCTCTGAACTTCCTCACTTCTAGTGAAAAGATGGGATGGGCGGAAAAGAGTGCGCGCATTATCTCGTCCATCATTTCCGTGTCACGTATGCATAACTAGCATGTAACCAAGGCCCCACGGATCCTTGTTCGTACTGCGGATTGTTAATTATGTATGATACAAAGTTCATTTCAATCAAGTTGTAGAAGGTAAACACAGGCTTCCCAAAAAATTTTTAAATATTTTTAATCTCTTCCTAATAAAGTGTTGGTGTTAATTTTTCTTCTTAATCATTATCAAAAGCTATCACTCTCTAATTTTTCAATTTATAAGGGTGATTACTTTGAAGTACAAAATAACTTCATTTATCAAATATCTTAAAATAGTGTCTAAGATATACTATAACTTCAAAGATAAAAAAAAGAACAATAGCTTCATTAACTGTGTGGTTTTGTTCTATTTGAAAACAAAAGTACTTCTACTGCAATGGTACTTCAATTCCCATCAGTACTGTATAAGAACATATTTTATTCCTAACTTCTTATTTAAAGGGAAAAATCAATCAATACTATCGCAAAACCTAATTGATATATTGATCGCTTTCTAGAAGATTTGCAAGGTTTAACGCAAGAAGCAAGATGAAAATGATTAAAATTAATGCAGGCAGCTTATTGATCATATTATTTTACTAGCTTATCTAAATTTATGCTTATAGCATTTGAACTATTCTTATTTATTTCTGTTTTCTCAGTGCTTGCATTATAAATTGCCCAAAAATTTACTGTCATCCTGCTTGTACAAAAGAAATTAAATAATATTTGGGAATACATACATGTTTTTCTTTTTTTTCTTTGATCCTTAAGGTTTAATGGTAAATACGTTTATATATGTCCTTATATATCATGTTGTTCAAAATATATAATAAAATAAAGCTATTCTTTGATAAAGCAAGACAGATTTCTTTAAACACTCCTATCCCTAGTCATATGCATAAAGAATGAACCTTTTTTTTCATGCGTATACATTTTCACGTAAATTTAATTTGATTGCAACTGCACTTTAGAAGAGTAATTGCAATCAGATGAAAACTTTTGTAAAATCCCTTCTATCTTCTTACCCATTATCTAAAATCCTTTTGGGACAATTGATTTAGTCCAATTATATATTTTAATCCTATTTCGAACATACTCGTACATGCTGGCTTCTTCGAAATACAAAACAACGTTAACAGTTGGATTGTTGCGGGAAAATAACTGCATTTTTGTTCCCCTCTTAAGGCGCAGCCCCGACTGAATGAATTTTCCGGATTCTGCACAAAGCACTTTGGCTGCACACACTGCAAACCATCGACTCGATCATGTACACACAATCTGCTCGATTCTGTCTGCATACAGCATGAAAGTCTCCACAGGTGATAATTATTACAGCAAGCGCCAGTGTCGCCCGTTTGCCATGGGAAAAGTCGTCGCAAACAGAAACGCATATAGTATATCTTCTTTGCGGCATTTGCCACACAAATTGGCTCCATTTAGAGATGCTTTACGGACGATGGATGGGCACTTCAATTGCTAGTGGAAAATGTATAAATTTTATAACAGGAGAAACAATTGATAAGTTGCTTTTCATTCATGACTATTTGTTAGCCATAAAATTGATTAGATTGTTTTGCTAGTTTTGATTAGTTTTATATATATATATATATATATATATATATATATATATATATATATATATATATATATATATATATATATATAAATATATATATATATATATATATATATATATATATATACACACACACACGTATATATATATATATATATATATATATATATATATATATATATATATATATATATATATATACATATATACATGTAGATATATATATATATATATATATATATATATATATATATATATGTATATATATACATATATATATATATATACATATATATATATATATATATATATATATATATATATATATATATATATATATATATATATATATATATATATATATATTATATATATATTTATATATATATATATATTTGTTAGCCATAAAAGTGATTAGATTGTTTTGCTAGTTTTGATTAGTTTTATATATATTTTTCTATATATATATATATATATATATATATATATATATATATATATATATATACATATGTATATCTATATATATCTATATTCACTATATATATATATATATATATATATATATATATATATATATATATATATATATATATATACGGGATAGAACGAAATTTGTAAAAACGGTACAGGCTGCAATTTTATTTCCATTTGCGTCAAACTTTCAGCAAAGGTGTATTGGACGAATGTCTCGGCTAAGTTCATTACCCAGCCAAATCAGCCGAGCGAAAACAAAATGGCGGCATTATAGTAGAAAAATCGCGATTTCTAGTCTGGCCACAGCTTCGCTCTGATTTGGGCGAAATTCGGCATAGAGGTTCATTGAGATGTATAATGAAGCCTGCGATAAAAAATGCAATGTCGTTAGAGCAGATTCAAAATGGCGACCGTCCAAAGGTCAAAAAACGTGCTAAAAAATATTATTATAGCTGTGACGACACCGTTGAACCGATATTGATAAAACTTTATATTCTAGTAGAAACTATAAATATCTGACAAGAAATGTGAAAATTTTTAAGGTTTGGTGTCAAATTTCAAAATGGCGTCAGGACAAATGTCCAAAGTTTGAAGGCCTATGAAAGGCACAACTTTCGTACGATCTACGCCAAACTTGGTATTTAGGTAGATGTTGTTAATATCTAATAATTCTGTAATTTTGGTGTTCATACAACTGTGAATTACAAAATGGCGGTGGCTCAAAAATGCGAATTTTTCCTATTTCCATGGCCCTCTAGTCGCCAAGTTACTCATGCGATTTTGATGAAACTTAGTATTGTACGTTCTTAGGTCATGTTCTTTAATCTTGCAAAAACCTGTGAAATCAGACGATAAATAAGAAAGCTAAAAATTTTATTCGTAAGTTTATTAGATACTATGTATTTTGAACAAAATTTTGTGATTTATATTCTGGCCAAATCGTGACTATGATATGGACAAAATTTGTTGCAATAGATTAGCCTTAACGTTAGGTTGTTGTTGTTTAGATCTCATTACACAGTAATTTTGATATTCATATCAAAGTGGGTTACAAAATGGTGTTGGCTCAAAAATTTGTTTTTTTTAGATTTTCACGGCCCTCTAGTATCCACGTTACTGAACCGATTTTGATGAAACTTAGTATTATACGTTCCTAGGTCAATTTGTCTAACCGTGCAAAAATCGAAGTAAAGATCGAAAAGTTGAAATTTTAATTTATAGTTTTATTAGCTACTACTTTCAAGAAAAATTGATGATTTAGATTCTGTTCTATTCTTTTATGATTATTTATTGCATATAGTATGTGCGAGAATAAAGTCATCAATGAAAATTAAGGTTTTTTTGTCATGAATAGTTTGAAATCCTTTAATAATCTTCATATTAATAGATTTTTTTAAATTTTTACTTCAAATCAGCGAAGAACTAATACATTCTTTTCTACACCACCATGGCGGTAGAATGCATGGCACGTTTTTTTCCATGGTTTCCCCAAGAGGGCTAATTCATACGAAAGGCAGTTCACGTTGAATAAATTTTTATAAAAAGAGTAATTCCCTTGAAGTTCACATGTCTTTGACTTAACCGCAGGACTATAAAATCAGAAGTCTTTATTATTCATTGTTTCTAAAACTTTTTAAGTAACTAAAAAATGTATGAGAGTTCCACTTACGCAAAACTAGTGATTGACTTGGTATGATTTGTGGTAAGCACACAAGCTGAAACAAAAATAATAGAAGATGGTTCAATTTTCAGCGCTGACTGCCTTACTGGCTGTGGAATTCCTGATTGGCATATTCCTCGCATATCTTGGATCGATAGTCTCAGGCAAAAGACACTTCATGTAAAAAAAACTTCAATTTTCCTACCATAACAGTACGCCAGAAACAATCGTCCTTACTCATCACCACAGTAGTTAATTTTTCTGCCTCACCATACCATACAGCTAACAAACACTGATTTTTCCGTGCGATATGTAATTGCCCTTGAACCTGGAAGTACCAATCATGATTCTTATTAATGGTGATAGTCCCAGCTGAATCCTTTTTGAAAAATGGAAGTTTTTTAAGAGCCATTGCCTGATCAAACCCGAATTTATAGGCGCTATAAGGACATTTAATTTCCACTAAAATATCTTTGGCTTCAATTAAACAAGTGAAGCTCCCAGAAATGGTATTTTTTCATCTAAGAAAATGCCACTAGGTTTTATTGTAACGTTTTCTTGTTGCTTAAGCTGTTTGAGAGCTACTTTCTCATTTTGTTTACCATGCTTGACTGCACGTACTGCTGTGTGTTATTTTTATAAGGTAATTATTTAACAAGAATGGCGCTGCTAGTGGAACTTCTCTGCTTAGCGAGTCTCCCAAAATTTGATGCTGTTAGTAGGTTTCTTCGGAGTTCAAGCCATTCACTGCTTTCACTTTGCAGTATAGTTTCTTTCCAAATTGAAACCCTTTCCTCCTTAGAACTCTTTAGGTTAAGGAGAAAAGTTTCTTTGGCCGTTTCAAGCTTTTCGCTAAGATTCTTTTTTGGGTGATTAGTTTGCGATATTTTATAGGGTACTTGGTATCTGTTTTGAGTGCCTGCATATTATTACATAAATTTCGGAGAAGATGATTTTGGCATTCAATTTTCTCTATAGTGTAGTTTGCATATGGCCTTCTTTCTAGTAACTTAGAATAGGTGTTTGAATCACCATCCGAAATTATACGGCCATATATCAAATTATGCATTTCTAAAGATTTCGAAAACCCTTCTAGAATGATGTCGGATTCCATTCGTGCTGAGGGACCTAAAACAAAATGTTGTTTTTTATTGATCACGTTTTTTGTACACTGCTTTTTTCCCATAACTTTTATCGTTAAATAAATGTCTGTATAATTTTTGCAAAGCATTTGAACCAATTCACTTAAAGACTCATTAGCAATTGTTGATGAGTTCTAAAAAAACTCCAACGATGACGATTGGTATCGAAAACTGATCAATATTTTGTGTTTTTGTTACAAATTGCTGAAAATACCTTAAAAATTAAATAACTGATCAGATCGATCAAATTTTTGTGTGTTACCGAAAGTATGCTAAACTATGACAAACATTCTGAAACTCTGTACACTTATGTAAAAACAGTGGCAAGAAAGTATTCAATTACTGTTTGATTGACGATTTGCGTAAGAAAATAAAAAATAAAATTTTAAAAGGATAAAAAGATATGAAAATTCAGCTTTGATTTCGTCCAAGAGAGACATTTACTTCCAAATATTATACTTTACTTCTTAACTTTACTCTACTGAATAATATTTTAATTCCGTAAAGAGCAACTCAAGCCTGGCTTAATATCTTTTGTTGGCATACGTGTTAGTCGTCTTAAAAAAAAATTCATTAAAAAAGTGAGGTTTTTAGTAACAACAATGGAATGTAAAGCTAATTTATATGTACCTTCAAAGTTTTTGTAGCACTTGTGTTCACTGACTGGCTTTCTATCTCGCTCAGCTAAAGTACAAATGCAGCAGTACTTGTTTCTCACTGACATGAATAAATTTTTTTGGCTCCTTCTACCAATTATAGTCGCCACTCCTGACAGTGAACAGTCATTTTTTCTGAATGACCTTTTAGCCCAGCAACCATCTGCGATCACATCTATTATAGGGATGCTTTCACTATTTACTTGACCTTCCTGTACGGCTGCGCATCTTTCTTCTTCTGCAGCCTCACTCATACTTTTTAACAAGTCCTTTCCCCAGATATTCTCCAAAATTTAAACATTGTCATTGAAAATTTTTTTGGATAGCGAAGGCAAATTGAAACTTGCATGCAGCTCTTGAAGCTGCGAAAGACCACATACTGTACTCATTGCTCCGGCGACCGCACACATGTTCAAGTTCATGTCATTAGTCTCATCAGCAGTCACATAAATGACAGATTACACATTTTGCCAAATAGTTTGAAAGATGAATTCATTTCATTGCGTTTTTATTTGCAATTACTATATTTGCTAACCCACATTGCATAGGACTGTTGCACAATACCAGTACACCCCATGTCTACTGGCATGCGCTGGGAGCTCGATATGATGTGTATCCTATATACACATCAAGGCTCCCGGGGAGAGAGAGATATTCCAGTATGATACTTATCTGCTACTTTATACTCGCCAACTAGATCAGTAAAAGAGTGTTTTTGTCTAATGATTTAATTAGGGTTTTGTAAAATAATTTTACAAAACCCTACTAGTTTCGCGACCAGTCTGTCCGTCTGTCCGTCTGTCCGTCCGTCCGTCCGTCCGTCCGTCCGTACGTCCGTCCGTCCGTCCGTGTGTCACAGCAGTTTTTCTCGGAAATTGCTTGAGCTAGAAACATCAAATTTTGTGTGTAGATGTAAAGTGGTGATTTCTTCAAAATTCAACTACAAAAAAATTTTATAAGGTATTTAAGGGGGGTCTCCCCATATAGGAGAGTGACCCCCCGAAAAAAAAATTTCATTGAAGGTAGCGGATATGGGTATCAAATGAAAGGTCTTAATGAGAACTTTTCAAAACAGGTCTTAATTTGGCAAAATTTGCTTCGAGGGGCGCACAGGGAGGGGAAATACACGAAAAATTTGTGTCCCCCCCCCTCGCGATTGGACACCTGTGATCCGAAAATTCTGAAAAAAATCAGGAATGTAGGCCTTGGTGAGTACAACAACAACAAATACGTTAGAAGTCGCAATTCACCCAACTTTGTTAGTAATAGTATGATTTATCGATTTTATGTTTTCTTGTATAAAATCTTAACGCTACCCTTAAATTCAATGAAATTCAGTAAGTAGATGCCTATTTATAAGATTGATCTATCCTGAAAGTTTCATAAAGATTGAATCATATTTAGCGATGTTATAGCGGTTTGAATTTTCCTGTATTACTATGGAACAATATGCGCTGCATTTATTACTATGGCAACATATGGCTATGGAACAACATGCACTTTTTACCGATTCAGACACTACAGTTTTGCTAGGATTTGCATGAAAATTTCAGGAATGATAGGTGTCATGTATATCTTTGAGAATCGGTTCAGCTAGTGGTATCAGTAATCGTAAAACAAAATAGTGGCTGTTTTAAATGCGAAGATTGAACAATTTTGAGTTATTTTTCCCAACTTCAACGTTTAAGGTGCATGTTTTGAACACTTGATTCAATTTGATGAATGACTGAAGATGAGTACCTATAATTAATGCTCATAAGTGATACAAGTCAAGGAGGTGGGAGAGAGCTCCTAGCAAAAGGGTTTTGTAACCATTCTAGGATTCGAAAAAATTGGCCATTAATCGATGATAACAGTACAGGAGAGTGGCCCCTGAAAAAAAAATCATCTAACGTAGCCGATATGAGTATGAAATAAAAGTTTTCATGGGAGCTTTTCAAAACAGTTGTTAAACTGTCAGTTTTTACTTCAGTGGGGGTACAGCGGGGAAATACATGAAAAATGTGTTTCCTCCGTCGCGGATGGACATCTGAAATAATTATCAAGGGAGATATTTATGAGTATAACAGTACCAAATACCTTAGAAGTCGAAATTCGTTCAACTTTGTTAATAAAAGTATGATCTTCGTATTTCATATTTTCTCCAATAAAATCGTCTTTGAAATGTTTCTTGATTTGATTCGATCTGGTGACTGCATTTTGTAAATTGAATACAAAACCCTTCTGACATGAGCGTAGGTCTGTTTACCCAACTTGTTTTTATTTTATTCTGTGTTTGGTTATATAATAACACGTTCAGTTGACAGTATTAATATTAATAACATATTTCGCTATTGAATTCTTTTAATAATTAATTTATTACAGAGACGTATAAAGTTCGAGCACTAATGGAGCTTGTAAAATTTTTGCGATTTATATTTACTTTGATTATATTTGTTATTTGAAGGAAATGTATGATATTGCTTGATATCATATTTGAAAAACGAATCAATTAAAGCTTCAACTGTTGCTCGGGCTGACCCCTTGAGCACGCAGTTATATTAACGAATCGATTGATTATAATCCAACTGCTAGCCCCGGGCACGCTAATACTCGGGCTGATGCCTTGAGTACGCAGTCAGATTGATAAATCAATCAATTACTAGTTCAACTGCAGGCCCCGGGCATAACTGCCTTGGGGCGCTTATACTCGGGCTGATGCCTTGAGTACGCAGTCGAACGTATCCTAAATTCACTTATCCCGCGCTAAATGCCTTGGGATAGAATAAGCTCGGGCGCACGCCTTGAGCCAGTGAATGGAGAAATACTTTTCGATTTTCTTGTGTCTTTAATTTTCTTTTATACTATAATTATGCTGACTTTATTGCTTACCAACTAAAATAATGAAGAAAATTTACCATTTAAAGAAGATCAAAGTTCAACAACAAAAACAGTTTAACGTATTTAGTGCCATCTCTCTGTGACTGGTGCAACCACAAAGCTAAAGCTTTCGCTCGATTTGCAATGCATGTAACCAATTCGTTCCGCTGGGTGGTACGTTCGATTGCAAAGTCTTGTGTGTATATGTTTGATACTTAATACGAGTATGGAAGTTAACACGCTTCTTCTATTCCTATTCCGACTATCCTTACCTTCCCACAATTCCATAATTGCACATTCCCAGACATAACTCACTTCTATATTACATATCATATTTCTTTTCTATTTCGCGGATTCTCTTCTTCAAAAATGAACGTTAAACGTTCCATATATTTTTCTATATTCAGCAAATTTCGGTATTCTCACGTTTTGCATGTAAAGTAAAAATTAGAACTTGCACGTTTTCATTTGTAAGCAATTTAGAGTCTTAAAATATGAGGTAAACATAGAATTAGTTAGTTGCGTTTTGGAAGTTGAAATAAACAGTTGTTTAAATTAAAAAAGGTTGTTTTTTTTATACGACACAACCAAAGTCTCCATAACTGGCGCCCGAGCAGTTATTGATAATCGATAATCAAATCAAATCCGAAAAGTGAATAGACAATAAAGTGATTGTCTAATCGCGGATTGAACAATATTTTAAGCAATTAAATACGTGTTACCGGAATCGAGTGTGTTCAATTAACCAAAATTAAAGAATAAACAACTCGTCGGACGTGTAATAAAGTATTGAATAATCAGTGAATAAGCCTTTTTTCGCGTCTTAAATCTCTTGTTGAGGCTGACAAGGGAGCTGATTCTAATAAAAAAAAGGTGGCTATAACGGAATTATATTGAAGTTTTGCAGTCAACGTAAGTGGTACAAGCAATTACATTGCGGAGAACGAGAATCCAGTGATCCAACCTGCACCCCAGTAGGCACAGGCGAAAGAAAAACCATTCAAAGTTTGGAGCCAAAAAGGATAATGACAGGCGGTCCACGAATTTGGAATTTGATGTTAATTTTGTAAGTTTACCTCTTTTTTTGAATCAAATTCAATAGATGCAAGTTACTATTATAGAGCTTCAGATTTAAATTTATAATTTTAAAATAACTAATTTAATTATTTTACAAGTATCGTAATATTGCTTATGTGTAAACGGTTACTTAAAGTTTTAAATTCGTTAACGTGAGTGAATATAAGTGAAAAGTGTAAACCGACATTTGTTGAATCGGTACGTTTTAATTACGTATTTTCCCGATCTGCTTTTCACTTCTAACGCTTAATTAAACTCTCTCATCCTAATCACCCTTAGTGTTCTTACCATTTGTAAATTATCCGATTCCCTACTTTCAAGATAAAAATGGAGGCTATACAAGCAACCCTTACGCAACTCACCGGGGCGGTTAATGCTCAGATAGAGCAGGTGAAAAGGTTGGAGAGTCGGTTGTCTCAACTCGAGCGAAAATCTGTGAGTCCTTCCCTCGAATCACAACAAAGTTTATCGCGCCCTAAAACGGTCCAGGATCTCGACGAAATTAAGAAGCTTCCTGATTCCGTTAGGGATCTACCAACTTTCGATGGCAATCCCATTGAATATATATCATGGGCGCATAACGTCGAGACCACCCTTCAAGATTATAGTATTGTCCGTAACAAGCCTATCTATGCGGCAATACTTAGACATATTAGGCAAAAAATAAGGGGTCCAGCAGACGCTGGCCTTATTTCTTATAATATATTTGATAATGATTGGGCCAGTATGAAAAAGTGTTTGTCCCTCCATTACGCGGATAAACGCGATGTCCGCACTCTGGAACACCAATTACACACAATGTTCCAAAAAAATAGAAGTGTTGACGAATTCTATGCTGCCGTGAATCATCAACTTTCTCTACTTATCAATAAAATTAAAGTAGAGGATTTATTCGCAGGAAACTGTTGCTGCTCTTAGTGAGAATTACCGTGAGAAGGCTCTCGATGTTTTCATTCGTGGTCTTAATGGTGATCTCTCTAAGATTCTAATCATACAGAAACCAAAAACCTTGCCGGAAGCATACGCTTCCTGTTTGGAGCTTCTAAATCTTAATTTCAGGAATCTTCAGTTGCACCCCGGTAACCCCTACAGTTCTTTTTCAGCACAAGTAAATCAAACATTTACACCCAATCAAACGTTGAAACGAGTACCTGCAGCTTATAGGAATTTAGATAGCCAGGAGAGAAACAAAATTTATAACGCTCAGCATTACGCAAATCGACTTCCCACCGCTTATCCTGTACCTCCTAGACCTAGTCAACCTAAGCCCGCTGTACCGATGGAGATTGATCCATCAATTCAAACATGGCAGGTTGATTATATAAATAAACCCTTGCAACCCCTAGCGCTGAAACGATCAAACGATTCGATCTCATATCCCAAAAAAACGCAGCGTCTATACAACATACAAACTCCTGAGGAAGATACCGAGGAGAATAATGAGCAGGGCCTTGAAATTGCATATGAAGACTCTAATGTTGAGGACTACCAGGATGTATCCGACCTAAATTTTATGATGGACGCCTCTCTAGCGTACCCTACATAGAGTATGTTACAAGAGATGGCCAGACGCAAAAATTCCTTATCGACACAGGTGCCAACAAAAATTTCGTTTTCAGAAAATTTAGCCAAAATTCCAAACGTTTAAAAGAGCCATTCACAAAACAATCAGCTGCAGGAAACATTAAAATAACAGAAAAATTAAGCGGAACCTTCTTCAAAAGTTTAGGTATAAACAAAATTCTGGACTTTTACATTTTACCAGGTTTAAAATCATTCGACGGAATAATAGGTGACGATACACTGCGAGACTTGCAAGCAATTATCGACAGGAAAAATGATGTTTTGATTATAGAACCCAACATTAAAATCCCCCTGAAACCAAAGATATCCAAACAAATTTACAGCTTGCAGAACAAATATGATCATTTAGGGAAGGAGCTTGCAAAAAAATTGTAATTGGTAGTTGACAAGTTTTCAAATATTTTTGGACCAATTTCTGATAAAGAAATAATTGACACTAGCATAAGGGCAGAAATCAAAACTACTAATGATAGCCCAATTTACACAAAATCGTATCCTTATCCAGTTAACCTCAGATCCGAAGTTGAAACGCAAATAGCAGAAATGCTCGAAAATGGAATCATCCGGCCCTCGAAAAGTCCATATAATTCCCCCATATGGGTAGTACCCAAAAAAGCCAATTCGGAAGGGAAAAAACAATATAGGCTCGTCATCGATTTCAAGCGGCTGAACGCGGTTACAATCGCAGATACATATCCAATTCCGGACATAACCAACACTCTGGCTAGCTTTGGTCAATCAAAATTCTTCACCACTCTCGACTTGACATCCGGATTCCATCAAATACGTATGAATGAAAAAGACATTGAAAAAACGGCATTTTCCACAGCTAACGGGAAATACGAATTCACGAGACTCCCGTTCGGACTCAAAAATGCACCAGCAATCTTCCAAAGAATGATTGACGACGTCCTAAAACCATTCATCGGGAAGATATGCTTTGTATATATCGACGATATAATTATTCTTGGCGAAACAGAGGATGACCACTTACGAAATCTGGAAACAATATTTTCCCAATTGAAAAAAGCTAACCTGAGGGTAAACCTAGAAAAGTCATCTTTCTTCAAAAAGAAGGTTGAGTTCTTGGGGTACATTATATCAGAAAATGGAATCCTTTCGGATCCCAAAAAAATCTCAGCAATATCCAGAATTAAGCCCCCGGAAAATCTAAAGGACTTAAAAACATTCCTGGGATTGGCGTCCTATTATCGAAAATTTGTGAAGGATTTTGCAAAAGTCGCAAAACCATTAACACAATTAACAAGAGGAGAAAACGTCCAAGTAAAGGCAAATCAGTCAAAAAAGCGGGAAATCAAACTAGAAGCATTCAATGCTCTAAAAATTCTTTTAACATCCTCTGAGATATTAGCATTCCCGGACTTCACGAAAACTTTCATTTTAACCCCGGACGCATCCAATCATGCTATAGGTGCCGTTCTATCGCAAGGAGGAATTGGAAAGGATAAACCCATAATTTACATATCAAGGTCCCTCAATAAAATAGAGGAAAATTACTCGACGGAAGAAAAAGAAATGCTGGCTGTTATTTGCGCCCTCGATAAGCTGCGAACTTACCTTTACGGAGCAAAAAAAGTGCTGGCTGTTATTTGGGCCCTCGATAAGCTGCGAACTTACCTTTACGGAGCAAAAAAAGTGAAAATTCTCACAGATCATCAGCCTTTAACTTTCGCTCTTAGCAACAAAAATCACAACGCCAAGCTCAAAAGATGGAAAGCCAGAATCGAAGAATACAACTACGAGCTTGTATATAAGCAGGGAAAAACCAACGTGGTGGCTGATGCCCTATCCAGACTTCCGCTCGAAGCTAATACCTTAATCGGAGATTCTGGGACAATGCACAGTGCAAACGAGGACAGTAGTGACCTTATACCTTGCGTTGAATCTCCAATAAATGTTTTCAGGAGACAACTGATAATATCGCAAGGGAAAAACATCATTGCTCACGAAGAACCCCATCCCACATACCACAGATACTACATCCGTCTTGATAGGATCACAAGGAAATACTTACCAACATCAACTCATCAATAAATCTGAACGTAAACAGATCTAGTATATTAATGCCGCAACTTAATCATCAACTATCTGAAGTTCAAGATCTACAAGCGCAGCTTCAACCAATTAGAGGGAAACGGTCCATCAACTGGATTTGTACAGCGTGGAAATGGTTTGCAGGAAATCCAGATGCAACTGATTGGGACAACATTCTCAGGAGCCAAAATAATCTTGTAAAGAACAATAATAAGCAATTCAAAATCAATAAACATATTACAAGTGTAACTTCGGAACTCATCGATAGCTACAATAGAATAGTTGCAGATATTGATTTGAGAAATAACGACAAATACGAGCAAATGCTTTTTAATAAATTAACAATACTCAAAGACGAAATCCAACAAATCGTCCTAGCAAGCCAACTTGCAAAGCTTGGAATCGTAAATTCCAAACTTCTCAACAACCAAGAAATAAGAGAAATCCTTACCCAAGCTGCAAATCTTCCCTATGAAAACGAAGTTCAGGCAATCGAATATTCCGAACCAATGGTCCTCCTAAAAGACGCTCTTCTCCTTTATGTTATATGCTTACCAAAAACCGAGGAAATAAATTAGAATCACGTTTTGGTCCGTTCCACAATCAAAAATAATAAAATGATCCTTCTTAAATATTCAGGCTTTTTCCTAAATCAACAAGAAAAGTATTGTATTCAAGGCATCTGTAAAGAAATTCGAAATACTACAATCTGCAAAAAGCAGCAGCTACAAAAATTGTCCCCCAATGATTGCATCTCCCAAATCCTAGATGGAACCAGTGCGCTATGTGAATACCAATACCATAGCAAACCAATCCTAGAGTTCCTAAATGAGAACACAATATTCTTAACTAATTTTGTTGGGAAAATGCAGCATCAGACCAGGTCACATATCCTAAACGGAACATATGTAATAAATATTCGAAACGACACGGTACGAATTAACGATGTTGAGTACACGACGAAGGAATTACATACTCTCCACCCTTTGCCACTTGTTCTGCAGGGTAACTTAACCGAAAAAGATATTAAATTAGATCTCGATTATCTCCACAAACTACATTTGGACAATGTGAAAAAATTAGACTACTTTTCATTTGGCAATACCTTATCAGTAACATCCGATTTAATTATAATCCTTATAATCATTGCTGTTGTGCTTCTATTTTTGTTTTTTCGTCAAGGGTAATTTCCTCGTAAAATTAACTTACCCTATATTTACCCTAATCCTGTAACTCTACCATTTTGATATTATCTAGCTTTATAATCTGTGGGACACCGATTTTTAAGGAGGGAGGAGTTAACACGCTTCTTCTATTCCTATTCCGACTATCCTTACCTTCCCACAATTCCATAATTGCACATTCCCAGACATAACTCACTTCTATATTACATATCATATTTCTTTTCTATTTCGCGGATTCTCTTCTTCATAAATGAACTTTAAACGTTCCATATATTTTTCTATATTCAACAAATTTCGGTATTCTCACGTTTTGCATGTAAAGTAAAAATTAGAACTTGCACGTTTTCATTTGTAAGCAATTTAGAGTCTTAAAATATGAGGTAAACATAGAATTAGTTAGTTGCGTTTTGGAAGTTGAAATAAACAGTTGTTTAAATTAAAAAAGGTTGTTTTTTTTATACGACACAACCAAAGTCTCCATAACTTGGATAAACACCCACTTCTGCTAATCCATGATACGACACCGCGCCCACAGATGCATTGATTACAATTCGCAGCTTTTCGTATATGTATGTTGTCATTTACAGAACACAGAGAGGAACGACGGAACACGAACCGAGCAATATTTGGACTGCGGTTCCCGTAACAGGACCATGAGATGCAATCTCTTGAAATTGCTCAAAATGTGATCAATGTTGACTATTCGACGACCGATTTTCATACCGTCAGTACATTTTTTATTGATGTCAGCCCTATGCAAAGTAAAAATATTAATTGTTGCTGGCTTGATGTGGGTATAAAAGTAACAATTTGAAGGAACAAGGCTTACTAAAAGTGGTAACTGTGTATGCACAGGCCTGTCGAACACATTCTTCGTGTAACCAATGTGAACCACCACGTCATTATCTTTGGCCTTTCATTTGTTTTTAAGCAATAATTTGTTATTCACCAAAACTATTTACTTTGCAAAGCTACCGTCAAATGGCCTTTGTAAAGCTTTTATCCAGACAAAGGACCTTGATAAATCAATTCAAAATAACAAGATGCATTTCGAGATGGAGAAAATAGTGTAATAGAATGCTATTTCTACTTAAAAAGACCATATTCTGTAATTAGACGCCACGGAAATATTCGAGTTGGTGTCTTGTGCCAACGCAACCACAAATTCACACTAAAATAACATATTTCATTGTTTTATTCAGGTGTTCAAAATTTTAATTGAGTAAACAGCTCCTACCATTGTTTTCGTTATTTTTTAAGAATCTAGAAGAAACTATTTCAGTACTTTTTCTATTAATAAGGTGTCTTCAGCTTCCTGCACAACCATCTCTTCATTTTCATCTATGGCAGCATTCGATGCGCCAGGAGACATAGTATTGGTGGCAGTTGTAAAATATATGCTTTCCATTGGTCTAAAATAAGTAAGGATGTGATTTCTGGTAGTGATTGAATTACTTAAAGAGAAACCTGTCTTGACATTGCATCTTAAACACAATTTATTTGTCCAAATTTCTGTGATTGTAGGTAAGAGAATGATATGCATATGAAATTCGTCCCAATCAATTGAAAGCCAATATCTGGCACAATTTGTTGAAATATCCCCTCAAATCTATAAAAAAGGATGCTTACCTCAACACTTTTCCTATTTTTTTGCGCCTTGTATATATACTACGCGAGTGGCCTTTATATTTTCACTGATTACCCATAATTTGATATTCCCCAAAATTAAAAAATTTTGAAAAATGTGGTCTAAATTGCTGCTGATTTTACGATCTTATCATGCATGAAGTTCTTTTGAGTGAAAACAAACGGAATCACTTTAATTAATTTTATCCGTAAAAAACTTATTGATAAAAATCGTGCAAAACTACATTACTTTGTACTTATTTCTTGTTTTTTCGTTATGAGTATTTTGTCTATAAGGTTTATAAGCAATTGCTCTGAGTTGCATAGCTCAAAACAGTTGCACATCTAAAATTTTAAGAAATCTTTCTGTTCTACTTGAAACTTAACTATAGACGAAAAAGTTAAGAAACAAACTTAAATAATTCAATAAATTTTCAAAGCTGTTGACATCCATCTGAAACTTTTAATTTTTTGAATTGATTTATTGCATAAAAAGCAAAGCTCCGAGTGGCTCTTATTTATACTGGAGTTTTTTAAATCGGCATAATTGGATGCTCATTAATTCGCCCTTTTTATTTAAATTGGAGGTCATAGAAAAACAACTGAATCGCAACCGTCGCTGTATGTGTGTTAATGTCCGTAAATGTGCGTGTGTGAGCTATAATTAGACATATGCACAACGGAAATAAAAACTCATTCAAAATATTATATATAAATATAATTTTATATGTATGTATGTACAAATTAATATATGTATACATAATTATATATAGAATAAATATATATATATATATATATATATATATATATATATATATATATATATATATATATATATATGTACATATATATATATATATATATATATATATATATATATATATATATGTATATATATATATGTATGTATATATATATATATATATATATATATATATATATATATATATATATATATATATATATATTGGGTGTACAACTTATTAACCGGAATTTGACGCTAGATGTCCGTACTAATAAATATCGTGAAAGCACGAACTTTATATATATGTCATTTGAAGGTACATTTGACAGCTACCAAAATCAGTCACCAAAAGATTTTGATGTTGTGTGCATCATTATTATTGTCGCGTGTTATGGTTCGCGGCCAATAATTTTAATGTTTCGGGGAAGTGAAAACGCAATGTCTTTTAAATTAAATTAAAAGAGTTTATTTATTTACTAAAAAAACTGCACAATCACTCATTTAACTATTTCACAATTTTAATTAGAATCTAACTTTCACTTGCCAATTAAATTTCTATCGCAACTGTCTACTAAAATCACTTCATACTCAAACAACCAATATCGCCTGTACTTCGCGTATCGCAGTTTTCTATCGCGGTTGTATTGAATGATCCCCCCATTCATTCAGCTCGCCTTTATATAGGGTCTCTAATCAACATTCCAGCAACGTAATGAATGGTGACTCACTTTCAGATGTTGATCGTACTTGGTAGGTTTTCGTGGTTTCGAGTGAATTCATTTTGTTGATGTTCTTAATGGTTGTGAAAACAATTGCGACAGTAGCTCGCAGAATTATTTGTACATGTAACATAATTTTTCCCGATGAATAACTTCGAAAATTGGTGAGAAAGATTGCATTTGTGGGAGGTTCTGTTGGGTCATTTTTTGCAAAGAAAACTGCTGCGGAAAGTCGTCGTTTGCTTGTAGAAGTTTATGACGACGTTGTTTTAACAAAAACACAGTGTTTTGAATGGTTTCAACGCTTTAAAAGTACCAATTTGACATCAAAGACAAAGAACGCCCAGGACAGCCAAAAAAGTTTGAAGACAAAGAATTGGAGACGCTACTCGATGATGATTCATGTCAAACGCAAGACGATCTTTCCAAATCATTGGGAATGGCTTGCTGAGCCATTTCAAAACGTTTGAAAGCCGCTGGATACATTCCGAAGCAAGGTAATTTGGTCCCCTATGAGTTGAATAGTGCTTCTGTATGTCTGAAATGCTGCTTGAGCGCCATAGAAAGAAATCATTTTTGAATCGGATCGTGGACTGGGATGAAAAATGGATCCATTATGATAATCTCAAGCTCAAAAAGTCATACGTGAAGCCCGGCCAACCAGCCAAATCAACGGCGAAGCCAAATATCCATGGCGCCAAGACTATGCTGTGTATTTGGTGGGATCAGAAGGGGCCGTTATATTATGAGTAGCTGAAATTGCGCCAGATAATCACAAGTGACCTGCGCCAAACACAATGAATACGTTTGAAGTGTGCCATCATCAAAAAACGCCCGGAATGTGCGAGCAGACACGAGGCTA
>OZ017738.1:216788208-216790708 GCA_963969285.1 Odontomyia ornata | reverse complement strand
GTACAAATTATATGTAATCCTAACTTAATAGTAGATTGATTTATGTATTGTTCTAAGTGTACGTGATTAAATTGTTGACAAAATATAATGTATAATTGAGTACAGTGTATAAAAGAGCGAAATTTAAACAGAAATGCAAATAATAAATGCATGATAAACAAATCTTCTAATTGTCTGTATGAGTTTATCAATTTGTTTGTTTAGCTCCATGGTATGTCTTGATAACTTTTGATCTAAGATATAAATTTGACCATTTATGCATGTCAGCAGTGTTAAAATCTTTTCATATATTTTACACAGAGTTACAAGCGGTTGTGTGTAATTTTACATTGAAATTGTTTATTACATGAGTTTAGTTTGTTCTAAGACCATCAGTTCAAAATTGAATGTATATGACCATGTTGGCTAAGGGCGGTTAAAATGACGGTTTGTATTTTTCGTGATGAGTTGTTTAGAGCTTTGGCAGACGGTAAGGAACTTACAGGAAACCGGGCTATTTCAGCTATAATTTTTTTCAACAATCGAAAAGGCAAATTTGCTTTTTTACTACATCTAGGAACTGCTACACAGGAACTGCTTACGATTCAGACAAATCAGTGATTAATTTGTACGACATTTTCCGGGAAAATTATTCTTTATACATACAAATTATGAAAAATGTATTGAATCGAAAATAAAAGAAAGAACGTGTAGTCAATTCGGAAGACATAGTGAATGAAAAACCCTGTTTTCAGATAAACTATTTGAATGGGAGAGGGTTGAAAGAGAAAGGTGATTGTATATGATTTGGAAACAGCGAATTGTGGACATAGAGCATGCATTTGAAGATTACATTATTTCCGGCAACGAAATCAATTCCCTCTTCACTAATTTAATGTTGCAGAGTTCATTGATAATTTCTTCATTCTATAAGCTATTGTTTTACTTTCTAAGCAAACTGACCTTAGTTTACCTATATTTTGTCACATTACTCGCGATCATATAAATATATGTATCAATTTGTTCGTTGCTACATTAGAATTAATATTTTTAATATATTTGGCCTTCGTTTTCGTCACTTTCCTACCGCTTCAAAATTGTTTTGCTATTTGAACCGGGGGTAAATTATGGAGAAACTTTTGTGCGCAAAACTAGCTTCCATACGATGCGACATAACCTAATGAGTTCTAGATGTATCATCTGGTAATGGAGACAGTAAGACCTGAATTATTTCAAGCTGATGTAAATGTTGGCACCCTTATAAAGGAGGATATTGCGCGAGTAATATTTGCTGAAAACGGTCTGACCTGGTAGATAATACTTCAACTTGACCGCACATATGAGGCGATATCCGCACTTTTGTTTCAGCAGGCTCCCACTTGCAGAAAGTCGATCGTTCGCTTTGAATCTATGGTCTATATCGTCCGACTCCCATGCTAAGACCGAAAAACATCCTCCTCGATTCGGAAGCGAATGCTTAGCAGAGCCAAGGGAAAATTGCAGGACTTGGAGGAGAGCTATTTGCAGAATGAATTGTATACTTTGGGTTTTTTTTTTTTATCTATTCTTACCTGTGAGTTCAGTCACCTCCAGCGCCACTTCTTCACTGGTTACCATGTATTGGCGCTTGTGCACGTGGGGCCAAATATCCCCTTCTGAGCTAATTGCTCCAATTCCAAGGGGCATGAATCCCTAGTCACAGCAAGGGGAGACTGGTACAATGTTGTCCTGCCCTATTGTAGCCCTTTCTACTGCTTCCTACAGCATATGCGCACACGCGGTAAAGCTCACTTTCACTTACAAACGGGTCGAAAGGCGCAGCGACGTGTAAAATCACTTTACCACTCTGTAATACCGGAGCTTTCACTTGTCAAATTGACTACTTGTTTTCTCATCGGACAAAACAGATGTGTGGAATGGAACGCCACAGGGCGGCAGTGTGCATCTCCATTTGTCGCCAGTGGCATAGTTTTTCGATGGCCACGTTGGAGGGGGCATTCCCAGATGGATATGTCTCGAAATGCGTCGGGGTTTTGTTTAATGTTCTGTTTCAAATATTTAAATCCACAGATCTAAATATTTGGAGAAAAAAAAATATTTTCTGCGCAACGATATCCGCACGAAAGATGAAGTCCGCTTGCATTTCGAGGTCATACCCATCTGGCCGAGTGCAAGGGTTCGGGATCGGAATCACTTCGATTCCCGGGCGTAGGCGTCACATTACAATATATATATATATATATATATATATATATATATATATATATATATATATACATATATATATATATATATATATATATGTATGTGTGTACATATATACACATATATCTATATATATATATATATATAGATATATATATATATATATATATATATATATATATATATATATATATATATATATATATATATAGATATATATATATATAGATATATATATATATATATATATATATATATATATATATATATATATATATATATATATATATATATACATATGTATGTATATATATAT
>OZ017738.1:216765708-216778208 GCA_963969285.1 Odontomyia ornata | reverse complement strand
CCTGACTCCGTCTGCACAAAACACGCAATCGAAAACACACACCAAAAACGAGCAGCACAGATCCCACGTCCGCACAAAATACACAATCGTATTTGCTTATAGCACGAAAAACTAAAGAACACAGATAGCACGTCTGATCAGGTCAGCAGCTCTGCACAGACTATACTATTTCCATCCGAGCATGTACATTTATGTGAAATTTGAATATTTTGTTTTAAGTTTTTTTTCTATTATGTTTATTGATATTTTGCTGAGTTAATTCACTAGAATCAAATGTGAATTATCGAGCCCTTAAGTAGCTTCTGAGTTCTACTGCTTTTTATCAATAAAACCCCTTAATTTTTTTTTTTTGAATCATATCTTTTTTCTGAAACCTTTTTTCCAAAATCTAATGAGTTAATTCACTAGAAAAGAGTTTTTTCTTACAGCACATTAAAATTTTTTTGAAAAAGCATTTGTTGTTACGGAGATGAACGACGGTAAAGTTTGTATAAAATAGCAATTTCAGTGCGAGCTGCGCCTTAAAGACTAACTGCTTGGTCATGCAACCAATGGAAAAGTAAGAAGAAAACGATAAACAACAAATAACCGAATACGAAATTTTACTTAAATATTATGAGATGTTAATCACTAATGTTAACAAGCTTTTTTTTTTTTTTTTTTTTTTTGTGGTAGGGAGGTGAAGGCATTTATGCCCGCCGAGTCTGGCAGTGTGGGACTCCCATGGAGGATACCTTTGGACTACCCACTAAATACCTCCCCTGTCAATCTGAGAACCTAGCCTGGAACCGTTTGACACATTACTTCGGGCCAGGTCTCGTTTTGTTACGCCGTGGGGCGCCTTCAAGCTGGGGAGTCCCTTTCCTAGCGGGAGGGGAGGGGGGAAGAGGAATTGCCAGAAGAGCGATCCCCCAGCCCCAGCGCCTCCGGCTGCTGTGAGTCCCTTTTATATTTTAGGACTGCCCGAGCATAATGTGCCACCTGGTTCCATTTGTCAACCGATTCGAGCATCACCGCAACTATATTATCCGGGGTGAGCTCTCCCGTCTCCCTGTAGAGTTCCCTTCGCAGCCTGGCCCATTTCGTACACGCAAAAAATGTGTGACAGGCATTGTCCTCCTCTCCTGGGCAAAACCGACAATCGGGAGACCGTGACTTGCCGATCTTGTGCAGGTAAGACTGAAAACACCCGTGCCCGCTCAAAAGCTGGGTCAGATAGAAGTCAGTCTCACCATGCTTTCGATTTAGCCACGGTCTCACATCCGGGATGAGGCGCGCAGTCCACCTTCCCTTCGTGCAATTCCTCCAAGACTGCTGCCAATCGTTGAGCGAGCGTTGTCTCTCCTCGCGGACAACCATCTCCCTCGCATCCTCGTTTCGGCGCAGGTAAATAGCGTGGCGCTCTCTAGCAAGGAGGGTGACAGGTATCACGCCTGCAATCACTCTCACCGCCGAGTCGGAGACTGTTGGATACGAAGATGCAATTCTCAGTGCTCCTCTTCTCTGTACCTGTGCCAATCGTTTTCGGTATACCTCCTTGCTGAGAGCGTCGCCCCATACCTCTGCTCCGTACAGTAGCACTGACCCTACAGCACTCATCAAGAGGCGTCTTCTTGATGGGCTGGGTCCCCCTACGTTGGCCATAAGTCGACTCAGGGCCGATATTCCCGAAGCAGCCTTCTCAGCCGTTGCCCTGATTTGCTCAGAGAAACTCATCTTCGAGTCGATCAGTAGCCCCAGGTACTTCACCGCTGGCTTCGATTCGATCTGTATATCTCCAATACTGATCATCCTTACTCTAGGGATTCTCTTTTTTGTCAAGATGACCACTTCGGTTTTCTCCAGTGCTAGACTGAGCCCGCGAGTAGTCATCCAGTCCCTCACTCGGCGCATTAGCATACGTAGCCTAAGTTGCGCTTGTTCAACGGTTCGTCCGGCGACCAGAGCCGCAACATCATCCGCATAGCCGACCAAGCGCGACTCATCTGGCATCTCAAGTCTCAGTAGCCCGTCGTAAGACACGTTCCACAGGTCCGGACCAAGGATAGATCCCTGGGCAACACCCGATGTAACCGCCATCCTTCGTTGGCCCTGTGTCGTGTCGTAGAGCAGGCTTCGGTCCTTTAGGTAGTTCCTCAAAATGCTTGGTAAACAGACCTATGCTCATGTTGGAAGGGTTTTGTACTCAACTTCACAGAAATGCAGTCACCAGCATTGAATAAAGTCAAGAAATATGTCAAAGAGATGTGCACGTTTAAAAGAAAATCCATTGTTTTTCTATTTTCAACGGTCGCCATTTTGTTGCAAAACAACAAAAATCACTCAAATGATGAATTACCAAAAATATTAATGCTATTGACCTTATTTGAAAATTTCAAGAAGATCAAATCAAAACTGCAGTGACTGATTCGATGGAAAGTTCGTTAAATACCAAAATCGTAATTGGTGAAATTTCAAATGCCTATAACTTCCGTGTAGATCATTGTATTTTCATCAAACTTACAAAGTTAAAGGACCTTTTGTAGGACTACCTAAATATCGAATTTATTGGGGAAAATACGGAACTCGAATATCACACTATTATTAACAAAGCTGAGTGAATTTGGACTTCCACGGTATTTGTTGTTGTTGTACTCATAAACATCTACCTCCATAATTTTTTCCAGATTTGTCGGATCACACATGTCCAATCACGAGGGATGGGGACACCAATTTTCCATGCATTTCACCTCCCTGTGCGCCCTTCGAAGCAAACTTTGCCGAACTGAGACCTGTTTTGAAAAGTTCGTACCAAGACCTTTCAGTGGATACCCATATAGGCTACCTTCGATAAATTTTTTTTTTCGGGAGCCACTCCCCTATATTGGGTGACCCGCCTTAAATACCTTACAAAATGTTTTGTAGTTGAAATTTAAAGAGAGCACCAATCGAATTTATTGGTGAAAATACGGAACTCGAATATCACACTATTATTAACAAAGCTGAGTGAATTTGGCCTTCTACGGTATTTGTTGTTGTTGCACTCATAAACATCTACCTCCATAATTTTTTCCAGATTTGTCGGATCACACATGTCCAATCACGAGGGATGGGGACACCAATTTTCCATGCATTTCACCTCCCTGTGCGCCCTTCGAAGCAAACTTTGCCGAACTGAGACCTGTTTTGAAAAGTTCGTACCAAGACCTTTCACTGGATACCCATATAGGCTACCTTCGATCAAATTTTTTTTTCGGGAGCCACTCCCCTATATTGGGTGACCCGCCTTAAATACCTTACAAAATGTTTTGTAGTTGCATACAAAATTTGATGTTACTAGCTTAAGTAGTTTCCGGGGAAAACTGCTGTGACACACGGACAGACATACGGGCGGACAGGCGGACGGACGGGTGGACGGACAAAAAGGACGCAATTATGGTAGGGTTTTGTAAAATAATTTTACAAAACCCTAAAATACTGGTTCCGAAACACCGCACCGCTCCTGAATAGCAGACTATTTGCAGTAAAAAGACTCTTAACTAAACACGTGGCTAACCTTTTTTTTGACCGCATCTGCCTTGATACAGGATGAAAGAAATATATCCACACTAATTTTCATGATATGACCTTTGGTTACTTGTGCAAACACAGGCCGATTGCTGACGAGTGAGTTAAAGAGTCATAATTTTATATTTTTCCAAAATACTTGGAACTAAAGATAATTTGGAATTTTTGCTCAACTCAAGTTTCTGCTTCATTATTCGATTTCTCCTAAGCATAAAATGTATCACTCGTAACAGATTAGATGCAATTATTTTAGCTTAAAACTGACCGTTGCTTTACCGCTTACTAGGACTTCCTAATAGACAATAGGAGTTGCAACTGAATTAATACCCTCGTTATTGTTGTAGGGTCACCACTTTGTACGATGGCGATGACAACTATTTGGGTTGGGTCTCCAGGATTGTTTTGTTGTTGCTGCTGTTGTGACGCCACGGTCCCAAGAGCCGGCGACCACTTCTAAAAGTATAATCCCATTGTGATTGTTGTTGCGGCGTGTTTCGACTGTGCTGTTGTTTCCTTCATCGCAACGCTGGTGCTCAACTCCTGCGATAGATCACTTCTCGAATTAGTTTGATCTCGGTAACTGATTCCTTTGTAATGAAATGCAAATCGAGACGATACCATGATGCCGAACTTTTATCATGGGATTGCTCACTCAGCAGCATAAAATCGGTTTTCATGCTCTCGCAAACTGCTCAAGCAGATTTTGTGCCGTTTAAATGGGTTATGTAGGTTTATCTGCAAGATGTGGGTCATTGAAGTTCTTATTTTGGCTTGGCTAAGGCTTTCTGGAAAACCTGCAATCATTCTGATCCCAAGACGTGCTCAAGATCTGGTCTTGGATCAGCATCCTTGCAAAAAATACTGTGTGCCTCCTTCGTACACTGTTGCGAATTCCGGTGTACCGGCATTCTCACATTCGCAACTTCAAATTGCCGCCGTAACATCTCCACCTTACTTTGAGCACTTATATCTTTTCCTCTGTATATTTATTTAATTTCATTAACATTTTTACCAATTTCCCTACAATTTTTATTTCCCTATCATCTCAATCGTACCCTTTTTAAATACAAAAAAAATAGCAATATACTAATAATCTTAATTTTCCCACTAACAACACTCCATACATTACTTCCCATTAACAAAATTTCATTTGATACCTTTTCCCTAACAAAATCTAATTCCTTCCTTCATACTAACTAATTTTATTCATTAGCTCCCACTAACAAAATTTTATTTGCTATACTAACAAAATTCATCCACGCTTCCTTACTAACAAATTTCATTTTCATGCCCATCAGGAAAGATGCAAAGTTAAATTTGGCAATTCGATGAATGGGAAATCAACAGAAGGTGGCTTCGTTGGTAGCGTCATGGATTCTCGACTGGAGGTCCGCAGGGACCCTGGGTTCAAGTTCAGCCGAGCGCAGGGAAACACGCTTTTTGGGATATCGGCACTAACAATTGTTTCTGTATATGTTAGATAGCCTAAAAAGTATTGAGCCTTTTTTGTCACTAGATGGTGTTCGTTGTCATATATCAGGCAATACTAATCAGGTTGAGTCAAACTGACATGTGCTTGAAAGGTGACATTCCAGTCTACATTTTTCATATGGACAGTTCTGTACTTCGTCATTTGTGTCAAAAGTTGTATTCATTTAAATTTCTGAAAAAATTCGTTATATTTTACAATATCACTACGATGAACGTGAGAGTGCATTACAGGCTCGTGAAAAAATTTCATGTCAGAAGTGTTTTGTACTCAACTTACAAACTGCAGCCAGCGGAAACGAATAGAATCAAGAAACATGTAAAAGACGATTTTATTGAAGAAAATATGAAATTTAAAGTTCATACTATTATTGACAAAGTTGAACGAATTATGACTTCTAAGGTATTTGTTATTGTTGTACCCATAAATATTTCCCTTGATAATGTTTTCAGGTTTTTTAGATCATAGGTGTCCGATTGCGAGGGAGGCAACACATTTGTCATGTATTCCCCCCCACCCCCTGTGCCGCCACTGAAGCAAAAATTGTCACTTTAAGAACTGTTTTGAAAAGCACCCATAGAGAACTTTCATTTGCTACTCATATCGGCTACCTTTGATGAAATTTTTTTCAGGGGCCACTCCCCTCTACTGAAATCATCGATTCATGGCCAATTTTTTCGAATTCTAGAATGGTTACAAAGCGCTTTTGCTGGGAGCTCTCTTCTGCCTCCTCAACTTGTTTCACCTGCGAGTATTAATTGTAGGTACTCATTTTCATTCATTCATTAAATTGAAACAAGTGTTAAGACCATGCACCTTAAACGTTGAAGTTGGGGAAAAATAACTCGAAATTATTCAATCTTCGCATTTAAAACAGCCACTATTTTGTTTTACGATTAGTGATACCACTAGCTGAACCCATTCTCAAAGATATCCTGGCAAAGCTGTTGTGTCTGAGTCGGTAAAAACCGCATATGGTTCCATAGCCATATGTTTCCATAGCAATACGGCGTATATTGCTCCATAGTAATACAGGAAAATTCAAATCGCTATAACTTCATTAAGTACCTTTCGATCTTTATGAAACTTCCAGGACAGATCAATCTTATAAATACTCATCATTCTACTGAATTTTATTGAATTTAAGGGTACCGTTAAGATTTTATTCAAGAAAACGTAAAATCGATAAATCATACTATTACTAACAAAGTTAAGTGAATTTAGACTTCTCAGGTATTTGTTGTTGTTGTAGTCATATAGGCCTACATTCCTGATTTTTTCAGATTTGTCGGATGAAAGGTGTCCAATCGCGAGGGAAAAGTTCGTTCATTTCCCCTTCCCCTGCCTTCCTCAGTACAGATAAGGCAAATTTAAGACTTGTTTTGAAAAGGTCTCATCAAGAACTTCCCAACGACACCCTACTCGACTATCCTTAAACCCCTTTGAAAAATTTTTTCACCCTTGAACTTTCAAGAAGTCACCACTTCTGACCTTTTCACAAAGTTTCATTGCTGTAGCTTCTATAGTTTCGGAGAAAAAATGCTGTGACATACATACAGACGCACGGACGGACAGACAGACGGACACATGTCTTCATTGCAAAAGGGAAGAAGACCGACACATATGCAGCCATGAAATTGCTAAGGTACTGAATATCCATCACCAATTTGCGGGATTGGTTTTCTGGGAGTGGATGTCATTCAGTATTTTGATTTTGAGAAGGAAAAGTGATTTTTGCGTTCGGAAAAAGGGGGGTTACGACGACAATAGTGAATGGCGAAAGAGAAAAAGCGGAGTTAATAATTGGGGAATACTTAGTGGTTCAATTGCGGGATAGATGGATTTTGCATTGTGAAGCGCATGAATTTTTTGGTGAAAAAGTGAAAGACTAGGAAGAAACTTAAACTCGTAGGAAGAGAAGACGAGCATTGCGTGAATTTTCTGAAAAAGTGTCAGAACGAAACGATTTGTGAATGATTTTAGTGATTGAAACGATTGTGTACAATTCAAACTGAGGTATTTAGGGAACAAATTGTGCAAAAGTGAAATTTTTCCATACCGCGTGGAAACCATTAAGGCCAAAGAAGTTTTTCAGTGCATATTTTCAATATTTGGACCATATTTATATAACACACTACCAAGCGCGTCAGTTTTTATAGTTATTATAGATGTTTCATACAATAACGTGAAAAATTGTGTAGCTCATTTGTTGTACTACGGCATTCAAAAACAACAGAATTTTTAAGCATTTACCTATCAATAACGGCAATCCGGGAAGGTGGAATCAGTGTTTTATCGACCTAAATCTACAAAAAAAAACTTTTAAATCACAATAGTGCCCGAAATTTTATTCATTTATTAAATTTAATTCATATTCAGGAATTTTTAAAGTAACTTTTTCAGTGCCCCCCCTTTCCAGTTGCAGAGGACACGGTATCATTGGAAGAAGTGAGTATTTTTTTAATTATCATCTTATATTATATATCAAAATAAATTTTTAAGTATCCATTTTCTTACGTTCATCAAAGAAAATTGGGCTATGAGTGTTTGAAAATTTTTCTTTGCTTTCGTGAACAAAGGGGGTTTAATTATCTTGTTGTAATCAATTTGGTATTTTCATTGATTTGGATTTTTTTGTACATTAAATTGTTTCGCTTCTTGCAATAAAGTGGCCCGCACATATTAAGACAACAATTTTTTCATTTCTTAATATGACCTCCCCCTTTCCCGTCCTTATCCCTTCGTGTTAATTTTTATATGTAGAGTGGCACAGCACGAGCAAAGGGTGTCCCGGAAGACCCGCGACATGACTGAGTACTAGCGAACCCGGGCTATTCTCCCCTCCGTTGAAATATAATGTCTGCAACTGCGGTGACTTCCGCGGTGGTAAAAGATGATGCCCAACGTGGGGCAGTTTTGTTATAGTTATTTGATTTTTAGTAGCACCATTTGTTGCTTTGCGATAGAATGGCGCCCAAACGGTCCTTGGTTTTTGTTAGTTTATTTCATTTTTGGTAGCACCATTCGTTGCTTTG
The DNA here is from genome assembly GCA_963969285.1 of Odontomyia ornata. Taxonomy (NCBI): domain Eukaryota; kingdom Metazoa; phylum Arthropoda; class Insecta; order Diptera; family Stratiomyidae; genus Odontomyia; species Odontomyia ornata. The sequence continues at coordinate 216,770,138 of OZ017738.1, read as the reverse complement.
TAACAGATGGTGCCCAAGTGATACGGTTTTCTAAAGGTTTTGTCTTAATTTTGATTGTTTTTTAAAGATTATAGTTTAAACATTTCAATTTTAGATTTGTTGGGCTTGAGAACCTGGAGTGCCTGACTTGAATAGTGGTCAGCGCATTCAAGGAAATTTTTTTTTTGTTTTCTTAATATTACTTATATCTCAAATAATGGATACATAGTTTTATTAGATTTTATTGACAGTTTAAAGTTTAATTATGAGTTTTTAATATTCATTTATAGATCTTTGATCACGGGGTTCGTCGCAGTTGCATTGGCGCCCACCGTGCTGAAATGTGTGTTTGATAGTCTTCACCGGCTATGATAGAAGCCAGGCTGTGGCAGTGTGGATGTTGGTTGGGGTCCACCGAATTTCGAGTCGTTGGCTATATCTCCCTGCACGGGATAGTTGGACTTGGATCCAACACTTGGAACTAGCTAACGCTGTCGGCCCTTCTTCCATCTGGTTTCAGATTTTGAATTTGTGCGGCTCTTGTCCGAGCTATTATAAAATCCGTTGTGTTTCATAATGGTCTCGTGGTGACAATTAGAGCGGAGTCCGCCTTCGGATTCCATGGCTATGCCAGGCAATGTTGGGTTTTCTCTCTTTGTATATTGTAAAAATTTTAACCTTCACCCCATTTAATTACCTATTCTTTTCCTTTTAATGGGGATTAATTTTGAGAAATGAATTATACTAATGTGGTACATTAAAAAAACTTCACTTGCTTTCACCTTTCTATCTTTCTTTGTCTCTTAGATTAGCTATTTCTTTATTTTCAATTTTTGAAATTTTAAATTATTACTGCTTTGAATTTTGTCACTAAGGTAAGAAAACGGTTATTAAATTGTTAGAATAAGTTATCTTCACTTACGCAAGCGGAGAATTACTCCGCAGAGAACATGGCGAGGACATTGTTCACAACGCCGCAATTTCCAAGTCCAGAAATATAGCTTCGCGGAAGGAAGATTTGCAATGAAACGCCGAGACGATTTGATTGCAAATCTTTCCTTTTGGTTAACCTATGTTTTACGCAGCTAATTTGTTTTCCTTTTTTTCTTTTAAAAGTATAAACGTAAATTTATTAGTTGACAAATGTCCACTTATGCTTTCCAACTGCCTCATAAACAAAACCTCACGCGTTTCAATATTTCCAAGGTCCAAAAATTTCAATCCTATAATTAAAGCGCTCTTATTACATTCATATGCATTTATTCCGCTCGATGGATAGATTTCCATATTCCATACATTATACATGCACTCATATGTCAACGACCCATGTTCGTACGCATCACTTGGGCAGAGCATATACACTAAATAGCAGCTGCAATTAGAACAAATTTTAATCCTAACGGTGAAAACCATGGCAGAGCCGTGGACTAAAATATACTTAGTGTTTGTAAAAATCATGTACATGTGAAGAGCGCGATGAGAGAATTATCTGACCAAGACAGCATCTTAAAATTTCAAATACTCGAATGTGTGAAAGAAATTTTATTGGTTCTTCTCAACTTGACGAATTCTAATGTTTCTCTTAACGAAACTGTCAATTAATCCGTCAATTTGACAATTCTCAACTTTGTAGTGGATGTTGTCAACAAATTTAAACTTATTCCTAATTTACCTTGCTTTGCGCGTTTTAAAGTTAATTCCACTTCAATCTTGTAGTTTATCTGATTATAATGCTACTCGTAAGTATGTAAACGCAGTGAATTTTGTTCGTGAGGCGCTTAAAATTCGTAGCGTAATGTGATCGGATGAATTTCGATAGTGCGATCCGGTTTGGTGTTTTCGAGTTAATTAAAAATGATATTATGATTTAATAAAAGAAGTGTAAAAGTGAAAACTTGTCACGGAGTGTAAGCGGAGTTCTTTCCAGGATGCCCAATTGGTGTTAAATAGTAAGGGCATCATGGAAAGTTTTGCGAGTATCTCCGATACCAACTTTCAGTGAAGGTGTATTTGGTAAGACGGAATGCAGTAAACTTATCATTTACTGCTACTTATGTTGTTGTAATTAATGAATGTCTAACATTTTATACAGGGTTATGATATTTGACTAGATTCAATTATATATCTTATTTTTCTTACCTTGCTTCTTCTGCTGACAGCACTACCACGGGAAGGCGAAGCAAGGAAATCGAGAACCAGAGGTTTTGTCAAAATAGTATTTTGCTTCACATAGTTCCCCTTTAACAGTGCCACCCCCTTCGGTATGTACGGATGCTATAAATTTTATTAATCCCAATATCCAGTGCCCTTCAACTGACGTTATATTAAATATTTTATTGCAGTAATTTAACACTAATATAATTCCACGTTCTATTTTGAGTATCTAACGAGAGTCTTAATAAAAGGTATCATCTACACTTAAACTACAAGGCCTACTCCAAATAACAAATTAGTTTTTCCTAATATTACACTAACATTTTCAGTTTTGCTGGTTAAGATAAACAGACGCAAATTATTAATTACCCACCCCTGCCCAAGGTAAGGAAGAAGATTCATCTAGTATAAATTAAATAATAATCAGTAACAATTTCAGGATTTAAGAACTTAGTGACTCTTTACTATAATGTGGACTTAAGGGGACATTATTCTTGTGATGGTACAGCTTTTGAGGGTGGTGGCTAAAAATCGTAAGGCTATTGATACCCAGGTATGCACCCATTGAAATATAAACTATGATTAAAAGAATCATTTATGTTTTAAAATCAAAATAATAGCTCTTATTTGTTAATACTTTAGTATATTAATTTGAATTCAACAATATAAATTTCAAAATTAATGTAATCAGCTTACATTCAAACAACTGAAAATGAATCAATTAATCATGTTAAAATCAAACCTAAATGATTCTTCACTTATCCTATTATTGTTAATAATAATGATAATATTTAGATCCTGACCTTACATTAATACTATCACTAACACTAAATTGCTTTCTTTATGATAATATTACATTTAAACTGCTACCTTAAAACTAATAATACTTTAATTCTTATCTTATGATGCTACTAATACTTAAATTCTTATCTTATAATGATACCAAACCTTAATTCTTACCTTATGATAAAAGTATACTGCAATAGGCTGCCCTTAATTTAACATTCATACTAAAAGACTAATGTTCATCCCTTCCCATAATACTTCTTCTATTAGATAAAAAGGAAAATAAGAAATCTCATAAGCTTTAAATTAAAACACACATTGTTATTTAAAAAAATGTTTAAAACGGGAAAAAATTTGTAGTGTATATTGCTTGATTTAGAAAACTAAATTCTTCTGTAATTGCCAAAATACCTTAACTTTTATAAAAGATAAAACAGAATAGGCCTTGTAACAAGAACTTATGTAACATTGTATATTTTAGGATACCAAAGGTAACGCTGAAAACTGAATGCATACAATCATGTGGCGAAGGAAAACTAATACTCAAGTTTCTGGAAGCTTAAGGTACAAGATGGTATCAGTCTTATTAATGCCTAATCAATTCAATTTTTTTAGCTCAGTTATTGACTCGAGGAGAATAGTCCAATTTGAAATAGTTGGGCTTTCAAATAAATACAATAAAAAATAAATGAATCACAAGTTAAATGCGAAAAAACTGGCGTTGAAAAAATGTTAATGGATCAAACATGATAAAGTTCAACCCACATCAAGAACAAGACCGCCCTAGCCATTTTTAATTTATTTGTTTTTAAGATTATTCACATATTATTAATTAATTAGTTTCTAAGAGGTATTTTTAAATTTTATTAATTTGTTTATATCGAAAGTCGAAATGCAATAGGTTAAGATCGCTAATCTTTAATATTTTTATATGTATAAGCACATGTACATATATATATATATATCTATATATATATATATATATATATATATATATATATATATATATATATAAATATATACATATATATATATATATATATATATATATATATATATATGTATATATATATATATATATATATATATATATATATATCTATATATATATACATACGTACATATATACACACACAAACATATATATATATATATATATATATATATATATATATATATATATATATATATATATATATACATATGTGTATATATATATATATATATATATATATATATATATATAGATATATGTATGTATGTATGTATATATATACTTATGTGTATATATATATATATATATATATATGCATATATATATATATATATATATATATATATATATATATATATATATATATATATATATATATATGCATATATACATATATATATATATATATATATATATATATATATATATATATATGCATATATATATATATGTATGTATGTATATATATACTTATGTGTATATATATAGATATATATATTTATATATATATATATAT
>OZ017738.1:216750708-216760708 GCA_963969285.1 Odontomyia ornata | reverse complement strand
GAAAATCATTAATCAAAAAATATTACATCTTCTTCATGAATGCTTGCCATTTCCTCATCCAAAAGTGGAATCGCTGCTCCCGCGATGTCCTCCGACGACTCAATCATTTCCTTTAGGAAAGGATTGAAAAGAGAAAATAAGTATGTTTCTATCAAAAATTATAAAATGAAGCAAATTACATTTCCTTTAAAAGTATTTGCTATTGGCTCATCGTAAAAAGGAATGGCTGTTCCCTTTATGCGCCTACCCGAGGCCCCAATCATTTCCTTTCGGAAATGATTGTAGCATACGAATAACTTTGGCTTAATATAAAACAGATCTTCCCTTCGAAGAATCTGTAGCCAAAGTTTTCGCCTGAAAGTGAAAAAATCATAAAATATAAAAATTAACGATAAGCATAGCAAACTATAGTAATACATAAGTAGATTTAAAACATTAAACATAAGTGTATTTAACGATATAATTAAATTAATCATTGATCATCATTAATAAAAGGAAGCCCTGTTCTTCATATTTTCATCAAAATTCAAATTATTTTTGAATCAGCGTATTAAGATCGAAAAATGTTATTCGAGCCATGTTTGCCTATCGTTATTTATACCATACACTGTGTCATACGCGTGAAATTGATTCAATTATGGATTTATTAACACAATTTTTATATTAATTTAATATCGGGTGAGTTTACTTTTTGTAACACTTTATATTACCTAAGATGAAAGCATGGATCAGTAGATTCTTACAAAGAAGAATAAATTTATGATTCATAATAATTGAAATCAAGCTTGATGATCATCAAATACACACACTTTATTCACATAACGATGGTTATAATTTTAGAACGGCTGTTATCTAGTATACTTTTAACTATATAGTTGTACCTAATCTTTACTACCTAACAATTGTAATAGTAGTACCTACACTTATCCAATTTAATATCATTAAAAGTCTTCCAAAAATAAAGCACCTAGGATTACGATTAAATTGTGATGCAGATAATTGAATTACCCTTAGCATATAATTGTATTGTATAAATAGGTAATGTTAGCATGAGTAGGCATTGTGATGAAATAATTAGAGTAGTTCGTTGATTGCCTCCATTTTTCCGCTTATTAATAAATCTGTAAATGGGAGAAGAAGTAAACCGCTACAGAATTTGTTTTAGTGACAAATATATATACTCGTATATATATATATATATATATATATATATATATATATATATATATATATATATATATATATATTGGGAGTTGGGAGTAAATGTGCTCCCTCTTTCAGAGACTGATTTTTTCTTCTGTCTGATTTTTTCCTGAAAAAACAGGCTCAGTGTCGGACTTTATCCTGAATAAGTCTGACACTGAAGAAGGGAGCACATTTACCCCCGAAATATATATATTTGTCACAAAAACAATTTCTATAGCGTTTTATATCTTCTTTTGACAAATTTAATTAGAGTAGGAACCGAAATACGTTTCATACGTAAATAATGCAATAATAAAATGTTTACACGTATAAGGCACCGCGCTCTTTTTATTTTGTCCAAAGGGCGGCACATAATCGAATATGTGCAAAAATATTGCTGTTTTTCAGGTTCAAAACCTATGCATGGGATATTTTATACAAGTGTATTAGCTTGTTTATCCCTGGAAACTAATTGATGGAAAGCCTACCCTATTTAGATCAGGTCATCATGGCTTTTTCTTCCTTCTCTAACGCAAGGAGTTAAACAGGGGTAAGACATTACCAGGAAAATTTTTCTATTCACAAAAGAGCAGATGAAGGGATGGATAGCACTTAGGATAATAGTATAATCTTTCATACGAAGAGAAAGCAAGAAGTAATGATGATCGATATGAAGCACAATATTTAACATCAAAATTTTATTTACTTTTCAACAGAATCTCTTGAATTTTATCTGTAAAGAAAATTTAAGCTGGTAAAATTTTTTTTCATATCAATAATCATTACTTAGATTTCCCTGCTCATCAAGGATTATACTGTTTTTCTAACACATTTCGGATGCCATTTTAATTCACATACCAAGCCCAAAACGGGCACAACAAAACTTATTAGTGTAAGAATAGGGCTGGGTCATATTAATATTAGGGGTTAAAGGACCAGGAAAAGGAAGGACCGTGATCTTCTTTAAAGTACATAAAAACAAGTTGAGTAAGCAGGAGAGTGCTCCTACCAGAAGGTCTTTGTAAACATCCTACGGTTAGAAGCAAGTTTTCTAATGGCGTGAATCGATAACTTGAATTATTCATCCAATACTTAGATATGAAATCGTTCAAATTTATACAAAAGATGCGCAGTTTCTTTCATAAGCACAGCGCAGCTGCCATTTTAATCTAGCTTAAATCATTTTTCTGAATGCTCGGCCAATTGAACATGTTCAAGTTAAACACTATTCCTTAAATTTGCATGAAAATTTAAAGAAAATAAAAGTACCTAAGTCAATTTTAAATATATATAGGGTTTTCCAATAAGAGGTGTTATTTTGAATAGATCTTCTGATTTAACACCTTGCGACTTCTTCCTTTGAAACCACGTGATAGAGAAGGCCTATGCCAATAGCCCAGCGTCAATTCAAGATCTCAAAGATGAAATTCGTGAGGCTATCGAGGACATAGGGCAGCCACTTTGCGATTTGGTTATGGAAAATTTCATGAAAAGTATATGGTCCTGTAAGGGTGTCGTAGTAGCTATTTGCCCAATGTTAGTTACTGCTATTAACGGCATATCTTCTTCTTTATAATGAACTAAACATCCGATCATTTATTTTAAAAAATGGCATTTTTCCTTTAATATCAAAATAACACCTCTTGTTGGAAAACCCTATATGAACCATAAACACGTGTTATCGTTGTTGTAATTCCATATAATTGAAATGGCTATAACTCACTTGATTATGATTCGATCTCAATTAAATTTTGTGAACATATATATCTTATGTCAGTCTACATAATTGCAAAATTTCAAGAAGTTTAAAGGTACCGCTTTGATTTTATGGGCAAAAATGTAAAATCTACAAATCATACTATTATTAACAAAGTTGAGTGAATTTCGATTTCTGAGGTATTTGTTGCGCCCTTGTACTCATAAAGGTCCACATTCGTGATAATTTTCAGATTTTTCGGCTGAAAGGTGTCCAATCCGAGGGGGGGACACAAATTTTGGGTACATTTTGCCTTCCCGTGGACCCCCTAATTTATCAAATGATTTTTTTATTTCAGATTCTAAAAGTTCTAATCAAGACCTTTCATTTGATACCCCACTCGACTGCCTTTGATTAAAAAAATTTTTTAAGGGCCAATTCGTTATTAGGGGGGACCCCCTTAAACATTTTTCAAATTTTTGTCAAGGCCTTAACTTTTGAGAGATCATCACTTCTGACCTTTTCACAAAGTTTGAGCATTCTAGCTTCTATAGTTTCTGAGGAAATCAGCTGTGACGCACGGACAGACGGACGGACGGACCGACGGACGGACAGACGGACAGACAGGTCGCGAAACTAGTAGGTCTTTGTAAAAAAATTTTTTACAAAGGCCTAATAAATAGGACTGATTAACAAGGCAAGAAGCCTAGGTGAAATTCATGCTGAATTATAAGCCATGATATAAATCTTCATCAACCTGAAACTGAATTTGTCTTTTAATCTTACCTCTCAGGGTCCGCCGGTAGAAGGGCGAAGCGCTCCGATGGGGCATCCAAGATGACACTATACACTTGTACTTTTTTTTCATATTGTCACTTCACTTTTCACGCTAGTCTATTAATCTAGTTATTATGTAGTTATTTACTCAACACTTTTCACATATATCGATTCACTTTTCACTTTACTCGAAACGTTCGCATGGACTTTCGTTAAATTTGAACTGGCATTTGAAAATTCGGTTTTATTTGGCGCGTCAAAAATAAAAAAACTTAGATCTGGCAATAATTTTCTTCTGAGAAAAATGTATAATTCCTCTCTCGATTCGCACGCACACGAAGTATATTTTAATCCAGCCATATAAAAATAAAATTTTTGACAGGCTTCATTCCAGATGTTGTCGCTTTCACTCTTGTATATTCTGCCATTCGAAAAATTGAATCTCTTTCTTGCTTTCGTGTTTTTTGTTTTTTTGTGCATAGTGCAAACCTCTCTTTTCCTTTTGACAGTTCATTGATTGCAGGTGCTAGTCAGTATATATGCTCTGACTTGGGTATGGTCGCTAACCCCTTGATGACTAAGAAACTTAGCGCGCATTAAGTGTAGTCAGGGAATACTTCAACACAACATAAGTTACGAATGAAATGTAAAGTGATACGGGTACACTCGATATTTAGAATGAGTGTAGAAGAAATTAAAAGAAATGGCATTGAATGATTATGCAATTGGTATGTTTATATGTAGCCATGCAATAGGATTGATATTTCATGAATGTATTGTTTTGTTGTTTGTTTTGGTTGGACTTTTGTTAGTAAGCAAATGACTTTTGCTAGTAAGCAAATGAATTGAATCATTTACAATCGAACATGTGTACATATGTTTGCTTATAGTATGTACGTATGAATGTTATTACATTTGTTGTTTTTGTTTATGATATATGTGTATAAGAATTCAATCTATTATTCCTCCTCCACTCTACTTGATGAGTCTTATATATTGATTTTGAATTCATATACTGAGAAGAATCATAAAATAATTACTTTATATTTTACATGTTGTGGGCGGTTATTTTTTGTTTTTACAATTATAAAAAAATTTATTTGTGTTTTTTTTTGCTTATACAATTTAACGTTAATTTTACGTATGTATTTTTTGTTTCCATTTAAGTCTATTAAAATGTTACTTTCTTTTATGCCTATTACTTGATAAGGACCTTTGTATGGTTTTCGATATTTCTTTCTGTTTTCTGTTTTCAGTAAAACCGTATCTTCTATTTTGACTTCCAAAGGAATTATATACCTTGATATATTTATTCGTTTTAGTTTAACTTGTTCTATCAATTTTTGTGCTTTCAGGAGTGATGTTTTCAATCTAATTATTAGTTCATCTGCGTAGTTATTAAAATTATAAATTTTTATATCATTTTCGATAATATCGTTAGGAAAGTAAGGAAATTTTCCGAAGATAAGTTCATAAGGAGAATATCCTTTGTCGACATGTGGAGTTGTATTGTACGCAAAAGCATAATACGGCATCCATTTGTCTCATTCATAATCATCGGTGAAAGAATACATGTATTCAATCAGTACACGATGATTACGCTTAATTGCTCCTAAAGTCTTGTGGTAATCTGGAGTTGAAAAAACTTGCTCAATTTTTAATAATTTACATATTTCTGTTAAAAGTTTGTCCTTAATTTCCGTACCTAAATCTGCTTTTAGCTTACTAAATTTTCCATATCTTAAAATAAATTCGTTAACTATGCCTAATGCTACTGTTTGTGCTTCTTTATTTTCTAAGGGAAGTGCTACTACGAATTTTGTTAGCTCGCATTGTAATGTTAATATATATCTATATACGTTTGAGATACGAATTGGGCCTACGGTATCTACTTCGATTGTCTGAAAACTTGTGGATGGTGTGTCTGTCTTCAACATTTTTTCAGATGTGTGTCTGACTTGCTTGTTCGTGCGACAAGTTTTGCAAATATTAACATGACGTTTAATCATTTCGTTAATGTTCTTCCAACAGAATTTTTATTTAAGCTTGAGTAACGTTTTCAGGTCTTTGTAAAATTTTTTTTACAAAGACCTACTAGTTTTGCGACCTGTCTGTCCGTCTGTCCGTGCGTCCGTCTGTCCGTCTGTCCGTGCGTCACAGCTAATTTCCTCATAAACTATAAAAGCTAGAATGCTCAAACTTTGTGAAAAGGTCAGAAATGATGGTTTCTCAAAAGTTAAGGCCTTGACAAAAATTTAAAATTTTTTGAAGGGGGGTCCTCCCAAATAACGAATTGGCCCTTAAATTTTTTTTTTAATCAAAGGTAGTCAAGTGGGGTATCAAATGAAAGGTCTTGATTAGAACTTTTAGAATCTGAAATAAAAAACAATCATTTTATGAATCAGGGGGTCCAGGGGAAGGCAAAAAGTACCAAAAATTTGTTTCCCCCCCCTCGCGATTGGACACCTTTCAACCGAAAAATCAAAAATTATCACGAACGTGCGCCTTTATGAGTACAAGGGCAACAAATACCTCAGAAATCGAAATTCGCTCAACTTTGTTAATAATAGTATGATTTGCAGATTTTACATTTTTGCCCATAAAATCAAAGCGGTATCTTTAAACTTCTTGAAATTATGAAATTATATAGATTGATATGAGGTTTATATGTTCACAAAATTTAATTGAGATCGAATCATAATCAAGTAAGTTATAGCCATTTCAATTACATGGAATTACAACAACAATAACACGTGTTTATGGTTGATATAGGGTTTTCCAACAAGAGGTGTTATTTTGATATTAAAAGAAAAATGCCATTTTTTAATACGAATGATCGGTTGTTAATTTCATTATAAAGAAGAAGGTATGCCCTTAATAACGAAAAATAACATCAGGCAAATAACCACTACGACACGCTTACAGGACCGTATCCTTTTCATGAAATTTTCCATAACCAAATCGCAGAGTGGCTGCCCTATGTCCTCGAAAGCCTCACGAATTCCATCTTTGAGTTCTTGAATCGACGCTGGACCTCTTATGAGAAAACCCTATATATATTTAAAATTGACTTAGGCACTTCTTTCAATTTTCATGAAAATTTAAGGAATAGTGTTTAACTTGAACATGTTCAATCGGCCGAGCATTCAGAAAAATCATTTAAGCTAGATTTAACTGCGCTTATGAAAGAAACTGTGCATTTTTTGTATAAATTTGAACGATTTCATATCCAAGTATTGGATGAATAATTCAAGTTATCGATTCACGCCATTAGAAAACTTGTTTCTAACCCTAGGATGTATACAAAGACCTTCTGGTAGGAACACTCTCCTGCTTACTCAACTTGTTTATAATTCGTATTATACAACATAGTAAATCTCAATTTTGGCATACCGGTGACGTCAGACAAACCTAGTGCAATCCGAACAGTAGAGTTGATCAGGTTCAATTTTGGCGTTGGTGTATTTGTTGTTGACTTCATTTTTAGGGTTTTGTTCTAAAATACAGAGCCCGATTGCAATCATGACCTGTGTCCGTCTGTCCGTACGTCCGTCCGTCTGTATGTCACAGCACGTTTTCTCCGAAACTATAAAAGCTACAGTAATGAAACTTTGTGGAAAGGTCAGAAGTGGTGACTTCTTAAAATTTCTAGGGTGGAAAATTTTTTCAAAGGGGTTTAAGGCTGGTCTCCCCATATAGGGGAGTGAACCTTTAAAAAAATTTTCACCATTGGTAATCAAGTAGGGTGTGATTGGAAAGGTCTTGATCAGATCTTTTTAAAACAAATCTTAAATTGCCGAGGCGGGCAGGGGAAGGGGAAATGTACGAACTTTTCGCGTACTCCCCCTCGCGATTGGACGCCTTTCATCCGAAAAATCTGAAAAACATTATGAATTTACGCCTTTATCAGCTCAACAGCAACAAATACATGAGAAATCGATATTCACTCAACTGTGTTAGTAAAAGTATGATTTATCGATTTTACATTTTCTTGAATAAAAACTTAATCGTATCCGTAAATTCAATAAAATTCAGTACATAGATGACTATTTAAAAGATTGATCTGTCCTGAAAGGTTCATAAAGATCAAATGATATTTAACGAAGTTATAGTGATTTGAACTTTCCTGTACTACTATGGAACAATATGCGCTGTATTACTATGAAAGCATATGGCTGTGGAACAATATGCGCTTTTTACCGACTCAGACACTACAGCTTTGCTAGGATTTGCATGAAAATTTCAGGAATGATAGGTATCATGAATATCTTTGAGAGTCGGTTCAGCTAGTGGTATCAGTGATCGTAAAACAAAATGGTAGCTATTTTAAATCCGAAGATTGAATAATTTTGAGTTATTTTTCCCCAACTTCAACGTTTAAAGTGCAGGCTTTGAACACTTGATTCAATTTAATGAATGACTGAAGATGAGTATCTACAATTAATACTTATAGGTGAAAAGGAGAGAGCTCCTAGCAAAATGGTTTTGCAACCATTCTAGGACTCAAAAACATTGGCCATGAATCGATGATTACAGTACAGGGGAGTATCAAATGAAAGTTCTTTATGGGAGCTTTTCAAAACAGTTCTTAAACTAACAGTTTTTGCTTCAGTGAGGGCATAGGGGGGAAAATACATGAAAAATATGTTTCCACCCTCGTGAATGGACACCTGTGGTCAAAAAAATCTGTAAAATTATCAAGGGAGATATTTATGTGTATAACAATAACAAATATCTCAGAAGTCACAATCCGTTCAACTTTGTTAAGAATAGTATGATCTTCGAATTTCATATTTTCTCCAATAAAATTGTCTTTTACATGTTTCTTGATTTTATTCGTTGCTGGTGACTGCATTTTGTAGGTTAAGTACAAAACCCTTCTGACATGAGCGTAGGTCTGTCTACCCAACTTGTTCTTCTTATCATTCTTTGCCATGCCCCTAGTTACTATCAACAACTTTCGTTTGACACTTTCATCAGTGTCTGGAGGAATCATTGCTTTTAACATGTCTGAATCTAATTCGATTCCAGATAAGGCGTCTGCATTGGTATTCATGCTGCCCTTTTTATAGACTATCATATAGTCGTAATCGGTTAGGTCTGCACGTATCCTTGTTAATTTTGCTCAAGAGTTTTTATGATTAAAAAGTCAAATAAGTGGCCTATGGTCAGTAACCACTATGAATTATCGACCGTAAAGGTAAGGTTTAAAGAAATTTATGGCCCAATGGATAGCTCGTAATTCTTTCTCTATGGTGCGTAAGATATTGGAAGGTCGGAACCGATTTCACCTTGCGACAGAACTGCGCCTAATGCATAATTAGATGCGTCTGTAGTTAATATGAATGGTTTATCGAAATTCGGATATTGCAGAATGGGTGGTTCGATGAGTTTTGCTTTTAAAGTTTCATAGGCTTTCTGACATTCTTCTGTCCAAATGAATGTAACATTTTTCTTTAAAAGAAAATTTAAACGGTTGGCTGTTTCAGCAAAATTTTGAATGAAGCGTCGGTAGTAATTGCAAAAGCTACGAATCTACGAACTTCATTCGCGTTTTTTGGCACTGGATAATTTTTGGTTGTTTCGTACTTTGATGGGTCAGTTTTGACATCTTCACGTGTGATCAAATACCCTAGGTACACTTCCTCCGTTCTTAAAAATTGACACTTTGATGGATTTAATTTTAGATTGTATTTGCGTAATCTATTCAATATCTTGCGAAGATTTTCATTGTGGTGTTTAATGCTACAGCCAAATACTATTATGTCGTCGATATAAAGAAAAGCCTCATGACTCAACCTACTAAATGCAAGAGTTAACATTCGTTGGAAACTATTGGACGAAATTTTCAAACCTAAAGGTAATCTTTTAGATTGGTAATGACCATCATTTGTTGAAAATATGCCGTTGATGGTCTAGATTCTTTTGCAAGTTCGATTTGGTGAAAAGAACTAGTCATATCTAGAATGGAAAAATATGAAGCCCTTCCATGCTTATCCAAAACGTCTTCAAGTCTTGTTAGAGGGAATTTATCATTAACGATTTTATCATTCAATTTTCGGGAATCGACTACCAATCGCCATTTCTGTTCTCCACTATTCGCCATCTTTGGGACTACCAAAATTGTTGAATTGCAGGGACTAACAGATGGTTCAATGATTGTAGGTCTATTACTTGCTGCTTAATTTCGTCGCTTTGGGCTTGTGGTAATCTATAATTTTTAATATAAACTGGGCTTGCGTCGATTGTTTGTAAACGTTGTTTATAAAAATTATTCACAGTCAATTTTCCTCCTTCTAGATGGAAAACATTTTGGAATTCATCAATTATTTTCAACAAACT
>OZ017738.1:216718208-216745708 GCA_963969285.1 Odontomyia ornata | reverse complement strand
CACCTCACCAGCCCCGCTTATAAACGCAGCGCAAAGTACATCCAGAAATGTGCAAGCACCAATATTTAATGGACAAACGGTCTGGACTATTTAGAAAACCCAATTTGAAGCCACTGGAATGAGCAGGAACGAGCAACTGCATTGATTCTTGCTCTAAGATGCCCAGCTGCCGAGCTTTTGCAGACTATCCCCGTTGAGTTGCACTCAAACCCGGCTGCTATAATGAATGCGATCGACATGCGTTATGGAGATGATCATCTAAAGCAGATTTATCAGTCGCAGCTACGGCATCGGGTGCAGAAGTCTGGCGGAACCTTACAGCAGCCAGCCCAAGACATTGAGTGACTGGCACTTTTGGCTTACCCAGCTTACGATCCAGAATATCGAGATGACGCAGAGATTTAAGCATTCATCAGTGCATTAAAGGACCAGGAATTGCAACAAGCCGTGCGTTTAGCTCAAAAGCAAACGGTTAAGGACGCATTAGCTTATAGTCTGAATTATGAGGCTGTGAAAAATATGAGCCGTAACACTGCCCGGGTTTGCGAGGTAGTGACAGACGGGTGCAGGTGCGAGCGCGTGGAAATTGAGCGAGCCCCGCATGTGAATGGTGCACCTAGATGCTAGAATTGCGGAGAGAAGGGGCGCCTGCAAAGAGACTGCAGAAGAGGAAGAAACCAGGCAATTGTCCAGGGTGTGCAGCTAGGAGTATATCTAGACCGAATCAGAAGCCCAGAACGAAACCTTCAAGCAGAAGGGTCGGAAAATATGTAAGAGCCAACTTCGTGGGGCAGAGGTTGGCTAGGAGGATCGACGTCCTCAGCACCACCATCTCCGTGTCAAGACTATATCGTGGAAAGGCGGACTTATGCCTTCTAGGTCAAGTTGACGGAGAAAATTGCACCATAACAATCGACACTGGTGCAACTCGATCGATAATCCGACCAGACCATGTGAGACTACAACTACTTCACACGGGAAGGATTTTCTCACTATGGAAAGCTACGGGAGAAACTGCACCTGTCAGTGGAGAGGTCAATCTCCAGATACAGTTGGGAGACCTTGCGTTCCGACATAATTTTCTGGTCGCGAACATTATGGATGACTGTATTCTCGGAATAGATGGAATCACGTTGGATATGGGCAAACGGGTATGGAAATGGCGGAATGTTGAGGTATTGATGGAGGATTCCAGCGTCCATATTCCCAAGACGAATGTGGTGGTATGCACCGACACTGATGTACCGAATCCTGCCGAAAGCATTGTATGGGCCAAGCTCGATAGTGATTCTGGAGACCAGCGATCTTATCTGATAGAGCCAATGGAGACATCGGCATTGCGCAGTTTGGTGGTAGGATGAAAACCTTGTAAGATACTCGTATATAAGAAAAAGATGCGTGCCGGTTAGAGTACTTAACACCGCAGACTCAACCACGAGCATCAAAGCGGGAGAAGTCATCGGCAGTGTCCAGCCTGTTTCCCCCTCACCTCTTTGGAAGCTGCTCACGACCATTATTGGAAGAGGAGACAAGACACAGACACTGCCCGGGAATTCACGTCTGCAATATTGAAGCAGACTAAAATGCCAGTGCGGCTATACAAGCGACCCTCTGATCTGGTCACCAAGTACAGTGACATCTTCTCAACAAGCCCAGATGACCAAGGCCGAACGAGTATGGAAACTCATGTCATAAATACACAGGGAGCCAAGTCGATTTGACAGGCATCGAGACACCTTCTCATAGCCAAACAAGTAGAAGTGAGTGCACTTATCTCAGACATCGGAAAACAACGTTTTATCGAACCTTCTGTCAGTCCATGGAGCGCGCCAGTAGTTCTAGTGAAGAAAACACTCGTTTTTGTGTCGACTATAGGCAGCTTAACGACGTCACTAAGAAAGATAGTTACCAGCTTCCACGCATCGACGACATCATGCACACTTTAGCCCATGCACAATGGTTTTCTACACTCGATCTCAAGAGTGGCTACTGGCAGGTAGAAATCGACAAGAAGGACCGAGAGAAGACCGCAGTTTCAGTTGAGACCAGATTATGACAATTTGTGGTGATGCCGTTTTGGCTTTGCAACGCTCCAGCCACCTTCGAACGCTTGATGGAATACGTGCTACGAGGACTGACCTGCAAAACCTGCTAAGTGTAGCTAGAGGACATCATAGTTATCGGCAGAACGTCTGAAGAGCATGTGCAAAACTTAGAAGAGGTACTCCTTCGATTGTGACTGGCGAATCTGAAACTTAGTCCCGATAATCATACCATATTCGCAGCTGAAATAAAATACCTGGAATACGTCGCATCAGCAGAAGGGGTCAAAGCAAACCCTCAGAAAATTGAAGCCGTGAAAAGCTGGCCAACACCAAACCACAAGTGCCAGCTACGAAGTTTTTTGGGTCTGGCGACCTTTTTTCGAAGATTCGTCAAAGACTTTGCCAACATAACTAAGTGTCTCCATTAGCTAACCAAGAAAAATCGTCTGTATGTCTGGAACGAACCATGCCAGGTAGCCTTTGATACCTTGAAAGAGAAGCTGTGTGAATCACCCGTCCTGGCATATCCGAAACCCCGAAAAATGTTTGTAGTTGACACCGATGCGTGCAACGGAAGCATTTATGCTGTACTCTCCCAGCAGGTGGATGGCAAAGAAAGAGTCCTCTCGTATTACAGTCAAGTTCTCTAAAAAAAGTGAGAGGAACTACTGCAAGGAAGGAACTATTGGCTATAATGAAGGCCACCAAGAAGTTCCACAAGTACCTATATGGCCAGAAATTTTTTCTTCAAACAGACCATGCATCGCTGAGATAGCTGCTTGACTTCAAAAGTCCCAAGAGACAAGTTGCAAGATGGATCGAAAGATTGCAGTCATACAATTACAAAATTGTTAGTCAGGAGGGTGGAGCTCATGGAAACGCTGACGCCCTATCTCGTCGTCCATGTCCAGCTAACTGCAAGCATTGCCGACCAATTCAAGAAAAGGAGTTAACCATTAATCTGCGAGTGGCTACAGCCACATTAGATGAAGGTTGGTCATCGGAGGAGATTCGAAATGCTCAGTTAACCGATGAAGATATCGGACCATTGCTCGTATGGAAGGAGACAACTGGGCAACCTGAGTGGAAGGACGTTTCGATGCATTGCACCGCCCTGAAAAGTTATTGGGCGCAATGGACCTTCCTTCAGGTGGAGGGTAGCGTACTCAAGCGGAAATGGGAAACGGTGGATGGCAGCTCCTATAGGATGCAAACTATACTTTCCAAAAGCTGAATCCACGATGTGGTTAAGGAAATGCACGAAGGATCTTCGGGACGCCACCTTGGTGTTAACAAGACCTTAGCGAAATTGCGGGAACGCTGCCGAACATGCATCGACGGGTCAAGCCCCAGCCAAAGTCATTTTCGGAAAGACTATTCATCTGCCAGCTGAAATAAAGTTCGGATCACCCGCTGAGAAACCCCAAATGATCTCGGAGTACGCAAGTGAGCTAAGGCAATGGTTGAACCAGATACATTGGACAGTGCGAAAACACCTCGAATCGGCTACGGACCGCATGAAGACCAGGTATGATCTAAAGGCAAGACGACTTGGTGTGGCTATATAACCCACAACGGCAGAAGGGTAGGTCTCCAAAGTTGTAGCATAATTGGGAGGAACCATACCGAGTTACAAAGCGAATTAACGACGTCGTATATTGCATACAGGAACACGGTAAGCCGAGAGCCAAAATGAAAATTATGCACATGGACCTTCTTGCCCCATATTACATCCAGGAAGAATTGATTACAACTGGCGATACATCTTTTCGGGGCGAAAAGGACTGAGGTGGGGGCAGTGTTACATGTACAATTAATTCTGCGAGCTACTGTTGAAAACCCACCAAGCACGATCAACATCTGAAAGTGACGTCACTGCTCCATTCATTAAGCTGCTCGAATATTACAGGCAGTTCACCAATGTACGAGAACTGAGTTCAATGATTAGAGACCCTATATAAAGGCGAGCTGAATGAATGGGAGGTCATTACAACCGCGATATAGTAAAACTGCGATAGTGTGGAGTGCGAATCAACCGCGATATTGATTGTGAAGTGATAGAAAGTTTAAGTAAAAATTGATAGACAAGTTGGAAAGTAGTGAAATTAATTATAGTACATTTATAATAAATAACTTTTGTAACTTAATTTAAAAGACAGTGCATTTTCGTTTTCCCGGAACGTTAAAATTATTGGCCGCGAACCATAACACGTGCCAATATATATATATATATATATATATATATATATATATATATATATATATATATATATATATATATATATATATATATACATATATGTATATATATATATATATATATACCTATATATATATATATATATATATATATATATATATATATATATATATATATACCTATATATATATATATCAATATATATATATATATATATATATATATATATATATATATATATATATATATATATGCCTATATATATATATCAATATATATATATATATATACCTATATATATATATATATATATATATATATATATCAATATATATATATATATATATATATATATATATATATATATACAGTCAAACCTGGGTAAGCGAGAACCCAAGGGACCCGAATGTTATTCTCGCTTATAGAGGTTTCTCACTAAAGCAGTTTGTCACTTACAAAGGTTTGAGTGTAGTTACTCTCATTATAGAGGTTAACAAAAGTCGAGAAACATGGTGCCAGAGCGTTTAGAAATACATAATAAGTACACATTTTGTTTTTAAATACATATTTTATTTGTTCGAAGAAATCAGTTATTTTATTCTGAGTGTCATTCTTAGAATTCTGAATCTGTTTTTCAATTTCATAAAGTTTATCAAAAATTGAAGGATCAATTTCACAATACTCAAAAAAACTTTGGAGTGTTTCTATTGCGCTTAAGGCGTCTTTCCTTGATTATCTTCGTCTTCACCTTCATTTTTACCCGTCAATGTGCTCGAACCATAATCCGCAACAATGTCGCCATCAGTATGCTCTTCAGCAACCGGCAAATCGTCATGGATTCCCACAAAGTCTTCAAAAATTGGTCTATCCATGTTTGTTTCACGAGAAATAAGTTTGTTCCATTCCTCAACACTAGGCCCCTGAACCCCATCATTTTCGTCTAAAACGACGGCATCTTGGCATTCGGAGATCAATCGAAACCCGGCTTTCTTGAAACAATTATTGATGGTGGTATCGCTTACTGTGTACCAGGCTTTTCGTGCAAATTTCATAGCTAAAAGCACGTTCATCTCAGGACTAATGTGTTTGTCAACACAAGTAAAAACATTCTTGACTACTTCTCTGCGATAAAATCGTTTAAAAGTGTGAACTATACCATGATCCAAAGGTTGTAGTTTACTAGTGGCATTCACAGGTAAAAACATTATTTTCACGTTTCTGCTGTGTGAGCAGAGCAGTTGTCAATAAAAAGGATGTTTTTTCTTCCGTTCTTCTTCATTTTCTTATCCAATTTCTTTAGCCATCCTTTAAAAATTATCCTAGTCATCCAAGCCGTCGTTTTTCTATCGTAGTCAACGGGTAAAGTATTAACACCTTTAAAACATCTAGGTCGCTTTGAGTTCCCGATGATAAGAAGCGGCAGTTTATCGGTTTCTGTCATGTTTGTACATTGAAGAATTGTTAGTCGCTCTTTGCTTCGTTTTCCTCCATGACACTCTTGGCCCTTAAATGTGAAGGTTTTGTCCGGAAGACACTTGAAAAATATTGTAAATGCCCTTTGGATGATATTCTATTAAAAGATTTGGTAAATCTTTAGTCCACTGATTACAAACACTTTGATCCACTGATTTGCTTTCCCCGGCTGCTTTTTTGAAAGATATGCCACGTCGCCTTTTAAAACTTTCCAACCAACCATTACTAGCTGAAAAGTTTTGTAGTCCCAGTTTTGTGGCAAATATTTTACTTTTTTCTTTCAATAATGTTCCATCTATGGGAATATTTTTATCTAGTGTTTGTTTAATCCATTCCACGAGACACTTTTCAACGTCGGAAAATTCAACAACATTGTTCCTCTTAATATTTCCATGTCCTTCTGCACATTGCAATTTTATAAATTCTTTATTTTTCATTATTTTATAAAAGGTAGATTCCAGCAAGTTAAAATCACTCATAATTGCGTTTCGTGACTGCCCGCCCTCGAATTGGTTTACAATTTTAAGTCACTCAACGAAATCACTGTAGCTTTTCGTTTTAAAATTTTGAGGGAACAACGTCAAACGTGTACTTTCTCTAATGATTGTATGTCAACTGGAACCAAATGTTGAAGATATCATGGAGGGACAGGGACAGCTGCAGCCGTTTGTAAATCCATCGAAAACAATGGCGCTTTGGCTTTCTTTGTTTACAAACAAGGATATGGTTTGGCTTTTAGTACCTAGAGTTGCGAGTTTTGAGATGTGTATTGAAATATCATTGTAAATAATCTCGCTTACAGAGGTCTATAGGAAAAATAGGAAAAAACTGTCACTTACAGAGGCCTAAATGTGAAAAATTACTCTCTCTAAAAGAGGTTCCTACACTGTCACTCATAGAGGTATTCGGAATAAAAATGACGGGATCTGACCATTATTGTCGCTTGTAGAGTTTTCTCCCTTATCCAGTTTTCGCTTATCCAGGTTCGACTGTATATATATATATATATATATATATATATATATATATATATATATATATATATATATATGTATATATATATATATATATATATATATATATATATATACCTATATATGTATATATATATATATATATATATATATATACCTATATATGTATATATATATATATATATATATATATATATATATATATATATATACATATATATATATATATACATATATATATATATATATATATATATATATATATATATATATATCAATATATATATATATATATATATATATATATATATATATATCAATATATATATATATATATATATATATATATATAGATATATATATATATATATATATATATATATATATATATATATATATATATATACCTATACATATATATATATATATATATATATATATATATATATATATATATATATATATATATATATATATATATATGTATATATGTATATATGTATATATATATATATATATATATATATATATATATATATATATATATATATATATATATATATATATATATTTATATTTATTGTAGTACATATCAATAATTATATAATCATTATAACATTAATAATGCATATCAATGATATCATCATTCTAAATATTAACTAATCATTCCCACAGTCATGTGCATGGTATCACATGTCACCTAAACATATTTGATCGACATTCCCATATGTAGCGTGACATAATATTTCATTATCTCAAGTACACGACCTACATGGACGTTACGTCACGCATGCATTCGCTACCATGTGCATTGCACATTGCACATGAACATTCTTTGGCATGCGCCACGGGATGTCGAATTGCTTTAACGGTGAATACAAAGCAAATACAATAACACTGTCTTTAACTTCATTATTTTCTGAATGAGTCAAAGCAATTGTAATTTAAGACGTTCCATGGAAATGCATTTGTTTGGGATGACATATTTGTGGATAGATTAATTTGTATTGTTTTGAAAATAGTGTCACACTTTAAATGACCCATTGATTTATTGGAAATTTAAAAACATGGGAAAAGAGTCAGCGTCGTGTGCGATCGCTTATCTGTAAGTTGTAGAATAAGTATAAATAGTCTTAGTAAAATTGTAACTGGCATCATTTGAAATACAGAGCTTATCGAGTGCACTAGATATAGCACCGTAAGTAAAGTCAATCTAATTTGATCATTCTTTTTAATTACTTAGAAACAACGGCTCAGCTTAACAGCGAAGCCATTACTAGTCAGCGTGAAAACGCTGTTATAGTTACTTTGCAATTAATCACACGATTTTTCCAATTTCACAGTATGGCGATCCTGACCAGTTTCGGGTTGAATCATGGAGGAGGAATTTAATAAGCTCCTCGAACGAGCGATATGATTGGCGTAGGAAGAATTGGGCAGAACACACGTCTCCCAGGAAGAAGAATGCATCCCGAGTGGATCAGTGCCAGCCATTAAATATACGCCAACTTCAATCGACCAGTTGAAGAACATAGGACCAAAAGCCATTACGATCGAGGAATATCGCAAGCGGATTTCGAAACCAGCAGCTAAAGAAGTGAAAATAGTTACCAAGAGGAAGCGGCGTGGAGGTCAAAAAGCGAAGGTACGATGCGAAGTAATAGTTTTATACCACTTAATTTCAATTACCGAAGGCGACGAGCAAAAGCGGCTATCAATTAAGGATGGAAAATAGCTGCAGCACTAGTGCCAACGAGACCTTCGTGGAGAAATACTCGCAAAGAATATCGACGGGAGCAGTTTTTGTAGTAATTTTAGCTGTAATTTATATGTATAATAGACATCATACTAGATATGTTAAGAAAAATTAGGTAGGAATATAAATGTATAAATAAAAATTTATTTTTTGAACCTATACATATATATATATATATATATATATATATATATATATATATATATATATATATATATATATATATGTATATATGTATATATGTATATATATATATATATATATATATATATATATATATATATATATATATATTTATATTTATTGTAGTACATATCAATAATTATATAATCATTATAACATTAATAATGCATATCAATGATATCATCATTCTAAATATTAACTAATCATTCCCACAGTCATGTGCATGGTATCACATGTCACCTAAACATATTTGATCGACATTCCCATATGTAGCGTGACATAATATTTCATTATCTCAAGTACACGACCTACATGGACGTTACGTCACGCATGCATTCGCTACCATGTGCATTGCACATTGCACATGAACATTCTTTGGCATGCGCCACGGGATGTCGAATTGCTTTAACGGTGAATACAAAGCAAATACAATAACACTGTCTTTAACTTCATTATTTTCTGAATGAGTCAAAGCAATTGTAATTTAAGACGTTCCATGGAAATGCATTTGTTTGGGATGACATATTTGTGGATAGATTAATTTGTATTGTTTTGAAAATAGTGTCACACTTTAAATGACCCATTGATTTATTGGAAATTTAAAAACATGGGAAAAGAGTCAGCGTCGTGTGCGATCGCTTATCTGTAAGTTGTAGAATAAGTATAAATAGTCTTAGTAAAATTGTAACTGGCATCATTTGAAATACAGAGCTTATCGAGTGCACTAGATATAGCACCGTAAGTAAAGTCAATCTAATTTGATCATTCTTTTTAATTACTTAGAAACAACGGCTCAGCTTAACAGCGAAGCCATTACTAGTCAGCGTGAAAACGCTGTTATAGTTACTTTGCAATTAATCACACGATTTTTCCAATTTCACAGTATGGCGATCCTGACCAGTTTCGGGTTGAATCATGGAGGAGGAATTTAATAAGCTCCTCGAACGAGCGATATGATTGGCGTAGGAATAATTGGGCAGAACACACGTCTCCCAGGAAGAAGAATGCATCCCGAGTGGATCAGTGCCAGCCATTAAATATACGCCAACTTCAATCGACCAGTTGAAGAACATAGGACCAAAAGCCATTACGATCGAGGAATATCGCAAGCGGATTTCGAAACCAGCAGCTAAAGAAGTGAAAATAGTTACCAAGAGGAAGCGGCGTGGAGGTCAAAAAGCGAAGGTACGATGCGAAGTAATAGTTTTATACCACTTAATTTCAATTACCGAAGGCGACGAGCAAAAGCGGCTATCAATTAAGGATGGAAAATAGCTGCAGCACTAGTGCCAACGAGACCTTCGTGGAGAAATACTCGCAAAGAATATCGACGGGAGCAGTTTTTGTAGTAATTTTAGCTGTAATTTATATGTATAATAGACATCATACTAGATATGTTAAGAAAAATTAGGTAGGAATATAAATGTATAAATAAAAATTTATTTTTATGAACATTTTTTTTGATAAATGAGATAGGCACGAGATTTAGTGAAAGAGGTTGAAAAAATTTTGACAAATTTGAAAAAGAAGGGCAGAAAATTAAGCACAAAAGAATCATTGAATGCAAAATTAAATAGATTGAAAGAAATCAGGGAAGAATTGCGTCAGGTTTTCAGTTTTGTGGATGATTTGGAAGTTTTCGAATTAAAAAGTAAATTTAAATATTTAGCAGAAAATATTGAAGATCAAATAGAAATTCAGTTAAAATTATGATCACCAAACATGGCTGAGTGCAATCTTGAAATTGCTATGAAGAATATACCACTTTTTGACGGTGACTATAAGAACTTGAATTCGTTTTTGAAAATAGTCCAAATAATATAGAAAAGCCTTAATCCCGGTGCCAAAACAGCACTTATTGATTTTGTGTATTATTGTAAGTTATCAGCTAATGTATAAACTGTAATAGCAAGTACAGTTATTCCAACGGACTTTGCGTAACTAGAATATAATCTAAAGCACAGGTATAAGAACGTAAACACGATCTCTCAGTTACCCACAGTTTGATGCAACGTGTCCCAGAAAAAGTTGAATAATAGTGCCCACAAAGATAAAATTTTAACACTGGTTAATGAATTAAACGAGTTGTAAATAGCAGACTTAGGTTCTGGTGCGACGCAAAGTCAACGAGAGATTATTACAAAATTAATTAAACGACACGTACGCATTGACAGTTTTTAAGAATGGTTTAAATGACCAATTAAGGAATACCATATTTGCAGCCAGACCAAATACCCCTGCCGACGCAATTAATTTGGGTCTTGAGCTTGAGAAAAGTGAAGCTGCCCAACCGGCAAATGTGTTTCACTTTAAAGATTAAAAGAATAGTACGTTTAATAGAAACACTAGAGATAATAGGAACCAGAATGGTAATATAAGATTTAGGAATAATAGGAACAATGATAGCAATAATAGCAGTTATAATAATAGGAGCAATAACACCAGCGATAGCAATAGTGATAACAGAAATAGAAGTCAATATAATTCGAATAATAATAATAATCCTCAAAATAATTAACGAGCAAGCAATGACCAAAATAATAGATGACGGCGAAATAACCGCAATAGAAATGTCAACCTTGTACAGGATCAGGGAAACGCAGAGCCGTCCGGGTCGGAATAAATAATCCTCCCGGAACAAATATTTTCAAAATCTCGGATAACTGCGTAAATTACGTCATTCTTCTCTGCGATAACGCTGGACAAAACCTCAAATTTCTAATAGACACGGGAGCTGATGTCTTTCTGTGTAAAAAAAGGCAAAATCGAAGAAGATGAATCTTTTTTCATTAGGGATAAATGTAGTTTAACTGGCATAACTAATGAAGTTATCTCATCACATGGTTCAATCAACCTCAGATTGAATATAGGAACGTGTGATATCACCCACAAATTTTTCATGGTGGACGACGAATTCCCAATCTATACTGATGGTATTATTGGAAAGGAAATGTTAGAACGATTTATGTGTAAAATCGATTACGAGACCTACACGGTAGCATTTTATATAGACCAAGATGAAGCCATCTTAGCGACGTCAAACAAATCAAAATACCTGCTAGCTCAGGAGCGGTAATACCAGTAAATATATTAAATGATAAGGACCATGTTGTCTTAAGCAAAAAAATACAGAGGAACGTTTTTGTCAGTAACTCAATTATACCGGCAAAAGGTATAAAACACATTCGGATTCTGAATGTTTCTGATTCAAACGTTATGATTGACAATGTGCGAAATCTTCCTGAGATTTCGCCGTTGGACAGTTATGAAATTAAGCGTTTTAAACGGAATCATCAGAATAAGGATTTAAGACTTAAAACGATCCTTGAAGAAATTAACATTTCATCAAGTGATCCATTCGCTAAACACAGTCTTTTAGATATTCTACAGGAATATCAGGATATTTTCCATTAAAAGGACGAAAAACTAACAGCTAGCAACTTTTATAGGCAACACTTGGAAGTCACAGATAGCATACCAGTCTATATTAAGAACTATAGACTAACGCATTCACAGAATGAAGAAATCCAGAAACAAGTTCAGAAATTGCTGGATGATAAAATCATAGAACCATCCTGTAGCACGTATAATTCACCTTTACTCATCGTACCTAAGACAAGCGATGGTGAAGATAAGAAATGGCGTTTAGTTGTCGATTTTCGAAAACGAAACACCAAAATTGTCAACGACAAGTTTCCTCTAACGAGACTAGAAGATGTCATAGACAAACTGGGCAGAGCAAAATATATTTCAACTCTTGATATGACTAGTTCATATCATCAGATTGAATTAGATAAAGAATCTAGGCCACTCACAGCATTTTCTGATAACCATGGCCATTACCAGTTTACAAGGCTACCTTTTGGATTGAAGGTTTCTCAAATAGTTTTCAAAGAATGCTAACTATTACTTTATGTGGACTTGATTTCAAAGCTTTTCTTTATTTCGATAACATTATCATTTTTGGTTGTGGTATTAAACACCACAACCAAAACATGAGAAACGTTTTCGGAAGACTAAGACAATACAACCTGAAATTGAATCCCAAGAAATGTCAATTTCTCAAAACCGAAGTTGTATACTTAGGCCACCTAATAACTAAAGATGGTATTAAGACGGACCCAGCAAAGTATAAAACCGACAAAGATTATCCGGTACCGAAGAATGCGGATGAAGTGCGCTGGTTTGTTGCATTTTGTAACTATTATCGGCGTTTCATCCCAAACTTCGCAGATATCGCAAAAAGTTTCAATGCATTATTGAAGAAAAATGCACCATTTTTATGGGATTCCTCATGCCAAGAAGCCTTTGATACCTTTAAACATAAATTGATGAAACAACCTATTTTGCAGTATCCAAACTTCGACAAACTTTTTATACTGACAACTGATGCATCAAGCTACGCGTTAGGAGCAGTTCTATCCCGAGGGGACATAGGTTCTGATTTACCGATCTCCTATGCAAGTAAATCGTTAAACAAACATGAGTTGAATAAGCCAATAATAGAAAAGGAACTACTAGCGATCCATTAGGGAATAAATTTCTTCAGACCATACCTATATGGTAGGAAATTCATTGTGGTAACTGACCACAGGCCATTGGTATCGTTGTTCACCCATAAAAATTCTTCTTCAAAGCTGACAAGGATACGCCTAGACCTGTTGGACTATGATTTTGAAATAATCTATAAGAAAGGCAAAATAAATATTAATGCGGATGCATTATCCCGCATAGAACTTACCTCCGACATTTTTAAAGATATGATCCCAAAAGAAAGGGACGAACAGGTTAAGAAAACCTTGGCGATAACGAGGAACATGGCGCGAAATAATGATAAAAATAACGTTAGTATTAACAATTGAGATAGCAGCCATGGTGCCGATCTTCCGAAGAAGCCTGATCAACTTCACATTTGGGATTGCATATCATTGGCTGATATCAGACCTGTTAAAATTTTAAAATTTAATATACCGCGGTATATAGGAGAAAAACTCATAAGTATTGCTAGCAAGAAAGAAGTGTTAATTAGTTGTTCTAGCGATAAGTCTCCCAGAGAATCCGTGCCTGATGGAGAAAAGCCAACAACAGTCACACGTAAGAGTCTTGGTGGTAGATCTTTCAGTGAATCCGTTCCTGACAAAGACAAGCTATTGACTTTACATTACCAGTGTCGTAGTGATAATCCTAATGCAATTTTCGAATTCATAATGGAAAAGCTACTTGATGCTACCCATTATTGGAATATAAATGAGCTAGCATTAGCCAATAATGATGAATTGTTTAAGTGTATACACAATGCGGATTTCAAAGAATTATTTAACAAGTTGCAACTAAAGGGAAAATATGATAAGCGCCCTAAACTAAAAATATTATTGTATATCCCACCAAAAAGAATAGAAAACAAGATAACTCAAAATAAACTTATTACTGAGTATCACAATTTGCCACATGGAGGACAATTAGGTGTTAGAAAGGCAGTAATAAAACTTAAACAAAGGTATTGCTGGAAAAATATGGGTAATATGATAAACCAATTTGTAAGTAATAGTGAAAGTTGCGCTAAGAGTAAACAGGTTAGGCATACCGAAGAAAGACAAGTACATACTGACACACCTACAGCAACTTTTGAAATACTACAGATAGACACGGTAGGACCTTTAAGACATTCGAATCACTATCGTTGCATATTGAAGATGCAATGCGAATTCTCAAAATTTTTCGTTGCGCCACCAATTGAATCAAAAGATGCTAAAACTATAGCTCGTACTATGGTGAATAGTTTTATATTAAAGTATGGACAATATAAAGTATTAAAATCGGATAGAGGTACAGAATTTACTAATGAATTGATGCGAAAAGTTTGTAAGCTACTAAAAATTGAACAAATTTTTTCTACTCCGTATCACCATGAAACACTAGGTATAGTTGAGAGAAATCATAGGGTACTTAAAGATTGTATGCTAGCTTTTGCTGAAGATCTAGAATAGGATACGTTGTTACCTTATTATACCTTTGCTTACAACACCTCACCTAATGTAGATACACAATATTCACCTTACGAATTAGCTTTTGGAAAATTACCATGCTTACCGAATGATGAAACTAATGTAACTAATAACAAAATATATGGTGTAGATAATTTTGCAAATGAACTTAAATTAATATTTAAAAAAAGAGCTATTGATAAGACTAGAGAGATAATTAATAAAGTAAAATCAAATAGGCTAAGTAAAATACAGGATATAAACTCATTTCAATTAAATATCCGTGATAAGGTGTTAATTAAAGTAAATAATAGAAAGAAAACACAGAAACCTTATCAAGGTCCGTACGGAGTAATTGAACTCCACAGTAGATGTTGATGGGAAACATAAAGAATACCATAACAATCAATTAAAGAAATGTAATTGTACATAAAATGCTATTAATAATTTATCTTTATATTATCTTTCGGCACACGTGAACTTTTTTCCATGTTTCAATTTTGCTGCAAAACTCTCAACACTCAAACGGTGAGGGTGTAGTACATATCAATAATGATATCATCATTATAACATTGATAATGCATATCAATGATATCATCATTCTGAATATTAACTAATCATTCCCACAGTCATGTGCATGGTATCACATGTCACCTAAACATATTTGATCGACATTCCCATATGTAGCGTGACATAATATTTCATTATCTCAAGTACACGACCTACATGGACGTTACGTCACGCATGCATTCGCTACCATGTGCATTCGCTTGCACATGGACATTCTTTGGCATGCGCCACGGGGTGTCAAATTGTTTTTGCGGTGAATACAAAGCAAATGCAATAAAATTGTCTTTGACTTCATTGTTTTATGAATGAGTCAAAGCAATTGTAATTTAAGACGTTCCTTGGAAATTCATTTGTTTGGGATGACACATTTGTGGATAGATTAATTTGTATTGTTTTGAAGATAGTGTCACATTTTAAGTGACCTATTGATTTATTGGAAATTCAAGAACATGGGAAAAGAGTCAGCGTCGTGTGCGATCGCTTATTTGTAAGCTGTAGAATAAGAATAAATAGTCTTAATAAAATTGTAAAAGGCATAATGTGGAATATATAACTTGTCGAGTGCACTAGATATAGCACCGTACGTAAAGTCTATCTAATTTGATCATTCTTTTTATTTACTTAGAAATAACGGCTCAGCATAACAGCGAAGCCATTACTAATCGGCGTGAAAACGCTGTTGTAGTTACTTTGCAATTGATCATACGATTTTTCAAATTTCACATTAATATATATATATATATATATATATATATATATATATATATATATATATATATATATATACATATATCTATATATATATATATATATATATATATATATATATATATATATATATATATATACATACAATATATATAAATATATATATATATATATATATATATATATATATATATATATATATATATATAGATATATATATATATATATATATATATATATATATATACATATATATGTGAACATTTTATACATATATATATATATATATATATATATATATATATATATATATATATATATATATATATATATATATATATGCATATATACATCTATATATATATATATATATATATATATATATATATATATATACATATATATATATATATATGTGTGTATATATATGTATAAATTTATAGATATATATATATATATATATATATATATATATATATATATATATATATATATATATATATATATATATGTATATATATATATATATATATATATATATATATATATATATATATATATATGTATGTATATATGTTTATACATATATCAAGTACATACATTTAATTTGAAATCTCCTTGATAACGATCAATGGTCCATGTTCTTTCTATTTAAACGATTTCCATTCTCTACGTAAACTAGGTCTACTACTTCTAATTTATAGTCTTTTCTATGCACGACGAATATGTTTTTATTATTAACTTTCAATCAAATAACATAAATATTTAATTGAAAGCTAACTTCCGATCTTTTTTCAAATCTTCTTTTGCATATCTTGACTTCAATACATGTTGTAGAATTTTTAAGTTTTCGTCTTCCGAAAGGCATTTTGAGCCAATTTTGTGATTTGTTTGTAGTTGTTGTCCATACTGTTTTTAAATCGTTTGCATTTATTTCACACTTTATTTTATTTACTAAAGTTTGATTGAGCTTGTCAATAGGATCATTCGAAAGTGGTGAATCGACAGCAGCAAAACCATTTTGATATTTTCCTTCTCGAGAAATCCTTCAAATTCCTTGAAATTTATGCCAGCGTATTGGTTCATTAAAACCGTTTCAATGTTTTAGCTTTGTTTCACACATTTTTATTAATTTAATCAGTATTTTTTTGTTAACCGATATCCTCTGAAGCCTCCAATACCTTCGATTGATGTGATTTCGAACGCGTGTGTTGCTGGACCCAAATGTTCCATTGAGCGATGTTTTGACTTCATTCTTGACTTATTTTCAGGGTATTGTAAAATCACTTTACAAGACCCTACTAAAATCGTGTCCTGTCTGTCCGTCCGTCCGTGTGTCACACCACTTTTTCTCGCAAACTACATAAGCTAGAAACATAATATTTTGTAAATAGGTGTATGTTAAAGTGATGCCCTTTTCAAAGTATCATCACAAAAAAAAAATTTATATGGCCTTCAAGGGGAGTCTCCCCATATAGGGGAGTGGCCCCCGAAAAAAAAGTTTCATCGCATGTAGGCAATATCGGTATCAAATGAAAGATCTTGATGATAACTTTTCAAAACAGGTCTTAAAATGACAAATTTTGCTTTGAGGGGTGCAGGGGCAGGGGAATGTACGAAAATTTTGTGTCCCCCTCGCGATTGGACAACTTTGACCCGAAAAATCTGAAATATCACAGATGTGTGACTTTATGAGTACAAGGGCAACAAAAACCTTAGAAATCGAAATTCGATCAACTTTGTTAATAATAGTACATCTTATAAATTTTACGTTTTTGCCTATAAGATCAAAATCGGACCCTTAAATTCCCCAAAAACTACAATTTAAGTTTTTTGAAAGCAATTGTATGTCTTTTGAAAATTTCACAATAATCGAACAATAAACAGCTATGTTATAGCCGATTGCATATTTAACAATTACAACAACATTAACACGTGATACTAGGGAGATACACGTTTGCATCGGGCCTAGCCACTATAAATATGTAGGAATTTTGATAAAAATTTTAGAAATGGTTTGTTATATTGATGTGTTATCATGACTAATTAAACGACGGGTTTAAAACCCTTGAAACGAAATAAAGGGTGATTTATAACAAGTGTACACATGTGAATGGGCCTTAACTCTTATTGATCACCAATTTTAACTCCATATATTGACAGATTATGACAGTTTGGTATTTTACAATTCTAATCATGGCATCACACACATCAGCCAAACGTTTTATTATTGTTAAAACTTTTTACGAAAATAACGAATTGCCAGTGCAAACATTTCACGCTCTACGTGAATTTTTTGGTCCACCCATAAATTGGCCGGCGAGATCGTGTGATTCGACTCCTTGTGACTACTTCTTTTGGGGATTTCTGAAGGATCGTGTTTACGTTGATGCTCACCAGACTACTGAAGCATTAAAAAACAATATTCGAGCCAACATTCGCCTAATACCTGTAGTGAATTTAGGAAGTTTCAAATGTCCATAAAGGACTGCAGCGATGTTCTACTGCCTCGGCAGAAGAAGATGGAGATATCTGCCGAGAATGCCCTTGTCTGGGGACGCGTGAATGCGCTAGCAGGCTAGCATTGCGGTGTCGTGGGGCGGGTTCATTTCCCCAGCACGAGGAGCCACTACAAAAAAAATTTCGCACCCACGAATTTTTGTGATCAAAATAAAACGAAGCGAGTGAAGTCACAAAAAGTGTAGGCAACTACAACGGGAGAAAAAGGACTTGTTCCGAGAACAAGTGAAACCTATAAAAAGGGGCGGACTTGGGGTAACCTCGTCGTTACCCGACGAAGCTCATGGCCCACAAATGAAAGAAGGGCTACCGGGTGGTGATGGAGCCCCTTCGCACCCACCCAACCGCATTTAAGTCCATATTTTGTTGCAGTGGCCAGGTATTCCTCTTCTTAGTGGAAAACTCATACACCTTGACTTGTATAAACTTTCCCATCAGAAGGGGAGTAACCCGGTGACCAATTATGCCATAGAATTATACAATTCGATTGCATAACTCTATGCCATAAAGAGGCACTCTGCTTGGGCTACTCAACCCGCGACGTCACCTGAAACAAAAAAAAAAGAATTAAATTGTACCCGGCGGCTGGCTCATGTTTTATGAGGGGAGCCTGCCACCGTACCGGGAGAAAGGAAAAACCGATTTTGTGGGAAAATTAGCACTCCATTGTATTCACGTAACTAACATATTAGAATAAATACACATTACTATTATAAGACTCTCCGTTTAATTTAAACAAATGATAACTATGCGCGGCAAATCAGATAACTCAAAAGCTTACTAGATCATACTGTTTTATTGTTTAAAAAAAAAAAACGGTTGCCGTTGCTTTATATTTTTCGTGAATTCACTCCTTCTTAAAAAAAAAAAAATAACCAATATAGTAGCATAGGAATAATTACGGAATGAATGATCTTTTTTGTTGTATATTTAGTTTAGTTGGTAATTTTAACATTATTCAATTTTGCATATGCCTTTTTCTGTAGATTTAAGACTAACAATTTTAAAAAATGTATTTATATAACATGACATGCAAAGAAAAATTTGATAAAAAAGGGTACTTACCCAGACCTCCTCCTACGAGTGCTCATGTTCGGGGCGGGTAAGGGCCTGAGATTATTTTGGCAATTATTAAATTTTTTTTTTTTAATTTAGACTGAATTTATGTAAATTAAACTCCTAAAATTTCCAAAAAACTGTACGGAACACACTCGACAGGCAGCAAATTGCATCAAAGACAATCTTTAGCACTGGTTAATCATGTTTCCCGCAAGGTGGGTTTGGTCTTGATTCTAAAAATTCAGACATCGTCTAGCGTTTGCATCAGAACTTAATCACAACTGAATCTTAATTTGGTGGTAGAAAATGAGTGATTTTTAATGTGAAGGCATATCAATCCGGTTCCTATACACGCCACATATTTTCATTAACTTGAATATCTGAATTTATAGTTAAAGTTTCCACTTGGACACTACTTAGTTTGTATGTTTCATACAAGATCACACAAGATCAACAGAATCTATACTTTTCGATGTGAAAAGCACAAAATGATGTAAAATGCACTTTTAGAACGGTTTTAGATCACAAAGTAAATTTTTTTTTGATTTCTTGAGGAAATCGCAAACTTTGTTGCTAATCAAACATAATGACGCTCGTTAAAATCACTGCACCCGCCAAATCGAACAAATTCCAATTTTCCATAGCAGAAATGTGATTTTCGCTCCCGCACCGGCAAATATCAACATTTCGCCTTCCCATACGATTTCCACACTCCAACAGCATCCGGGCTGGTGCACAATCCCGAGCCGACTCCCGTTTCAGTTCTATTTAAACGTTTCTTCACTTTCCCCGTTTTACTTTTATTCAAACGTTTCTTTATTTTCTTTTAACTGGCGTCAGCACTTCAACATTGCACATCCGTTACATAATATCCATCCTGACACCATCCCGTTTTACTTTTATTCGTCTCGTATGTTATTATTTTCTGCACAAACTGGAGCTGAATGCACATTTATTCTCTATCTTTTGGCAATTCACGCATTACCAACTATTTTTATCAGCTTCACGCACACACGAATTCTCCTCATCACATCTCCTCAACACTCCTCACACGCAGCGTCCGCCTCCGTTTTCGATTTCAAGCAGACTCCCCTTCATTTATCACTTCACCCACTTTCATGTTGGCACCAGCATGTCATAACTGTTTTTGTGGGTCTCTTTTCTCAGCTGTATTAGTTACAGTATTGACATTAGTATACTGCCTAGAAAAACCAACAGTTACGGGCGGAACTTTCTATTTCTGCATCCATGAATTCAATTTTAAAGCAGTTTCTGTTTGAGCATTCGCTATTTGTGTTAGTGCCATGTGGTTCCTCCAGCCATACGGGCTGGTCTGATTTGCATGGTATTGAAAAGACTATATGGATGTATTGCGCATGGCATTGACGGTGCTAGTCGACTGATTGTATGTAACCGGTATGCTGGCTTTGCAGAATGGGTTAATTTTAAAGTTGCTGCCTATCTGCTGTAATAATGCCGCTGTAGAAGAGCCTTGGCTTCCAACATATTCCTTACGGTTACCTTTTTTGTTCGATGGTTTACTTATGGAGGTAGACATGTAGCAATGTTGATTTGCTTGCAAATTATCTTTGCTGGTTTTGCAAGGTTGGACGGAGAATCGTGACGTGCGCATTGTGTCGTTCACCTCTGATCGCTTGTGGGCAAGTGGCGACGATTTTCTAGCAGCATTGGGATGAGAAGTCGATTGGGATTGAGCTTTATCCATCAACTCTACAAGCTTTGCTGTGGTCATGCTTTTTAACTCCTCTGGCGATAATTGAGCCAACAAATCTTTCAATTTCATATTGCTTTCTGATTTGATCAGTGATCTTGGTTTCCGAGAAAGACCTTTTTCTTTACGTAAATCTTTTTCTAGATTTCGTGGCCCTTCGGCCTTGTCTCCATTGTTTTGTTCTGCAACAGTAACACTTAGCTCTGGTCTCTTAGCTGTTAATTCATTTGTTTGTGAAAAAGTTACGTTAACGGTTTCCGGCGCACAAGCGCCGCTCTTCCGAAAAAACGGCAAGTCTTTATTCAAAGCAAAGTTTCCATGTTGATCTACGGTTGTATTCGCTGGAACATTCATGGGTTCGAGTAGTGAACGACTATTATTCTTTCCGCTTGAAAGTTGGCTCATCGAGTAATTCTATATGTCTGTAGCGCCTGAAATCTTTTTTTTTTTCTTTACTTATTGTTGCTAATTCCGTCAGTCGATTTGGGGCTATCAAGCCTTTGAACCCATAATTTTGAAGCTCTGAGTTTAAGGTTCTAGGTTGTTTTGTGGGCGGTTGTAGACTTTCCTCAATAGTTGGCTTTTTAAGCCCTACCTACTCGATTACTACATACCGCCGGAAATGTGCGAAAATGTCATCAAAAATTACAATTATCGTTTGAGCAGCACGAGGTGCACATATGCCCAAAGTAATGTTTGATATTTAACTATAAGGGACTAGATTTTCATAATAAATAAACATTACAGCTCAATTTTCACAAAAACTATGTTTTTTTTTCGACAAAAATGTGTACACTTGTTATGTTTCACCCTTTATAATAATTCTTCCAACTCAATTTATGGAGTCTGTATATTAGTCAAGTTTTGATATGCAGAATATATTGTTTGATTTACTAATTGTTTTACAATACCCTTTTGGCAGAGCACTCTCCTGCTACTTCAACTTGTTTCTACAAATTTCGCATTCATCACAAATTTGTTTAATGTTTGCGATGATGTTGTTTGCTGTATAGAATGGTATTATTTTATTTATCATTTGAGTTCTACCAATCTGGCAATAAGTATCGTTAACATCTTTTGTTAGCGTCTTGCTTTGTTCTTCAAACTTTGTATGTTGATAATTTTTCGGTATTTTCATAAGGTTCTACAACCGAGTTTATGTTCAAGCAGTTTGGTTCTTGATTTAATTTTCCAGGTTTGCTTTTTATTAGGTCTTTGTAAAAAATTTCGCGGCCTGTCTGTCCGTCCGTCTGTCCGTCTGTCCGTGCGTCACAGCTGATTTCCTCAGAAACTATAGAAGCTAGAATGCTCAAACTTTGTGAAAAGGTCAGAATTGATGGTCTCTCAAAAGTTAAGGTCCTACCAAAAATTTAAATTTTTTTTTAAGGGGGTCCCCCCTTATAGCAAATTAGCCCTTAAACATTTTTTTTAATCAAAGGTGGTCGAGTGGGATATCAAATGAAAGGTCTTGATTAGAACTTTCAGAATTTCAAATATAAAAACGATTTTATGAATTAGGGGGTCCAGGGGAAGGCAAAATGGAGCAAAAATTTGTGTCCCCCGCCCTCGCGATTGGATGTCATTGAATCGAAAAATCTGAAAATTATCAAGAATGTGGGCCTTTATGAGTAAAAGGGCAACAAATACCTCAAAAGTTGAAATTCACTCAACTTTGTTAATAGTACTTTAATCTACAATTTACATTTTCGTCCATAAAATCTAAACGGTACCTTTAAACTTCTTGAAATTTTGCGATTATATAGACTAATGTAAGATATGTTTTTTCACAAAATTTAATTGAGTTCGAACAATAATCAAGTGAGTTGTAGCCATTTCAATTGTATGGAATTACAACAACAATAACACGTGTTTATGGTTGATACATATTTAAAATTGACCTAGACACTTCCTTTTTCTTTCAATTTTCATGAAAATTTAAGGAATAGTTTTTAACATGAATATATTTAATCGGCTGAGCATTCAGAAAAATCATTTAAGCTAGATCAAAATGGCGGCTGCACTGTGCTTATGAAAGAAACTGTGCATCTTTTGCATAAATTTGGACGAGTTCATATCCAAGTATGGGATGAATAATTCAAGTTGTCGATTCACGCTATGAGAAAACTTGTTTCTAACCCTTGGATGTTAACAAAGACCTTCTGGTAGGAGCGCTCTCGTGCTTACTCAACTTGTTCAAAGTTGTATTGGGATAAATATGAAAATACGTCAAATCACCTAGTTCTTTATCAGTTTTAGCCTTGATGTTCATATTTTCTAATGGCTTATGATCTGAGTATACCGTAAGTTCTTTTCCCATAAGCTAGTGTTGCGCATATTTCACTGCTTCTTTTATTGCGAGCTATTCTAGATATCTTGCTTTTTAGGGTATTGTAAAATCATTTTACAATACTCTTCTAAAATCGCGTCCTGTCTGTCCGTCCGTGTGTCACACCACTTTTTTTCGCAAACTACATAAGCTAGAAACATAAGATTTTGTAAGTAGGTGCGAAGTGACGCCCTCTTCAAAGTTTCAACACGAAAAGAAATTTATAAGGTCTTTAAGGGGGGTGTCCCCATATAGAGGAGTTGCCCCTGAAAAAAAGTTTTCATCGCATGTAGGCAATATGGGTATCAAATGAAAGGTCCTAATGAGAACTTTTCAAAACAGGTCTTAAAATGACAAATTTTGCGTCGAGGGGTGCAGGGGAGGGGAAATGTACGGAAATTTTGTGTGTCCCCCCCCCCTCGCTATGCTATGAAATTCAGTACACTGATGACTATAAGATTAATCTGTCCTGAAAGTTTTATAAAGATCAAATGGTATTTAATGAAATTATAGTGATTTGAATTTTCCTATATTACTATGGAAAAATATGCGCTGTATTACAATGGAAACATATGGCTATGGAACAATATGCGCTTTTTACCGACTCAGTTACTACAGCTTTGCTAGGACTTGCATGAAAATTTCAGGAATGATAGGTATCATGAATTGTTTGAGAATTGGCTCAGCTAGCGGTATTAGTAATCGTAAAGCAAAATAGTGGCTGTTTTAAATGCGAAGATTGAATAATTTTGAGTTATTTTGCCCCAACTTCAACGTTTAAGGCACATGCTTTTAACACTTGATTCAATTTCATGAATGCCTGAAGATGAGTACCTACAATTAATACTCATAGGTGAAACAAGTCGGGGAGGCAGGAGAGAGCTCTTAGCAAATGGGCTTTGTAACCATTCTAGGATTCGAAAAAATAGGCCATGAATCGATGATTACAGTACAGGGGAGTGGCCGCTGAACACAAATTTCATCAAAGGTAGCCGATATGAATATCAAGTGAAAGTTCTTTATGAGAGCTTTTCAAAACAGTACTTAAACTGACAATTTTTTCTTCACAAGGGCAACAAATACCTTAGAAGTCGAAATTCGATCAACTTTGTTAATAATAGTACATTTTATAAATTTTGCTTTTTTATCTATAAAATCAAGATGGGACTCTTAAATTTCCCAAAATCTATAATTTAAGTTTTCTGAACAATAAACAGCTAAGTTACAGCCGATTGAATATCTAACCATTACAACAACATTAACACGTGATACTAGAGTTAAACAATAATCAAGTGAGTTGTAGCCATTTCAATTGTATGGAATTACAACAACAATAACACGTGTTTATGGTTGATACATATTTAAAATTTTCCTAGGTACTTCTATTTTCTTTCAATTTTCATGAAAATTTAAGGAATAGTTTTTAACATGAATAAATTTAATCGGCTGAGCATTCAGAAAAATCATTTAAGCTAGATCAAAATGGCGGCTGCATTGTACTTATGAAAGAAACTGCGCATCTTTTGCATAAATTTGGACGGGTTCATATCCAAGTATTGGATGAATAATTCAAGTTGTCGATTCACGCTATGAGAAAATTTGTTTCTAACCCTAGGATGTTTACAAAGACCTTCTGGTAGAGCACTCTCCTGCTTACTCAACTTGTTCTGATTGTGATATGAAGGGTAAAAACTTTAAAGAAATTTTTCCATATTTCCTCAATAATCAACTTGGCAGCAGTTTTGCTGGTTTTGTCAAACTTTCACAGTTAGTTTTAACTATACCAGCAACAATAGCTTCAGCAGAATGTAGCTTATCTGCGTTGAAAAGAATGAAAAATTACCTTAGAAATTCTACCGGAGCAGAACGTCTAAGTAATTTGTCACTTTTGCCAATCGAGACATCTTTAGTGCTGATAAAATGTACGATATAATCATTGACAATTGTGCAGCGCAAAAAGAGAGAAGAAAAGATTTAATTGCTAAGTTTTAACACGTTTTTTAAAAATATTACACTTCAATATAATTATTTTATCGAAACTTTCAACATGATATTACCGCTCAGTTTTCATTTTTCTTTGAATAAATACGTTTGAAGTTAATTTTTATTTTATTTTACAATGCAAAGTCAAATAAAAGTTTAATATATGTATTAACTTATTTTATACTTTCTGCATTCCTTTTAACCATCTGTAAACTGCTTCCTAAACTGTTGGACATATTGATGGCTTGCAAAGTATTTTGTCTCTTTTGCCTTCCTCTCCTGGCAAGAAAGCTCTAAGCCTTCTCGTGGTTCTTACTGGACAAGTTAATTTTTTAGTATTAGAGATAAAATTATTGATAAGGCTTAAATAAAGTTAGGTAAGTTATACACCATTAAGATAAATTGCCGGATTAGGGCACTTTCCTATGAAAATCTCATTCCAGTTTAAATATTTTAAAGCCGTTATAATACTACATCTGTGATCATAATTTTCTACATAATGATATAAATGAAATTGCATGCAGGTTTTTTGAAAAATGGAAATAATTTTTGGAGCTAAATCAGCTCTGTACAATTTAAATTCTGTTTTTTACCATTGTATTTTAAGTGGATGTGCGTTGTATCGCTTGTAAATACGCTTATTTACAAAGGTTGGAGATTTAAAATAGTCCACAGAAAGTACAAGGCTGTGTAGCAAAATTTTGGCTTCCCTTCCTTCGAAAACCACGCTCCGCTACTGTGAACTACAAATAAACATTCAAATTGATGAGTATCAAAGGAGTGGGGAGGCGTTATTAAAACAAGAAAATGAAAATAGAGACAACAAACCAGTTGATTATTTTTCGAAAAAAATTAACTGCAGTTCAAAAGAATAAACAAGTTGAAGTAGCAGGAGGATGCTCCTGCCAGAAGGGTATTATAAAAAAATTCGTAAATCAAACAATATATCCTGCATATCAAAACTTGACTAATATACAGACTCCATAAATTGAGTTCGAAAAATTATTCTGGTTATTATGCTTTTAAACTCGCCACTTTTTCGGTTCAAGTGTTTTGACCTCGTTGCTTGATCAGTGATGACAAATGAATATTATAAACCATTTCTAAAATTTTCAATAAAATTCCTACATATTTGTAGTGTCTAGCTCCGTTGCAAACGTGTATCTTCCTAGTATCACGTGTTAATGTTGTTGTAATTGTTAAATATGCAATCGGCTATAACATAGCTGTTTATTGTTCGATTATTGTGAAATTTCCAGAAGACATACAATTGCTTTCAAAAAACTTAAATTGTAGTTTTTGGGGAATTTAAGGGTCCGATTTTGATCTTATAGGCAAAAATGTAAAATTTATAAGATGTACTATTATTAACAAAGTTGATCGAATTTCGACTTCTAAGGTTTTTGTTTTGAAAAGTTATCATCAAGACCTTTCATTTGATACCGATTTTG
The DNA here is from genome assembly GCA_963969285.1 of Odontomyia ornata. Lineage (NCBI taxonomy): Eukaryota > Metazoa > Arthropoda > Insecta > Diptera > Stratiomyidae > Odontomyia > Odontomyia ornata. Next base: position 216,718,744 of record OZ017738.1, on the reverse strand, counting down.
CCTACATGCGATGAAACTTTTTTTTCGGGGGCCACTCCCCTATATGGGGAGACTCCCCTTGAACGCCATATAAATTTTTTTTTGTGATGATACTTTGAAAAGGGCATCACTTTAACATACACCTATTTACAAAATATTATGTTTCTAGCTTATGTATGTAGTTTGCGAGAAAAAGTGGTGTGACACACGGGCGGACGGACGGACGGACAGACAGGCACGATTTTAGTAGGGTCTTGTAAAGTGATTTTACAATACCCTAAAAATAAGTCAAGAATGAAGTCAAAACATCGCTCAATGGAACATTTGGGTCCAGCAACACACGCGTTCAAAATCACATCAATCGAAGGTATTGGAGGCTTCAGAGGATATCGGTTAACAAAAAAATACTGATTAAATTAATAAAAATGTGTGAAACAAAGCTAAAACATTGAAACGGTTTTAATGAACCAATACGCTGGCATAAATTTCAAGGAATTTGAAGGATTTCTCGAGAAGGAAAATATCAAAATGGTTTTGCTGCGGTCGATTCACCATTT
>OZ017738.1:216703208-216710708 GCA_963969285.1 Odontomyia ornata | reverse complement strand
ACTTATAACCGCAGCGCAAAGCATATGCAGAAATGTGCAAGCACCAATATTCGATAGACAAACGGTCTGGAGTATTTACAAAACCCAGTTTGAAGCTGCCACTAGCTCAAATCACTGGAATGAGCAGGAACAAGCAACTGCACTAATTCTTGCTCTAAGCAGCCCAGCTGCCGAGCTTTTGCAGACGATCCCCGTTGAGTTGCACTCAAACCCGGCTGCATTAATGAATGCGCTCGACATGCGTTATGGAGACGATCATCTGCAGCAGATTTATCGGTCACAGCTACGGCATCAGATGCAGAAGTTTGGCAAAACCTTACAGTAGCTAGCCCAAGACATTGAGTGACTGGCACTTTTGGTTTACCCAGCTTACGACCCAGAACATCGAGATGACGCAGCGACAGAAGCATTCATCAGCGGATTAAAAGACCAAAAATTGCAACAAGCCGTGCGTTTAGCTCAAAAGTAAACAGTTATGGACGCATTGGCTTATAGTCTGAACTTTGAGGCAGTGAAAAATGTGAGCCGTACCACTGCCCGGTTTGCGAGGTAGTGACAGACGAGTGCAGGTGTGAGCGCATGGGAATTGACGGAGACTCGCATGTAAATGGTGCGCCTGGATATTGGGATTGTGGAGAGAAGGGGCACCTGCAAAGAGATTGCAAGAAGCGAAGAAAACACGAGCTATTGTCTAGGGTGTGCAGCTAGGAGAAGATCCAGACCGAGTCAGAAGCCCAGAATGGAAGCCTTTCAAACAGAGGGGTCGGGAAACATGTTAGAGCCAACTTCGTGCGACAGACGTTGGCTAGGAGGATCTACGTCCCCAGCACCACCATCACCGTGTCAAGACTACATCGTGGAGAAGTTGACGGAGAACATTGCACCATAACAATCGACACTGGTGCAACCCGATCGATTATCCGACCAGACCATGTGAGGCAACAACTACTTCACAAGGGCAGAATTTTCTCACTACGGATAGCTACGGGAGAATCTGCACCTGTCCATGGAGGGGTAAAACTCCAGATACAGTTGGGAGATCTTGCGTTTTGACATAACTTTCTGGTCACGAACATTATGGACGACTGCATTTTCGGAATAGATTTTCTGCGACCACATGGAATCACGCTGGATTTGAGCAAACGGGTATTGAAATGGCAGAATGTCGAAGTATTGATGGGGGATCCGCACGTTCAAATTCCCAAGATGAATGTGGTATTATGTACTGATACTGATGTACCAAATTCTGCCGAAAGTATTGTATGGGCCAAGCTTGATGGTGATTCTGGAGACCACCGACCTTATCTCATAGAGCCAACGAAGGCGTCCCCATTGCGCAGTTTGATTGTAGGACGAAGCCTTGTGAGATCTATAAGGAACGGATACGTGCCGGTTAGAGTCCTTAACACTGCAGACTCAACCACGAGCATCAAAGCGGGAGAAGTCATCGGCAGCTGCCAGCCTGTTTCCACCATCACCTCTTTGGAAGCTACTCACGACCATCATTGGAAAAAGAGGTAAGACACAGACAATGCCCGGAAATTCACGTCTGCAAAATTGAAGAAGGTCAAGTTGGCAGTCCAGATATTCAAGCGAGCCTCTGATCTGGTCACCAAGTACAGTGACATCTTTTCAACAAGCCCAGATGATCTAGGCCAAATGAGTATGGTAACTCACGTCATAGGTACACAGCGAACCAAGCCAATCTGACAAGCAACCCCAGAAACACTGTCAAAGTCAACATCACAGGTTAAGTCATCGGAGACAGACCACAGACGGACTAACGAACGAAAGAAGGCAGAGTGCGTTGTGCAACCTGGCATCATTGCGGCCTTTGGGCGCAGTAGAAGGACTGTGCGCACCCCGGAGCGTCCAGTGCAAGGCGTACACGATCCGGATCAAGCTGCGACACCAACAAAGGCCAGTGTAAGACTGGGGGAAGGAGAAGTTTTGCCGTTGGCCGACGCCACTTCAAACGCGACCCAAGCGATAGAAGCAAAAGGGCTAGGAAAGGGGGCCTCTCCCAAGAGGTGGCGCCAAATAACACAATCGCCCTTGACCGCGCCGAAGAGGAGCGGCTTACTCGGAAAGCGGGGAATATCGTCAAACAACTGAGGGCTGCCTGCGAAGTGCACAAAAATATAGGCAAGAGTGTCAAGAATGGCATTCTTGAACTGGAGGAGCTTTTTGGCCGCATAACGCACTACAGGCGGAGGTGGCTTGCAACCGAAAAGCACCAAAAAGACACGCTCTCCCTCGAGGCATCAGTGGGTCCTAGCAGCAGCAAAAAAATGGCCGGTAGCCCAATTGAAGGCGACTGTGAGAAAAAGAGGAAGGACGAGACCATAAACGAAGTTGACACTCCAGGCGAGGAGTTTCATGTGGTGCGAAATAAGGCAGCGAAAAAAGCGGCCAAAAAGCTACTCCTAGAAAAAACAGACAAAGAGCTCAACCACGAAAAGAACAAGGAACCCGCCGATATACCGCAGAAAACAAAAAGCAAACCACGGCGCAAACCCTTGCGAGAGGCACTGCTTATTAAACCCACTAAGGGCCGAACCTACGCAGATGTCCTCCGTGAAATTAAAGGAGCGGTCAAGCCAGACGACACCAAAACTGCCATCAAAGCAGTTCGACCAACCCGGACCGGTGGCTTGCTGGTGGAATTCGGGCCAGAGGCCACAAACAAAGATGCATTCCGTGACGCGGTTCAAAAGGTTCTTGGAGATGTGGCAATGGTTGCCTCGCTTGAACCAATGGCCACCCTGGAAATCAGGGACCTCGACTGCGTCACGGACAGAGCTGAAGTAGAGGATGCCATTAGGAGGGAGCTCCCCAGCTTAAGTGAAGTCAAGGCAAGATTGACACGTGAAAACACAAGGGGGCAACGCATGGCTATTGTCGAACTAGCTGATAAAGACGCCCAGCAAATTCTGGCGAAGGGCAAAATTAAGATAGGTTGGGTGATCTGCAGGATACGGAGAAGAGCGATCCCTATCCGCTGCTTCAGATGCTTCGAATACGGACACACCGCGTATGGCTGTAGGGGACCCGACAGGAGATCTCTGTGCTACAAATGTGGTGAAACGGGGCACAAAAGGAAGGAGTGCACGAACGAGGCAAAATGCATTCTTTGCAAGGATGCTAAGCTAGCACCCGGTGACCTCAAACATGAGCCGGGGACAGGGAGATGCTGGGTTTTCAAGGAGGCCCTAACTAAAGCCAAATCGATACTCAAATGATCCGTATCCTGCAGGTCAATTTGCACCGAAGCACAAACGCCCAGGACCTACTTGAGCAGTTTGCGAGGGATAAGAAAGCTGACCTCCTGTTGCTGAGCGAGCAACATCATAACAAGGACTCGCAAGCGTGGTACCCTGACAAATCTGGTACCTCGGCCATCTGGGTTCGAGACAGCGCCCGCCTTCAGGTGCAGGGCCATGGACGCGGGGATGGTTTTGTGTGGGTGCGGTGTTCAGGGATAACATATTTCAGTGTTTATCTGACGCCTAACGAGGCAATGCGATCCTTTCGAACCAAACTCGATGCCCTGGAGGACGCTGTCTCGAACACAGAGGGCCACATGCTGGTCGGGGGAGACTTCAACGCTAGAGCCATCGAATGGGGTATGCCACAATCCGACCCAAGGGGAAAGCAAATCTTGGACATGGCGGCCAGAACAGCGCTTTTTGTCCTAAATATTGGTAACACCCCTACTTTCCGCCGCTGGGGTTGCGTAGGAACCATACCCGATGTGACACTCGCTTCGGAGTCCCTGGTACCTAGAGTACACAACTGGCGAGTACTAGAGGACTACTCGGCTAGTGATTACCAGTATATAGCGGTTGAGATTCACGACAGTGCCACTCTGCGTGCATATGCCCAAACTTCAATCCTCGGATGGAGGACTGGGAGGATGGACGTTGAGAGGTTTGCTGACGCGCTTACGGCAGGCGCACCGTTGCTGGGAGCTCCGCCAGGGAGTGGAGGGCCCACAGCCAAGGACTTGGTGAACTCAACTATGAGTACCATCATAGCTGCTTGCGAGTCTTCCATGCCCCGTCGAAGACCCCGACATGGTAAGCCTCCAGTATACTGGTGGTCAAACGAGATCGCCGAAAAAAGAAGCGGGTGTCACAAACTTCGGCGAGAGGCCCAGCGGGCGCGAACACGGGAGGAGGCAGACACTAGGCTAGCAGCATACAGGTCTGGCAGGAAATATCTTCGCAGGCTTATTAACAAGAGCAAGGCCCGATGCTGGCAAGACCTCGTGGACGATGTAAATAGGGATCCGTGGGGCCTTGGCTACAAGCTGGCCGTGGGGAAACTTGGTGCCCTACGGAAGCCTTGTATACATGACGCGGAAAAGATGGACGCGATAGTGCGGGGACTCTTCCCCGCCCATCCCGTCCGTGTTGACGCTGTCCATGATGAAACAGCAGTCGAGTGCCCACTCTTCACACAGCTGGAACTGGAGAAGGCAGTCCTCTCCCTGAAAGCGAGGAAGGCTCCAGGTCCAGATGGTGTTCCAGCTGAGGTTTTGCAGCTCGTCTATCACCATTGTCCTGACTTGCTGCTCAGCACATTCAACGCTTGCCTACGGGACGGGGTTTTCCCGGTACGATGGAAGGTGGCGAGGCTCGTGCTGGTCAGCAAGGGGAAGGGAAATCCCGAATCGCCGTCTGCATTCCGCCCGTTATGCACGCTAGACACGGCTGGGAAAGTGCTAGAGAAACTCATCAAGGGAAGACTCACTGACGCGATTCGTGCTGCTGGGGACCTATCTCCTCGGCAGTACGGCTTTAGAGCAGGACGTTCTACCATTGATGCGATTGCAGAGGTGGTGAACGCGGTCCAAAAGGCAGAGGCATATAGTCGCACCAAGCGACGGATCGTCCTGTTGGTGACACTCGACGTCAGGAATGCCTTCAACTCCGCTAGATGGGTGGATATTCTGGACACGCTGGAAAACTCTTTTCAAGTTCCAGAATATCTAATGCGGCTTTTGAGGAACTACCTAAAGGACCGAAGCCTGCTCTACGACACGACACAGGGCCAACGAAGGATGGAAATTACATCGGGTGTTGCCCAGGGATCTATCCTTGGTCCGGACCTGTGGAACGTGTCTTACGACGGGCTACTGAGACTTGAGATGCCAGATGAGTCGCGCTTGGTCGGCTATGCGGATGATGTTGCGGCTCTGGTCACTGGACGCACCGTTGAACAAGCGCAACTTAGGCTAGGTATGCTAATGCGCCGAGTGAGGGACTGGATGACTACTCGCGGGCTCAGTTTAGCACTGGAGAAAACCGAAGTGGTCATCTTGACAAAAAAGAGAATCCCTAGAGTAAGGATGATCAGTATTGGAGATATACAGATCGAATCGAAGCCAGCGGTGAAGTACCTGGGGCTACTGATCGACTCGAAGATGAGTTTCTCTGAGCAAATCAGGGCAACGGCTGAGAAGGCTGCTTCGGGAATATCGGCCCTGAGTCGACTTATGGCCAACGTAGGGGGACCCAGCCCATCAAGAAGACGCCTCTTGATGAGTGCTGTAGGGTCAGTGCTACTGTACGGAGCTGAGGTATGGGGCGACGCTCTCAGCAAGGAGGTATACCGAAAACGATTGGCACAGGTACAGAGAAGAGGAGCACTGAGAATTGCATCTTCGTATCCAACAGTCTCCGACTCGGCGGTGAGAGTGATTGCAGGCGTGATACCTGTCGCCCTCCTTGCTAGAGAGCGCCGCGCTATTTACCTGCGCCGAAACGAGGATGCGAGGGAGATGGCTGTCCGCGAGGAGAGACAACGGTCGCTCAACGATTGGCAGCAGTCTTGGAGGAATTGTACGAAGGGAAGGTGGACTGCGCGCCTCATCCTGGATGTGAGACCGTGGCTAAATCGAAGGCATGGTGAGACTGACTTCTATCTGACCCAGCTTTTGAGCGGGCACGGGTGTTTCCAGTCTTACCTGCACAAGATCGGCAAGTCACGGTCTCCCGATTGTCGGTTTTGCCCAGGAGAGGAGGACAATGCCTGTCACACATTTTTTGCGTGTACCAAATGGGCCAGGCTGCGAAGGGAACTCTACAGGGAGACGGGAGAGCTCACCCCGGATAATATAGTTGCGGTGATGCTCGAATCGGTTGACAAATGGAACCAGGTGGCACATTATGCTCGGGCAATCCTAAAATATAAAAGGGACTCACAGCAGCCGGAGGCACTGGGGCTGGGGGATCGCTCTTCTGGCAATTCCTCTTCCCCCCTCCCCTCCCGCTAGGAAAGGGACTCCCCAGCTTGAAGGCGCCCCACGGCGTAACAAAATGAGACCTGGCCCGAAGTAATGTGTCAAACGGTTCCAGGCTAGGTTCTCAGATTGACAGGGGAGGTGTTTAATGGGTAGTCCAAAGGTATCCTCCATGGGAGTCCCACACTGCCAGACTCGGCGGGCATAAATGCCTTCACCTCCCTACCACAAAAAAAAAAAAAAAAAAATCTGACAAGCACCGAGACGTCTTCCTACAGCCAAACAAGGAGAAGCGAGCGCCCTGATCTCGCCCGTGGAAAAACAAGGCTTTATCAAACCTTCTGTCAGTCCATGGGCCGTGCCAGTAGTTCTAGTAAAGAAAATGGATGGTAACACTCGTTTTTGTATCGACTATAGGCAGCTTAACGACGTCACTAAGAAAGATAGTTACCCGCTCCCTCGCATTTATGACATAATGGGCACTTTAGCCGACGCAAAATGGTTTTCTACACTCGATCTCAAGAGTGGCTACTGGTAGGTAAAAATCGACAAGAAAGACCGACAGAAGACAGCGTTTTCAGTTGGGACCGGATTGTGGCAATTTGTGCTGATACCATTTGGGCTTTGCAACGCTCCAGCCACCTTCGAACGCCTGATGGAATGGGTGCTACAAGGCCTGACCTGGAAGGCCTGCTTGGTGTACCTAGATGACATCATCGTCATCGGGAGAACGTTCGAAGAGCATGTGCGGAACTTAGAAGAGGTTTTCTCCCGACTACAACTGGCAAATCTGAAACTTAGTCCCGACAAGTGTACCCGTTTTGCAGCTGGAGTGAAATACCTGGGACACGTCGTATTAGCAGAAGGGGTCCAAACAGACCCTGAGAAAATTGAAGCCGTGAAAGGCTGGCCAACACCAAACAACAAGCGCCAACTACGAAGTTTTCTGGGTCTGGCGACCTACTATCGAAGATTTGTCAAAACTTTGCAAAAATAACTAAGTGTCTCCATCAGCTAACCGAGAAAAATCGTCCGTATGTCTGGAATGAACAATGCCAGACAGCCTTTGAGACCCTGAAGGAGAAGCTGTGTGAATCAACTGTGCCGGCATATCCGAAACCCGGAAAATGTTTGGTGTGGCTGATGCAAGCAACAGCGGTATTGAAGCTGTACTCTCCCAGCAGATCAATCGCGAAGAAAGAGTCTTCTCGTATTATAGTGGAGTTTTCTCAAAAAGTTAGAGGAACTACTGT
>OZ017738.1:216683208-216698208 GCA_963969285.1 Odontomyia ornata | reverse complement strand
GTCTTAGTTTGGCAAAGTTTGCTTCGAGGGGCGCACAGGGAGGGGAAATACACAAAAAATTTGTGTCCCCCCCCCCTCGCGATTGGACACCTGTGATCCGAAAAATGTGAAAAAAATCAAGAATGTAGGCCTTGATGAGTACAACAACAACAAATACGTGAGAAGTCGCAATCCACTCAACTTTGTTAGTAATGGTATGATTTATCGATTTTATGTTTTCTTGAATAAAATCTTAACGGTACCTGTAAATTCAATGAAATTCAGTACACAGTTGACAATTTATAAGATGAGTCTCTCCTAAAAGTTTCATAAAGATTGAATCATATTTAGCGATGTTATAGCGGTTTGAATTTTCCTGTATTACTATGGAACAATATGCGCTGCATTTATTACTATGGCAACATATGGCTATGGAACAACATGCGCTTTTTACCGACTCAGACACTACAGTTTTGCTAGGATTTGCATGAAAATTTCAGGAATGATAGGTGTCATGAATATCTTTGAGAATCGGTTCAGCTAGTGGTATCAGTAATCATAAAACAAAATAGTGGCTGTTTTAAATGCGAAAATTGAATAATTTTGAGTTATTTTTTCCCAACTTCAACGTTTAAGGTGCATGCTTTGAAACTTGATTCAATTTAATAAATGACTGAAGATGAGTACCTACAATTAATACTCATAAGTGAAACAAGGCAAGGAGGCGGGAGAGAGCTCCTAGCAAAAGGGCTTTGTAACCATTCTACGATTCGAAAAAATTGGCCATGAATCGATGATACCAGTACAGGAGAGTGGCCCCTGAAAAAAAATTCATCAAACGTAGCCGATATGGGTATGAAATAAAAGTTTTCATGGGAGCTTTTCAAAACAGTTGTTAAACTGTCAGTTTTTGCTTCAGTGGGGGCACAGGGGGGAAATACATGAAAAATGTGTTTCCTCCGTCGCGGATGGACATCTGAAATAATTATCAAGGGAGATATTTATGAGTATAACAGTACTAAAAACATGAGAAGTCGAAATTTGTTCAACTTTGTTAATAGTAGTATGAACTTCGAATTTCATATTTTCTCAAATAAAATCGTCTTTGACATGTTTCTTGATTTGATTCGATCTGGTGATTGCATTTTGTAAATTGAATTCAAAACCCTTCTGACATGAGCGTAGGTCTGTTTACCCAACTTGTTTGTTTTGCTATCGTCGTCAATTTTCGGGGCACAAAACCGTTGATTGTCCCCAATAACAATGAAGATCGCTTAATTGATACTAGATCTCGATTTTCTTGAGAATTTTGACTTGCACTTGTACTTAGTTGCGGATCCACAATTATTGTAGCCGATAAATTGGTGCTTTGAGCAGATTCATTCTAAAAATTAATTTTATAAAAGGAATGGGTAAAAGCTAGCGCGTAGATAGATTCTTTGATTACGTTGAATGGATTTGAGGTGACAAGGTTACGTTGGAATACATAGAACGTTCGTTACGTTGGAATAAACAGAACAAGGTAGTGAATGTATGTTGAATGTTATTGACACTTAGGGAAACGCAACTTTTGGACTGCACGAAGGAAACACATATACAACATATTACTAAAATTACTCACAGGCACATTTCTTGAGCTGGTTTTCGTTACAAATTTACTGCTGGGAATTTTGATGGTCGGATGTTTTAATGTTACATGTCGTTTCAGATTAGTCACTGAAGTTTTATAGGACAACTTTGCTTTACAAATATCGCATTTCGCAAAACAGTTAATATTGTCAATCACGGTAAAAAAGTCCCAGATTGACCTATTTTTTTCGATTTTAAATCCATTCAACTGAAAAGAAATTTGTACATATCGTATCAAGAAAATATGTTATAAAAGGATCCAACACAATAAAATTGACAGCTGCTAGGGTGTTCATTTATTCTGTGTTTGCATTTTCGATATAATTTTAGTAATCAGAACTTGCTAAGAAGGTTAAATAAAACACTTGTTAATTTAAAATAATATTTGCTACATGTTCTATTTTTGTGAAGCTCTTTGCCTTTTAAAGGCATTATCAAGCTATGTGTTCAATAATTGATTAATTAGAGGCTTGATAATGCCTTTATAGGACAAAACGCGTTTTATAAATGCAACATATGATACATTTTATTTTACATTAACAAGTGCTCGATTTGTATTCAATTATAGACAAATTTAAGCCATTGCCACTTGTAAATTATTGAAAATTTAAACGCAAAAAAAATTGAATAGGTATATGTTAATAATTATAATCAAAGCATATCTTCAAATCTCATCATGAATTTGAAAATGCTATTTGCAAATCAAGTCTATTACGGCATTATTGCAGAATATTATCTATGAGTAATTCAAAGTTGTTTTGCAAGTTTTGAAGTTCTGACACTTTATTCGCCAATAGATTTGATCATAAATCAACCAAATCCCTATTATCTTCTTAAATTTATATACCTCCTCATCACTTACATAAAAAATTATGTTTTCGTTTAGTTAAGTTCAAAAATTAATAAGGAGCAAACATAAGGAAAAAAAATTCTTGTAACTCTTACTAAAGCAATTTTTAATATGTCAAGATAAAATTTTTACTTACATTGTAATTTAATTTAATCTATGCAGAAGTAATTAGCAGCGAAAACACTTGAACCAACCTCGAACCTAAACACAAATTAAATGAAAGCTTTTCCACACACTGTTTTAATTTTTCTGCATATCCTCTATGCTAAAAGTAAAATCTGAATATGCTGCACTGCCAAGCATCGTCAAGGCATCATATGCAACGATGGCTGAGCATTGAGCAGCAATAAATTCAAAATGTGCACATTAAAGAGCAATGGACGATACCAGTTCATCAAATATACTCTGAAATCAAACAAATCACAGACTTGGAGTTGCTCTTGTTCCATCACATTATAAAGTTGTACGCTACTCACAAAAATACTTCAGCCGGCACAAGCAGAGATCATTCATGACTAGCAGCGTGGTGCTAAGATCCATTTCAAACATATCGCACATATCACAACTCACAGTCGAATATTCCTTATTAATGATCGCTGCTTGTGCCGGCTGAAGAATTTTTTTGAGTAGCGTGATGGAACAAGAGCAACTCCAAGACTGTGATTTGTTTGATTTCAGAGTATATTTGATGAACTGGTATCGGCGACTGCTCTTTAATGTGCATGTTTGGAATTGATGGCTGCTCAATGCTCAGCCATCATTGCATATGATGGCTTGACGATGCTTAGCAGAATTGATGAGCCGAGCCTGCTCATTTTTGTAGCAGTGATTTTTACGATGCGATCGCAACCTGCGATTGCTCTTTTTTAATCACTGTGAAAAAATCACAGGTTGCGATATATTATACCATCTCTACATACATCTTTCCATAGCTCTTTGGGTGACCTGGAGTTTTCTCGCTATCCCTGTTGTCAGCGCCCGTGTTTTTCTACCATATAGCAGGACTGGTAGGATACAATGGCACATACGTTTTTTTTTTTAAGTTTGTCTTCATTTTAGACTTGAATATAATCGAGTTCTTCCCGAAAGCACTCCATGCCATCTTTATTCGTCGATTGGTTTCTAATAAAGTCTTTTAACTTAATTTAAGAGACATTGTGTTTTCACTTTCCCGGAACATTAAAATTAAACCAACCGACCAAGAAGACGCGCAAACATTTGATGGGATTATGATATAAAGAACAAAGCCGGCACAGCCTGGATGAGAACAGCTGAAAACAGGAAGATATGGGAAGCAATGAGGAGTCAATATGTAAGGGAGGCTACACCATAACTTATACATCATCTCCATCATATTCGGCTTGTTCAACCATAATCCTAAGTTATGATGTAGCCTCCCTTTCATATTGACTCCTCATTGCTTCCCATATCTTCCTGTTTTCAGCTGTTCTCATCCAGGCTGTGCCGGCTATGTTCTTTATATATATATATATATATATATATATATATATATATATATATATATATATATATATATATATATATATATATATATATAAATATATATATATATATATATATATATATATATATATATATGTGTATATATATATAAATATATATATATATATATATATATATATATATATATATATATATATATATATATATATATATATATATATATATATATATATGTGTATATCTATTTATATATATGTATATATATATATATATATATATATATATATATATATATATATATATATATATATATATATATATATATATATATGTATATATCTATATATATATATATATATATATATATATATATATATATATATATATATATATATATATATGTATATATATATATATATATGTATATATATATATATATATATATATATATATATACGAGTATATATATATATATATATATATATATATATATATATAGATATAAATATACATATATATATATATACATATATATATATATATATATATATATATATATATATATGTATATATATATATATATATATATATATATATATATATATATATATATATATGTATATATATATATATATATATATATATATATATATATATATATATATATACATAAATGTATGTATAGACATATATATTGTTCCATGTCCAAACAATTCTGCGAGCTTCGGTCGCGATTCTTGTCGCAGCTATTAATAACATCATGATCAATATTGATTGAAACATAAACTATTGTACTCAAAAGCACAAGAATTGGCCAAGTAGATCCATGATCAACATCTGAAAGTGACGTCACTGCGGTTATTCAGAATCGCTCGAATATTCCAGGTAGTTCTCGTCAGAACATTCGCCAATATACGGGAAATGGATTGAATGACTAGAGACCGTATATAAAGCCAAGCTGAATGAGTAGAGTAATAGTAAAACTGCGATAAGGGTCAAGCGTGAATTAAAGGCTGTATTGATTGAAAGTAAAGTGAAAGATTTTCCTGATGCATTTGAAGACGGTTGAAACATAAATGAAAGCTTAAATAAAATTCTATTTGCAAAAATAGTGAAATTAATTATTGTGCATTCTTAGTAAATAAACTCTTTTAGTTTAATTTAAAAGACATGGGGTTTTCATTTTCCTGGAATATTAAACTGATCGGCCGCGAGCCATAACACACGACAGTGGTGTCAGAAGCAGGAATGAAAATTCGGAAGTGAACATTTTTAAACATTTTGAATGTGCAAAATAGTGAAATGTAAAGTCGAAATAATAAAAATGCCACGAAGCTTACATTAAAAAATTAATAAATTGACCATGTCAGAGCTCAACGGAGAACCAGAAACACCAAAATCAAAGGAACCAGAAAATGCGCAGATGCAAATATTGGTGCTGATGCAGCAAGGGTAGCGGCAACGGTCATACAGTTTAACTGTGAAGCTAAATGAACAGTCATCCAGTTTAACTAATAAGATAGACCAGAAGCAGGACCAAAAAGCTTTTTAAATCAAGGCAGACATCACACAGAAGCTGGAGGAGCAATCAACGAAGCTAGACAAACAAGCATTCGAAGTCAAGGCAGACATCACAAAGAAGCTGGAGAAACAGTCAACTGATTTAAAACAAAAGCGGTGTTCGGTAGTCTGACCAAACAAATCAAATGCGTCGAGGAAAATGTCTACCAGGTCGAGGAGAAGGTCTGCCAGATTGAGGAGAGAATCAGCCATGAGATGGAATAAATGAAAAGGGATCGGTAACAGCGAAGGCAGTAGTAACCACCTCACCAGCCCCGCTTATAACTGCAGCACAAAGTACATTCAGAAATGTGAACACACCAATATTCGACGGAAAACGGCCTGGAGTATTTACAAAACCCAGTTTGAAACCACCGCGAATACGAATCACTGGAATGAGCAAGAACGAGCAGCTGCATTAATTCTTCCTCTAAAAGGTCCAGCATTTGCAGACATGCAAAAGCTCAGCTTTTGCAGACTATCCCCGGCTACTGTAATGAATGCGCTTGAAATACATTATGGAGACGATCATCTGAAGCAGATTTATGGCGTCAGAAGCAGAAGTCTGGTGAAACCTTACAGCAGCTAGCCCAAGACATTGAGCGACTGGCACTTTTGGCTTACCCAGCTTACGACCCAGAACATCGAGATGACGTGGCAATACAAGCATTCATCAGCGCATTAAAAGACTAGGAATTGCAACAAGCCGTGCGTTTAGCTCAAAAGCAAGTGGTTAAGGACGTATAGTCTGAACTTTAAGGCTGCGAAAAATGTTACTCGTGTCACTACACGAGCTCGTGAGGTAGTGACAGACGAGTGCAGGTGTGAGCGCGTGGAAATTGAGTGAGAGTTGCAGGTAAATGGTGCGCCTAGATGATGGAATTGCGGAGAGAGGGATTACTTGCAAAAAGACTACAAGAAGCGAAGAAAACCGAGCTACTATCCAAGATTGAGGAGCTTCAAACCGAGTCAGGAGCCCAGAACGGAAGCCCTCCAAAATGTGGGGCCCAAATTTGTGGGGCAGAGGTTGGCTAGGAGAAATGACATCTAAAGCAACACCATCACAGTATCAAGACTGCATCGTGGAAAAGCAGACTTATGCTTTCCGGGTCAAGTTGATGAAGAACATTGCGGCATAATAATCGACACTGGTGCAACCCGATCGATTATCCAACCAGACCTAGTGAGGTAACAACTACTTCACAAGCGCAGAATTTTTTTGCTACGGACAGCTATAGCAGAAACTGCACCTGTCCATGGATAGGTCAACCTTCAGATACAGTTGGGAGACCTTGCGTTCCGACATAATTTTCTGGTCACGAACATTACGGATGGAATAGACTTTCTGCGACCACGTGAAATCACGTTGGATTTGGGTAAACGGGTATTGAAATGGCAGAATTTCGAAGTATTGATGGGGGATCCCAGCGTCCGAATTCCCAAGATCAATGTGGTAGTATGTGCCGACATTGATGTACAATGTGGTAGTATGTGAAGACATTGATGTGCCAACATTGATGTAAATCTTTCAATGGCATTGTATGGGCCAAGCTTGATGATGATTCTGGAGACCACCGGCCTTATCTGATAGAGTCAACGAAGACGTCCACGTTGCGCAGTTTGATTGTAGGACGAAGCCTTGTAAGATATATAAGTAATGGATACGTGCCGCTTAGAGTTCTCAACACCGCAGACTCAACCACGAGCATCACAGTGGGAGAAGTCATTGGCAGCTGCGAGCTCGTTTCTACTATCACCTCTTTGGAAGCTGCTCACGACCATCATTGAAAAAGGAGGCAAAACACAGACAAAGCCCGGAAATTCACGTCTACAATATTGAAGCAGACCAAATTGCCAGTCCAGCCATTCAAGCGAGCCTCTGATCTGGTCACCAAGTACAGTGACATCTTCTAAATTAGCCCAGATGACCAAGGCCGGACGAGTATGGTAGCTCACGTCATAGGTACACAGGGAGCCAAGCCGACTCGACAAGCACCGAGACGTCTTCCTATAGCCAAACAAGGAGAAGTGAGCGCATTGACCTCAGAAATCGAAAAACAAGGTGCAATCGGGCCTTCTGTCAGTCTATGGGCCGCACCAGTAGTTCTAGTAAAGAATAAGTTGAGTAAGCAGGAGAGTGCTCCTACCAGAGGGTTGTTGTAAACATCCTCGATTTTGAAACAAGTTTTTCAATAGCGTGAATCGATAACTTGAATTATTCATCCCATACTTGGATATGAACTCGTCAAAATTTATCCAAAAGATGCACAGTTTCTTTCATAAGCACAGTGCAGTCGCCATTTTGATCCAGTTTAAATGATTTTTCTGAATGCTCAGCCGGTTAAATATATTCATGTTAAAAACTCTTCCTTAAATTTTCATGAAAATTGAAAGAAAATAGAAGTGCCTAGGTCAGTGTTAAATACGTACCAACCATAAACACGTGTTATTGTTCTTGTAATTCCATACAATTGAAATGGTTGAGTGAATTTCTACTTTTGAAATATTTAGTGCGCCTTTTGCTCATAAAGGCTCACATTCTTGATAATTTTCAGATTTTTTGACTCAAAGGTGTCCAATCGTGGGGGGGGGGGAGATCAATTTTTGCTAGATTTTGCCTCGCCCTGGACCCTCTTATTCATAAAATCGATTTTGTATTTGAAATTTTAAAAGTTCAAATCAAGACCTTTCATTTGATACCCCACTCGACCACCTTTGATTAAAAAAATTTTTAAGGGCTAATTTGAGAGACCATCACTTCTGACCTTTTCACAAAATTTGAGCATTCTAGCTTCTATAGCTTCTGAGGAAATCCGTTGTGACGCACGGACAGATGGACAGACGGACGGAAATGCCCAGGTAGCCGATGAAGATATCGGACTATTACTGGTATGGAAGGAGATGACTGGGCGACCTGAGTGGAAGGACGTTTTGGTGCATGCTGCCACCCTGAAAATTTATTGAGCACAATGGAACTCCCTTCAGGTGGAGGGTAGCACACTCAAGCGAAAATGGGAACGGCGAATGGCCGCTCCTATAGGATGCAAACTAAACTTCTCAAAAGCCGAATCCACGATGTGCTTAAGGAAATGCACGAAGGATCTTCGGGAGGCCACCTTGGTGTTAACAAGATCTTAGTGAAATTGCGGGAAAGATTTTACTGGCTCCACATTCGACAGGTGCCGTACATTCACAATTTGCGCTTCCGCCAAAGGTCCAAGGTGGCGGCTGAAAGGACAAAGCAAACCTTTAACGTAAGAATACCGTTTGAAAGGATTGTTGTTGACATCGCAGGACCCTTTCCTGAATCCGGATGCGGAAATCGATACACGCTGGTTGTGGCCGATTATTATAGCAAGCGCCTCGAGGTCTTCTCCATTCTTAACCAGGATGCAACTACTGCAGCCTAACAGCTAATGTTTACTTGGGTCAGTAGGTACGGTGTACCTTGCGAACTTCATTCGGATCAAGGCCGAAACTTTGAGTCATTAGTTTTTGGCGAAATGTGCGAGCTGCTGGGAGCACGGAAAATGAGGAAAACACCACTGCATCCCCAATCCGATGGGATGGTCCAACGTTTCAAGGCCAGACTCAATAAACACTTGGCCAAGACGGTTGACAAGAGCCAAAGGAACTGGGACCAGCACATCCCATTATTCTTGATGGCATATAGAGCTGCCGAACGTACATCCACGGGGCAAGCCCCAGCCACAATCATTTTTGGAAAGACTATTCGTCTGCCAGCTGATATAAAGTTTTGAATACCTCCTGCGAAACCCAAAACGATCTCGGAGAACGCAACTGAGCTGAGGCAACGGTTGAACCAGATACATCGGACAGTGCGAAAACACCTCGAATCAACTACTTGCCGCATGAAGACAAGGTATGATCTAAAGGCGAATTCTACTGGCTCACAGCAAGATGACTGGTGTAACTATTAATTACACAAGGTGACAAAGCAGGTTTACAAAATGCAGCATAGTTGGGAAGGGGCGTACTGATTTCCTAAGCATATCAACGACATCGTATACCGCATGCAAGAACACCGTAAGCCGAGAACCAAACTGTTCTTGCCCCATATTACATCCAGGGAGACTTAACTACAACTGGTGACACATCTTTTCGGGGCAAAAAGAACTGAGGTGGGGCAGTGTTGCATGTCCAAACACTTTTGTGAGCTGCTGTTGCCATTGTTGTCGCAACTATTAATAACATCATGATCAATATTGATCGAAGTATAAGCGAATGTACTCGAAAGCACAAGAATAAGTCAAGTAGTTCCATGTGCAATATCTGAAAGTGGCGTCACTGTGGGTTTTCAGAATTGCCCGAATATTCCAGGTAGTTCTCGTCAGAAAATTATCCAAATTACGAGAAATGGATTAAATGACTAGAGACCCTACATAAAGCTGAGCTGAGTAATAGTAAAACTGTGATAAGAGTGGAGCGCGAATTAAAGGCGATATTGATTGATAGTGAAGTAAACGGTTTTCGTGATACATTTGAAGACAGTTGAAATATAAATTGATGTACAAGTGAAGAGTAAATTAAGACGCAATTTGTAAATATAGTGAAATTAATTATTGTGCATTCATAGTAAACAAACACTTTTATTTGAATTTAAAAGACAGTGCATTTACACTTTCCCGAAACATTAAACTGATCGGCCATGAGCCATGTCAATATGTATATATTTATATATATATATATATATGTATATATATATATATATATATATATATATATATATATATATATATATATATATATGTATATATATATATATATATATATATATATATATATATACATGCATACATACATATATATATATATATATATATATCCATTTATATATATATATATATATATATATATATATATATATATATATCCATTTATATATATATATATATATTTGCATATACATATATATATATATATATATATATATATATATATATATATATATATATATATATATATATATATGTATATGCAAATATATATGTATATATATATATATATATATATATATATATATATATATATATATATATATATATATTTTTTTAATGGGATATATATATATATATATATTTTTTTTAATGGGATATATATATTTAATGGGATATATATATATATATATATATATATATAAATGGATATATATATATATATATATATATGTATATATATATATATATATATATATATATATATATATATATATATATATACATATATATATATATAAATATATACATATTGACATGGCTCATGGCCGATCAGTTTAATGTTCCGGGAAAGTGTAAATGCACTGTCTTTTAAATTCAAATAAAAGTGTTTGTTTACTATGAATGCACAATAATTAATTTCACTATATTTACAAATCGCGTCTTAATTTACTTTTCACTTGTACATCAATTTATATTTCAACTGTCTTCAAATGTATCACGAAAACCGTTTACTTCACTATCAATCAATATCGCCTTTAATTCGCGCTCCACTCTTATCACAGTTTTACTATTACTCAGCTCAGCTTTATGTAGGGTCTCTAGTCATTTAATCCATTTCTCGTAATTTGGATAATTTTCTGACGAGAACTACCTGGAATATTCGGGCAATTCTGAAAACCCACAGTGACGCCACTTTCAGATATTGCACATGGAACTACTTGACTTATTCTTGTGCTTTCGAGTACATTCGCTTATACTTCGATCAATATTGATCATGATGTTATTAATAGTTGCGACAACAATGGCGACAGCAGCTCACAAAAGTGTTTGGACATGCAACACTGCCCCACCTCAGTTCTTTTTGCCCCTAAAAGATGTGTCACCAGTTGTAGTTAAGTCTCCCTGGATGTAATATGGGGCAAGAACAGTTTGGTTCTCGGCTTACGGTGTTCTTGCATGCGATATACGATGTCGTTGATACGCTTAGGAAATCAGTACGCCCCTTCCCAACTATGCTGCATTTTGTAAACCTGCTTTGTCACCTTGTGTAATTAATAGTTACACCAGTCATCTTGCTGTGAGCCAGTAGAATTCGCCTTTAGATCATACCTTGTCTTCATGCGGCAAGTAGTTGATTCGAGGTGTTTTCGCACTGTCCGATGTATCTGGTTCAACCGTTGCCTTAGCTCAGTTGCGTTCTCCGAGATCGTTTTGGGTTTCGCAGGAGGTATTCAAAACTTTATATCAGCTGGCAGACGAATAGTCTTTCCAAAAATGATTGTGGCTGCGGCTTGCCCCGTGGATGTACGTTCGGCAGCTCTATATGCCATCAAGAATAATGGGATGTGCTGGTCCCAGTTCCTTTGGCTCTTGTCAACCGTCTTGGCCAAGTGTTTATTGAGTCTGGCCTTGAAACGTTGGACCATCCCATCGGATTGGGGATGCAGTGGTGTTTTCCTCATTTTCCGTGCTCCCAGCAGCTCGCACATTTCGCCAAAAACTAATGACTCAAAGTTTCGGCCTTGATCCGAATGAAGTTCGCAAGGTACACCGTACCTACTGACCCAAGTAAACATTAGCTGTTAGGCTGCAGTAGTTGCATCCTGGTTAGGAATGGAGAAGACCTCGAGGCGCTTGCTATAATAATCGGCCACAACCAGCGTGTATCGATTTCCGCATCCGGATTCAGGAAAGGGTCCTGCGATGTCAACAACAATCCTTTCAAACGGTATTCTTACGTTAAAGGTTTGCTTTGTTCTTTCAGCCGCCACCTTGAACCTTTGGCGGAAGCGCAAATTGTGAATCTACGGCACCTGTCGAGTGTGGAGCCAGTAAAATCTTTCCCGCAATTTCACTAAGATCTTGTTAACACCAAGGTGGCCTCCCGAAGATCCTTCGTGCATTTCCTTAAGCACATCGTGGATTCGGCTTTTGAGAAGTTTAGTTTGCATCCTATAGGAGCGGCCATCTGCCGTTCCCATTTTCGCTTGAGTGTGCTACCCTCCACCTGAAGGGAGTTCCATTGTGCTCAATAAATTTTCAGGGTGGCAGCATGCACCAAAACGTCCTTCCACTCAGGTCGCCCAGTCATCTCCTTCCATACCAGTAATAGTCCGATATCTTCATCGGCTACCTGGGCATTTCGAGTCTCTTCCGATGACCAGCCTTCATCGAATTCGGCCGTTATCACTCGCAGATTAATGGTCAACTCCTTTTCATCAATCGGTCGGCAATGCTTGCAGTTAGCTGGACATGGACGACGAGATAGGGCGTCAGCATTTCCATGAGCTCCACCCTTCTGATTAACAATTTTGTAATTGTATGACTGCAATGTTTCAATCTATCTCGCAACTTGTCCCTCGGGGTTTTTAAAGTTAAGCAGCTATCTCAACGATGCATGGTCTGTTTGAAGAACAAATTTCTGACCATATAGGTACTTGCAGGACTGCCTGGTTGTCTCTATTATAGCCAATAGCTCTTTCTTGGTCACGCAGTAGTCCCTCTCACTTTTTGAGAAAATTCGACTGTGATACGAGAGGGCTTTTTCTTTGCCATCAATCTGCTGGGAAAGTGGAGCTCTAATTCCGCCGTTGCTCGCATCGGTGTCAACTACAAACATTTTTTCATATAGCTTCTCTGTCAAGGTCTCAAAGGCTGCCTGGCATTTTCATTCCAGTCATACGGACGATTTTCCTCGGTTAGCTGATGGAGATACTTAGCTATGTTGGCAAATTTTTTGACGAATCTTTGATAGTAGGTCGCCAGACCAAGAAAACTTCGTAGCTGGCACTTGTTGTTTGGTGTTAGCGAGTTTTTCGCAGCTTCAATTCGCTCAGGGTTTGTTGTGACCCCTTTTGCTGATACAACGTGTCCTAGGCATTTTATTCTAGCTGCAAAAAGGGTACACTTGATGGGGCTAAGTTTCAGATTTGCCAGTCACAATCGGGAGAATATCTCTTCTAAGATCCGCACATGCTCTTCGAACGTTCTCCCGAAAACTATGATGTCATCTAGGTACACCAAGCAGGTCTTCCAGGTCAGGCCTCGTAGCATGTATTCCATCAGGCGTTCGACGGTGGCTGCAAAGCCCAAATGGCATTACCACGAATTGCCACAATCCAGTTCCAACTGAAAATGCGGTCTTCTCTCGGTCCCTCTTCTTGATTTCTACCTGCCAGTAGCCACTCTTGAGAACGAGTGTAGAAAACTATTTTGCGTCCGCTAAAGTGTCCATGATGTCATCGATGCGTGGAAGCGGGAAACTATCATTCTTATTAATACCGTTAAGCTGCCTATAGTCAACATAAAAAGGAGTGCTACCATACTTTTTAGGTCTTTGTAAAAAAAAACCTTTTTACAAAGACTTACTAGCATCGCGACCTGTCTGTCCGTCGGTCCGTCCGTCTGTCCATCTGTCCGTGCGTCACAACGGATTTCCTCAGAAACTATAGAAGCTAGAATGCTCAAATTTTGTGAAAAGGTCAGAAGTGATGGTCTCTCAAATTAGCCCTTAAAAATTTTTTTAATCAAAGGTGGTCGAGTGGGGTATCAAATGCAAGGTCTTGATTTGAACTTTTAAAATTTCAAATACAAAATCGATTTTATGAATAAGAGGGTCCAGGGCGAGGCAAAATCTAGCAAAACTTGATCCCCCCCCCCCCCACGATTGGACACCTTTGAGTCAAAAAATCTGAAAATTATCAAGAATGTGAGCCTTTATGAGCAAAAGGCGCACTAAATACTTCAAAAGTAGAAATTCACTCAACCATTTCAATTGTATGGAATTACAAGAACAATAATACGTGTTCATGGTTGATACGTATTTGACACTGACCTAGGCACTTCTATTTTCTTTCAATTTTCATGAAAATTTAAGGAATAGTTTAAACATGAATATATTTAACCGGCTGAGCATTCAGAAAAATCATTTAAACTAGATCAAAATGGCGACTGCACTGTGCTTATGAAAGAAACTGTGCATCTTTTGGATAAATTTTGACGAGTTCATATCCAAGTATGGGATGAATAATTCAAGTTATCGATTCACGCTATTGAAAAACTTGTTTCAAAATCGAGGATGTTTACAACAACCCTCTGGTAGGAGCACTCTCCTGCTTACTCAACTTATTCTTTACTAGAACTACTGGTGCGGCCCATAGACTGACAGAAGGCCCGATTGCACCTTGTTTTTCGATTTCTGAGGTCAATGCGCTCACTTCTCCTTGTTTGGCTATAGGAAGACGTCTCGGTGCTTGTCGAGTCGGCTTGGCTCCCTGTGTACCTATGACGTGAGCTACCATACTCGTCCGGCCTTGGTCATCTGGGCTAATTTAGAAGATGTCACTGTACTTGGTGACCAGATCAGAGGCTCGCTTGAATGGCTGGACTGGCAATTTGGTCTGCTTCAATATTGTAGACGTGAATTTCCGGGCTTTGTCTGTGTTTTGCCTCCTTTTTCAATGATGGTCATGAGCAGCTTCCAAAGAGGTGATAGTAGAAACGAGCTCGCAGCTGCCAATGACTTCTCCCACTTTGATGCTCGTGGTTGAGTCTGCGGTG
>OZ017738.1:216468208-216675708 GCA_963969285.1 Odontomyia ornata | reverse complement strand
AACAGTCCACCAAAATAAAAGCGGAGCTCAGCAGCCTGAACAAACAAATTAAAGGCGTCGAGGAAAAGGTTTACCAGGTCGAGGAGAAGGTCAGCCAGGTTGAGGAGAAAATTAACTATGAGATCAGCCAGGTCGAAGAGAGAATAAACCATGAGATGGAAAAAGTGAAAAAAGAATTGGAAGCAGCAAAGGCAGTAGTAACCACCCCACCAGCCCCGCTTGTAACCGCAGCGCAAAGCACATCCAGAAATGTGCCAGCAACAATATTCGATGGGCAAACGGTCTGGAGTATTTACAAGACCCAGTTTGAAGCTGCCGCAAGGGCAAATCACTGGAATGAGCAGGAACGAGCAACTGCACTGATTCTTGCTCTAGGAGGCCCAGCTGCCGAGCTTTTGCAGACGATCCCCGATGAATTGCTCTCAAACCCGAATGCTATAATGAATGCGCTCAACATGCGTTATGGAGACGATCATCTACAGCAGATTTATCGGTTACAGCTAAGGCATCGGGTGCAGAAGTCTGGTGAGACCCTACAGCAGCTAGCCCAAGACATTGAGCGACTAGCACTTTTGGCTTACCCAGCCTACGACCCAGAACATCGAGATGATGCAGCGACAGAGGCATTCATCAGCGCACTAAAGGACCCGGAATTGCAACAAGCCGTGCGTTTAGCTCAAAAGCAAACGGTTAAGGACGCATTGGCTTACAGTCTGAACTTTGAGGCAGCGAAAAATGTGACTCGTACCACTGCCCGGGTTCGTGAAGTAGTGACAGACGAGTGCAGGTGTGAACGCGTGGAAATTGAGCAAGACCCGCATGTAAATGGTGCGCCTAGATGCTGGAATTGCGCAGAGAAGGGGCACTTGCAAAGAGACTGCAAGAAGCGAAGAAAACCGAGCTATTGTCCAGGGTGTGCAGCTAGGAGGAGATCCAGACCGAGTCAGGAGCCCAGAATGGCAGCCCTTCAAACAGAGGGGTCGGGAAACATGTAAGAGCCAACTTCGTGGGGCAGAGGTTGGCTAGGAGGATCGACGTCCCCAGCACCACCATCACCGTGTCAAGACTACATCGTGGAGAAGCGGACTTATGCCTTCCGGGTCAAATTGACGGAGAACACTGCACCATAACAATCGACACTGGTGCAACCCGATCGATTATCTGACCAGACCTAGTTAGACAGCAACAACTTCACAAGGGCAGAATTTTCTCACTACGGACAGCTACGGGAGAAACTGCACCTGTTCATGGAGAGGTCAACCTCCGGATACAGTTGGGAGACCTTGTGTTCCGACATAATTTTCTGATCGCGAACATTATGGATGACTGCATTCTCGGAATGGATTTTCTGCGACCACATGGAATCACGTTGGACTTGGGAAAACGTGTCTTGAAAGGGCAGAATGTCGAAGTACTGATGGAGGATCCCAGCGTCCAAATCCCCAAGATGAATGTAGTGGTATGTACTGACACTGATGTACCGAATTCTTCCGAAAGCATTGTATGGGCCAAGCTTGATGGTGATTCTGGAGACCACCGATCTTACCTGATAGAGCCAACGAAGACATCCGCATTGCGCAGTTTGATGGTAGGACGAAGACTTGTAAGATCTTTAAGGAACGGATATGTGCCGGTTAGAGTCCTTAACACCGCAGATTCAACCACGAGCATCAAAGCGGGAGAAGTCATCGGCAGCTGCCAGCCTGTTTCCACCATCACCTCTTTGGAAGCTACTCACAACCATCATTGGAAAAGGAGGCAAGACACAGAAAAAGCCAGGGAATCCACGTCTGCAATATTGAAGCAAGTCAAATTGCCGGTGCAGCTATTCAAACGAGCCTCTGATCTGGTCACCAAGTACAGTGACATCTTCTCAACAAGCCCGGATGACCAAGGCCGAACGAGTTTGGTAACTCACGTCATAGATACACAGGGAGCCAAGCCGATTCGACAAGCACCAAGACGTCTCCCTATAGCCAAACAAGGAGAAGTGAGCGCGCTGATCTCGGACATGGAAAAACAAGGCATTATTGAACCTTCTGTAAGTCCATGGGCCGCGCCTGTAGTTCTAGTAAAGAAAAAGGATGGGAGCACTCGCTTTTGTGTCGACTATAGGCAGCTCAACGACGTCACTAAGAAAGATAGTTACCCGCTCCCACGCATCGATGACATCATGGACACTTTAGCCGACGCAAAATGGTTTTCTACACTCGATCTCAAGAGTGGCTACTGGCAGGTAGAAATCGACAAGAAGGACCGAGAGAAGACCGCATATTCAGTTGGGACCGGATTGTAGCAATTTGTGGTGATGCCGTTTGGGCTTTGCAATGCCCCAGCCACTTTCGAACGCTTGATGGAATACGTGCTACGTGGTCTAACCTGGAAAACCTGCTTGGTGTACCTAGATGACATCATCGTCATCGGGAGAACGTTCGAAGAGCATGTGCGGAACTTAGAAGAGGTTTTCTCCCGACTGCGACTGGCAAATTTGAAACTTAGTCCCGACAAGTGTACCCTTTTCGCAGCTGAAGTAAAATACCTGGGACATGTCGTATCAGCAGAAGGGGTCAAAATAGACCCTGAGAAAATTGAAGCCGTGAAAAGCTGGCCAACACCAAACAACAAGCGCCAACTACGAAGTTTTCTGGGCCTGGCAGCCTACTATCGAAGATTCGTCAAAGACTTTGCCAAAATAACTAAGTGTCTTCATCAGCTAACCGAGAAAAATCATCCGTATGTCTGGAATGAACAATGCCAGACAGCCTTTGAGACCTTGAAGGAAAAGCTATGTGAATCACCCGTACTGGCGTATCCGAAAACCCGGAAAAATGTTTGTGGTTGACACCGATGCAAGCAACGACGGTATTGGAGCTGTACTCTCCCAGCAGATCGATGGCGAAGAAAGAGTTCTCTCGTATTACAGTCGAGTTCTTTCAAAAAGTGAGAGGAACTACTGTGTGACCAGGAAGGAGCTATTGGCTATAATAGAGGCCACCAAGCAGTTCCACAAGTACCCATATGGCCAGAAATTTGTTCTTCGAACGGACCATGCATCATTGAGATGGCTACTTAACTTCAAAAACCCCGAGGGACAAGTTGCGAGATGGATCGAAAGATTGCAGTCATACGACTATGAAATTGTTCATCGAAAGGGCAGAGTTCATGGAAATGCTGACGCCCTATCTCGTCGCCCATGTCCAGCTAACTGCAAGCATTGCCGACGGATTGAGGAAAAGGAACCGCCCGTTGATCTGCGACTGATAACGGCCGAATTCGATGAAGGTTGGTCATCGGAGGAGATTCGAAATGCCCAGCTAGCCGATGAAGACATCGGACCATTGCTCGTATGGAAGGAGACGACTGGGCGACCGGAGTGGAAGGACGTTTCGATGCATGGCGCAACCCTGAAAAGCTATTTGGCACAATGGAACTCCCTACAGGTGGAGGGTGGCGTACTCAAGCGGAAATGGGAAACGGCGGATGGCAGCTCCTATAGGATGCAAACTATACTACCCAAAAGCCGAATCCACGATGTGGTAAAGGAAATGCATGAAGGATCCTCGGGAGGCCATCTTGGTGTTAACAAAACCTTAGCGAAATTGCGGGAAAGATTCTACTGGCTCCACGCTCGAGAAGACGTAGAGGACTGGTGCTGCAGATGCACAATTTGCGCTTCCGTCAAAGGCCCAAAGCGACGACTGAGAGGACAAATGCAAACCTATAACGTAGGCGTGCCATTCGAAAGGATTGCTGTTGACATCGCTGGACCCTTTCCTGAATCTGAATGGGGAAATCGATACACGCTGGTTGTAGCTGATTATTTCAGCAAGTGGCCCGAGGTCTACCCGATTCCCAACCAGGAAGCAACTACTGTAGCCGAACAGCTAGTGTTAAATTGGGTCAGCAGGTACGGCGTGCCTTGTGAACTACATTCGGATCAAGGCCGAAACTTTGAGTCACTAGTTTTTAGCGAAATGTGCGAGCAGCTGGGAATACGGAAAACGAGGACAACACCGCTGCATCCCCAATCCGATGGAATGGTCGAACGTTTCAACGGCACGCTCAATAAACACTTGACCAAAATGGTTGACGAGAACCAAAGGGACTGGGACCAACATATCCCACTATTTTTAATGGCGTATAGAGCCGCTGAACATGCATCGACGGGCCAAGCCCCAGCCAAAGTCATTTTTGGAAAGACTATTCGTTTGCCAGCCGATATAAAGTTCGGAACAACCCCTGAGAAACCCCAAACGGTCTCGGAGTACGCAAGTGATCTAAGACAACGGTTGAACCAGATACACCGGACAGTGCGAAAACACCTCGAATCGGCTACTGACCGCATGAAGACCAGGTATGATCTAAAGGCTAATTCTACTGGCTTCCAGCAAGATGACTTGGTGTGGCTTTATAACCCGCAACGGCGAAAGGGTAGGTCTCCAAAGTTGCAACATAATTGGGAGGGACGATACCGAGTTACAAAGCGAATCAACGACGTCGTATACCGAATACAGGAACATCGTAAGCCGAGAGCTAAAATGAAAATCGTGCATCTGGACCGTCTTGCCCCATATTACACCCAGGGAGAATTGACTACAAATAGCGACACATCTTTTCGGGGCGAAAAGAACTGAGGTGGGGGCAGTGTTACATGTACAAATAATTACATGTACAAATAATTCTGCGAGCTACTGTCGCAATTGTTTTCATCATCATTAAGAACGTCAACGAATGAATTTACTCGAACCCACGAGAATCCAACAAGCATGATCAACATCTGCAAGTGACGTCACTCCATTCATGAACTTGCTCGAACCTACCAGGTACCTCTCGGTAGAACATTCGCCAATGTGCGAGAAATTGGTGAATAGGTAGAGACCCTATATAAAGGCGAGCTGAATGAATGGGGGGATCATCATTCATTCAACCGCGATAAGAACTGCGAGAGTATGTGGGAAGTGATTTTCGTAATAGTGAAGTGATTTAGAAGACAATTGCGATAATAAATTTATGGACAAGTGTTAGAATCTTAATTCTGAAAATTAAAATTAGTGAAAGTGTTAACCGGTTATTGTGCATTTTATTTAATTAAATAAACTCTTTTAACTTAAATTAAAAGACATTGCGTTTTCACTTTCCCGGAACGTTAAAATTATAGGCCGCGAACCAATAACACGCAACAATATATATATATATATATAAAAAAAAATCATCTAACGTAGCCGATATGGGTATGAAATAAAAGTTTTCATGGGAGCTTTTCAAAACAGTTGTTAAACTGTCAGTTTTTACTTCAGTGGGGGTACAGCGGGGAAATACATGAAAAATGTGTTTCCTCCGTCGCGGATGGACATCTGAAATAATTATCAAGGGAGATATTTATGAGTATAACAATACCAAAAACCTTAGAAGTCGAAATTCGTTCAACTTTGTTAATAAAAGTATGATCTTCGTATTTCATATTTTCTCCAATAAAATCGTCTTTGAAATGTTTCTTGATTTGATTCGATCTGGTGACTGCATTTTGTAAATTGAATACAAAACCCTTCTGACATGAGCGTAGGTCTGTTTACCCAACTTGTTCAACTTCTAAAATGTAGTCTCCTATGTTAATATGAATAAGGCAACGAGGCGCGTAAGTTGAATATAATGATTTTCTTTATATTCCTTCTATTGTAGAAAAACAATTTCAAGTGGTATAGCACGTTATTATTGATTTACTGATTAACTTTGAAGAAAGCTTTTTTAATCGCTAGCTCTGATTTTTGTGACCAATATCAAGTACATATTTTTGCATAGATCTTTGAGCTAAGCAGGGGTCCGATTTACATAGTGCCTCATTATACAGAGCTTCAGAGTAACTTTTAACAGCATCTTTTTCTTCATCGGACATAGCGTCTTTCCCATTGAGAATGGAACACTGGACTGGAACATCAACAAATATCTCTGTGATGATTTCCTATGCGCCACAAGTGTTCATATTTTGATTTAATTTTCAAAAGGCGTAGTTTTCTGTTGGGCAACGTTTTGAAAAAAATTTGAAATTGAATTATAATACAGCAGAAAATTTTAAATTTGGGTTTAATTGAGATTTCCAAAGTTAGTTAAATAGAAGACTCCAAAATATCTATGTAAATAAAAGTGTGATTTAATGGCTGAAAATGAGTAAGAATTCCTTCAGAATTTAGTAAATAATCATATATTTATTTTACGTACTGACTTACTCGTATGCCTCTCTCTTCCTTAAACCGAGCTTGGCACCAGCTTCGGCGGAATTAAGGCACAATATTGAGGGAAATCGCTGTTTGATTTTTTTAATGAATGAAGTAAAATTAATATACACAGTAGTCTGTGTGGTCTAGTGGTTAGAGCACCCCGCATAAGCCGTCGGTCCCACGTTTAAATCTCGTTGGGAGCAACGTTATTTAGTTCAGGAGATTTTTCGGACAGACTACGAGTGTTCACTCAGTGGTGATATGTACTGATTTAATCAGGTCATATCATAGCTGAGCAGGCACATACCTCCCAAACACCGATATTTTGCTCCGACCCTTTATCTTCAACTTCATCTGAAATCTAAACAAGTTGGGTAAACATACCTACGCTCATGTCAGAAGGGTTTTGTATTCAATTTACAAAATGCAGTCACCAGATCGAATCAAATCAAGAAACATTTCAAAGACGATTTTATTGGAGAAAATATGAAATACGAAGATCATACTTTTATTAACAAAGTTGAACGAATTTCGACTTCTAAGGTTTTTGGTATTGTTATACTCATAAATATCTCCCTTGATAATTATTTCAGATGTCCATCCGCGACGGAGGAAACACATTTTTCATGTATTTCCCCGCTGTACCCCCACTGAAGTAAAAACTGACAGTTTAACAACTGTTTTGAAAAGCTCCCATGAAAATTTTTATTTCATACTCATATCGGCTACGTTAGATGATTTTTTTTTCAGGGGCCACTCTCCTGTACTGTTATCATCGATTAATGGCCAATTTTTTCGAATCCTAGAATGGTTACAAAACCCTTTTGCTAGGAGCTCTCTCCCACCTCCTTGACTTGTATCACTTATGAGCATTAATTATAGGTACTCATCTTCAGTCATTCATCAAATTGAATCAAGTGTTCAAAACATGCACCTTAAACGTTGAAGTTGGGAAAAATAACTCAAAATTGTTCAATCTTCGCATTTAAAACAGCCACTATTTTGTTTTACGATTACTGATACCACTAGCTGAACCGATTCTCAAAGATATACATGACACCTATCATTCCTGAAATTTTCATGCAAATCCTAGCAAAACTGTAGTGTCTGAATCGGTAAAAAGTGCATGTTGTTCCATAGCCATATGTTGCCATAGTAATAAATGCAGCGCATATTGTTCCATAGTAATACAGGAAAATTCAAACCGCTATAACATCGCTAAATATGATTCAATCTTTATGAAACTTTCAGGATAGATCAATCTTATAAATAGGCATCTACTTACTGAATTTCATTGAATTTAAGGGTAGCGTTAAGATTTTATACAAGAAAACATAAAATCGATAAATCATACTATTACTAACAAAGTTGGGTGAATTGCGACTTCTAACGTATTTGTTGTTGTTGTACTCACCAAGGCCTACATTCCTGATTTTTTTCAGAATTTTCGGATCACAGGTGTCCAATCGCGAGGGGGGGGGACACAAATTTTTCGTGTATTTCCCCTCCCTGTGCGCCCCTCGAAGCAAATTTTGCCAAATTAAGACCTGTTTTGAAAAGTTCTCATCAAGACCTTTCATTTGATACCCATATCGGCTACCTTCAATGAAATTTTTTTTTCGGGGGGTCACTCTCCTATGTGGGGAGACCCCCCTTAAATACCTTATAAAATTTTTTTGTAGTTGAACTTTGAAGAGATCACCACTTTACATCTACACACAAAATTTGATGTTTCTAGCTCAAGCAATTTCCGAGAAAAACTGCTGTGACACACGGACGGACGGACGGACGGACGGACGGACAGACGGACAGACGGACAGACTGGTCGCGAAACTAGTAGGGTTTTGTAAAATTATTTTACAAAACCCTAAAAATATTAGAAACAATTTTGCATTTGCTTGACACAAAAACTTACTTTATTGGGAGACACTAGAGTTGAAGCGCACATCACAGGCAACTGGTGCGTAGAACTCTGGAAATTGGAAATAAACCCAATATAAAATATTTTTCTCCAATAATATGATATTTTTATACCGGATCCAAAATTGAGTTATTCAATTCATAACAGCTCGTTGCTTCGCTGGTGTCACAAAGTTGCTAAGCGAGTAATTCGTTCCTTAGATTAACTAGTGTTATAAATTCATAATAAAACTATTTACCATCGTCATCCATGAAAGAGCTTCCCTTCGAACCCGCTGACATGCCAATGGTATTAATCTGTAAGATTAAACTTGTGTCAAAACTCCAGAACTAGTTCATAGTGTAAAAATTTTACCAATTGTCGTCTATCAGTCTCTATAACAGGATCCGATATTATAAAAGTACTTTATCCGCGGCAAAACGTTGCTATTCATTTTCATATCGTCAACGAAACAATTAGTCTGGTAGCATTCATTAATAATAAGTGTATTATAAAAGTAATAAAATAAAATACTAAGTGAATACTTCATTCGTATTTGATTTTCTTTTAATAAGAAGCTCGCGCGTTACAAATTCGGTGGCAGCGGTAGGATAGTCAACAAATTATATAGTTTCCTCGTGGCTATTAACGAAAAAAACGCGTGAATGTTAATTTATAAAATAGTGCATGAAGTGATTATTAAAGAAGTGACTCTTCGTCTGACCAACAAAATAAAAGGGCCCAAAAAATAGTAGCTTAGGGATACAGTCCTCAACGTTGGGTAAGTAGATACGTTGTTCTCTTAAAGTAGTTCAACGCTAGTCTCCGTGAACCAGAAACTACTCC
This sequence comes from Odontomyia ornata, assembly GCA_963969285.1. NCBI lineage: Eukaryota > Metazoa > Arthropoda > Insecta > Diptera > Stratiomyidae > Odontomyia > Odontomyia ornata. Next base: position 216,666,747 of record OZ017738.1, on the reverse strand, counting down.
AACATTAGTGAAATTTCCTCAGTGGTTCGGGAATCGATCGCATGCAAATCAATATGGAAAAACAGTTTCTTCGTAGGACAAATCAGGAAGCAGGAAAAACGATCCTTGAAGGACAACGATTCTGGAAGGACAGTGAAAGAAAGGAAGCAACAGACGAAATGTATCTGTGAGTCTTATGTTTCAAACGGTGCATCAGCTACAATTAGTAGTGCCGAAGATGAAAATACAAGACAAGATATACTTATTGTATGCGAACCCGAGGAAATGCACCGACAATTATACCTAATGAGGAATTCGAAAGTGAAATTAAAACAGGTTTATGTGGAACCACATTCCATGCTGAATCTTCAACGTGAACTTTTCTCGTTTAAACAAAAAAGTGGAGAAACGGTTGTGAAATATTATCAAAGACTTCTCAGTCTTCATTGATGGACATTAATAGCGTGATCGGATCAATCATCGGTTGTTGAAAATGCTTTCATTGAGAAGCAAGTTAAAACTGTGTTCATTAGTGAATTGAAAGAAGTTTTAACTATGTATGTCATCACACAGAAACCAAAGACTCTTGAAGAAGCAAGTCGTCTAGCTCAAGAGGAGGAGCAGAGACAAGGCTTAGTGAATATATCGACCAAAACGGATTTCACAGACAAAAATGTTCAACCTCGTGTTTACAAAATCCATTCAGATTAGAAGTGTTTTGAATGCGAAAAATTGGACATATTAAACGAAATTTTAGCACAAAACGCTTTGACAGAAATAGGACAATAGAAGACATTCCAACTGAAGGAAATTCCTCGGAGAAAGAAGGATCTTCATCGGATTCAAAAGATAAATCTTCAAAATATACTTATTATAAGAAAGATGAAAATGTAAATGAATTTAGAATAAGTGCGCTTAATATTAAAGAAATTCCTTATGTTTTCTTGAACTTTGAAAATCAATATTTGAAATTTTTTGTAGATACAGGAAGCTCATTAAACTAAATAGCAGTAAAATATGTTTTTGAGAAAGATGTTGAAAAGTCAATAGGGATTAAATATCGTTGCATTAATGCAATGGACGCAAAGACTTTTGGGCTTACAACAATTCAATTAAGTTACGGTTGTAACGAATTTGATATCAAGTTTCAAGTTGCAATCAATAGACTGTTTGATAAATTTGACGGTATTCTTGGATCTCTATTTCTGGTTGAAAATCAGACCATAGTAAATTTGAAAGACCAAAGTAAAATCAATTTATGTAAGAGAAATTTTCTGGCAAGGCCAAGATTAGAAACTATTCGCTATCTGCATGTTAGTAAAAAACCAGGAGAAAACCTCCTTGTTATGGGTATCCAAGATTGCAAATTGAGAGTCGCAGATTCTCTAGTTGAAGTTAATGATAGCGGAGGAATTCTAATTTTTATATTGAACGAAGATAAAAGAGAATTGAAAATGCATTCAGAACTTATGAACGTGTGCAAAGTCGGCATTGAGGAACTAAAAGAAAGTCAAAAGGAGATAGTTATCCTAGATGAACACATGAACGCAGAAGAAAAAAAAAGTTTATGGAATATCTTAAATAAATATCGATGTTTGGTTACCGAAATAGATCGACAAAATCTTACAAAAGCTGCGGAACATTCAATTGATTTGTTGCCAGGGGCAAAACTAATTTACATAAAAATATACGGGTTTCCCAAAATTCACAAAATTGAAGTAAAGACCCAAATTCAAAAATTGTTAAAAGATGTTACTTTAAAGGAAAGTAACAGTCCTTGGAACTCACCCCTTTGGGTCGTTAACGCAAGTGGTAATCTGAAAGGGCGCAGAGTACTAGACTACCGGAAGTTAAATAATCATCTCTTGCAAAATATATCTGATATTTTAAATCAACTTGGCAAACCGAAATACTTTTCCACAATCGATTTGACCAGCGGTTTTCATCAGATCCCTGTGAAACAAGAGAATCAGTGCGAAACAGCTTTTAGTACACCATATGGGCATTATGAGTACACTCGTATGCCTTTTGGGCTGAAAATGCACCTGCCAGTTTCCAACGTATGATGAATACGGTATTATCAGGTTCACAAGGGTTAAAATGCTTTATTTATTTGGCCGATATCTTTATTTACGGGGACTCCTTGCAAGATCATAATGAAACATTAAGCACAGTTCTTGAACATCTTAAACGTAACAACTTAAGAGCTCAACCAGATAAGGGCGAATTCCTCAGGAAAGAAGTAACAAACCTTGGACATATTATTTCCGGTAATGAAGTCAGTATGAATCCTAAGGAGTTTGAAGCTGTTAATAAGTTACAGATACTTAAAAATCCCATGGAAATCAAGTCCTTTCTAGGATTTACAGGTTATTATTGCAGATTTGTCAGGAACTATGCTAAAACTGTCGAACCTATGAATAAACTTCTAAGAAAAAATGAAGAATTCCTTTGGACGCAAAAATGTCAATCAGCATTCGAGAACATCAAGGGTATATTGAAAGAAAATGTAACCTTTATGTATCCAGATTTTGGGAAGAAGTTTATATTAACTACCGATGCAAGTAATAGCGGAATTGGAGCTGTATTATCCCAAGAAGACGATAGCAAACGTGAATGACCAATAATGTTCCTAGGCTTAACATTGAATAATGCTGAAAGAAACTATTCAACGATCGATAAAGAATTGTTAGCGGTAGTTTGGCCTGTAAAGCAATGTAACATAGACCATATTTATATGGAAAAGAATTTATTATCCGAATGGATCATCGACCATTACTATGCCTCTTTAGCGTCAAAGATCCTGGTAGTAGATTGGTGCGTTGGAGGTTGAAATTAGAAGAATATCAATACACAATGGAATATACTCCTGGAAAGAACAATAGAGTAACAGCTGAACTAAGCCTAAATCTTCCTTTCAATGCTATTATACCCGCTGACCGAGGCAAATATAAAGAAATTGTAGGATGTAAACGATGTTTCTGAAAGTTTTTTAGGCATTGAAGAAGTACTACAGGAACAGTGATATGGCACACGTACAGTGTACATGAGTGAAGTGAAATCCCCCGCAGGAGAAATAGTTGAAAAGAGATACCCTCTATGAGGAAGAAAGAGATGAAAGGGATTTAATTGTCATTCACTGACGGTTCCACTGAGAACTGTCATAACAAATTTACAAACCGATACGAAGCGGTAAAATCAGCGACGTTCTTTTGATAATTTTTCGTTGAACTATTTCGTCCCGGTTTCGGAAAACATTCGAAAGTGATATCGCGTGTGATACGGATGTACTTTTGATTTATCGTGTGCGGTTTTAACTCGAATTAAAAGTGAAAAGTGAAAAATGAAGTGCTTGGTGAAAAACTGTAGAAACAATTCATCCCATATTGAAGGGAAATCATTTTTCAGGTGTTTATTTTGGTTTTATAATTAAACTAACATATATTAATTGGTTTACTATGAAAATTGTGCAATGTTAAACCTAGCGGGATTAATCGTTTTAAGTTGAAATAAAGTTAGCTAATTTTTGTTTATGTTTCATAGCAAATGCCATGGGAATTGTCAAGTGTGATAAGCCCAGAGGATTTAGTTCAGGAGTGTCACAATAAAGCATTTATAATGACGGGGGCTGGGAAAGTTTTTGAAATATTTTCAGAATAAGATTTATTGTTTGTGCGATACTAATTAAAATATATTTTTTAAGGATCCCCAATGACGTGGAAATGCGTAGGCAGTGGTTGTTGGCTATAGGACGTCCTGAAGCTGACACACGGAAGCAATAAGTTGTGTGTTCCGACCACTTTGTGCCAGAAGATGTCCTTGGTATTGGAGTAAGGAGAAGCTTGGCCAAGAATGCGATACCGAAAATTAATGTTGTAAGTCGTACGAAAATACTAATACTGTTTTTAAAAGTTTTTCTTTGTATTTCAGCCAAACCTAATACTTGATCAAAATGAAGCCGGCATGAGTGGACAACTATGTGGTGAAGTTTTGGTGAGTACGAACAGTTAATGATTTCTTTTACTGCTTTTTTATATGGACGAATAACTGCATAATATTTTTCAATATTATTATTCAAACGATGAATAGCGACAAGTTGATACATAAATTACATTTCCACAAGATGTAGGGATGTGATTTACGTTATAATGTAGTCAATTATTTTGTTAATTTTATTTATATACGCTCTAATTTTAAAATATATTAACAAACATTAAGTAGTACCTTCGAAAAAAAAAAACTTGGCAATGTAATTAGTTTTTAAAAATAATTCTTTATATTATTATATTCATTAGAATAATGATTAATACGTATATTTATTATATATATTTAATTTAATAAAGGGAAAAATGTATGAATTGTTTTAGGTAAAAGATACGAGTAATACTTATGAAGTAGCTTCCACCACAGAGGCTGATAAAATAAGGCATCATATGGAAAACATGAATGAGGTAAAGGTGTTTATAGTTAAATAATTTATAAATTGAAATAAAGTATGTTATTTCAGAGTACAATGGAATCATGCTGTGAACCAAACAGTGTCCAATGCAATATTTATCAGCAAAGTTGGCCTCATGTAAGTCTTAAACATTTTTAAGTAAGTTATAATGTTAAGGTAAGTAAAATAAATTTTTTCCCCTTTTTACCTTGGATAAATATTTATTTAGTATAGAACGCGTTTTCGACTACTATACAATGTTCATATTATGTATGAATGTTAAAAGAGGTAAAAAAATTATTTTAATTACCTTAATTAAAACACATTGGAAAAAGTGACTCTTATTTGATTGAAGTTATAATGTATTATAAGTGTGAATTAATACCTTTGGTTAGAATTTGGCAATGTAATTTGTTGTTAAAAATATTACTCCTTATACAGTTAAAATTTTTGCGAAATTCTTAATATGCATACGAGTTGTGTACAAAAAGTATCGCGAATTTTGAATTTTCGCGGGTTACGTATATTCGAATTTCGATTTTTTTGTGGCGTTATGTTGATCTCATGTCTGTCACTTATGCCGACAAGCTCGGTCATTTTGAATGTTCACTTAATTCATGATAGCTGCTTTACTTGCACGTGTTTTCAATCGTCTTCGATTTTTACTTATTCAAAAAAATGGATCAAAGAACGTGTACCAAATTTTGTGTGAAAAAACGAAATTAAGTGCGCGGATGCATTCCGAATGTTGACTGTGGCATACGGAGAAGCTACCTTGGACCGAAGCAATGTTTATCGGTGGTACAAAATGTTTTTAAGAAGGCCGAGAAGATGTGAACGACGAAGAGCGTGCCGGACGCCCGAGCACTTCAACAACAGACGAAAAAATTAATGAAGTGGAGAAAATGGTATTGGCCAATCGTCGAATCACCGTTAGAGAAGTTGCTGAGGACCTAAACATATTGATTGGCTCGTGCCATTCGATTTTTATCAACGATTTGGGCATGAGATGGGTCGCCGCGAAATTTGTACCAAAATTCTCAATTGCGACCAAAAACAGCAACGCATGAACATTGCTAATGAGATGTTAAACTCTGTCCGCGACGAACCAAATTTGCTCCAGAGGGTGATAACTGGTGACGAATCGTGGGTTTATGGTTATGACATGGAAATCAAAGCTCAATCATCTCAATGGAAGCTGCCGCATGAACCAAGACCGAAAAAAGCGCGCCAAGTTCGGTCGAATGTGAAAGTTTTGCTGACAATTTTCTTCGATTGCAGGGGCGTGGTGCATCATGAGTTCTTGCCACAGGGAAGAACGGTCAATAAAGAATATAACCTGCAAGTTATGCGCAATTTGCGCGAAGCAATCTGCCAGAAACGCCCGGATTTGTGGGAGAACAAAAATTGGCTTTTGCGCCACGATAACGGCCCTGCTCACACATCGTTGCTTGTGCGCGACTTTTTGGCCAAAAACAACACACTAATGATGCCGCAGCCACCGTATTCCCCAGATCTGGCCCCCTGTGACTTTTTCTTGTTTCCTAAATTGAAGAGGCCCATGAAAGGACGACGTTACGCTACGCTTGACGAGATAAAGACGGCATCGAAGGAGGAGCTGAACAAGATTAAAAAAATGATTTTTTGAAGTGCTTCGAAGATTGGAAAAACCGTTGGCACAAGTGTATAATATCTCATGGGGATTACTTTGAAGGGGACAAAATAGATATTCATGAATAAATAAATAATTTTTGAAAAAAAACAAAATTCGCGATATTCTTTGAACACACCTCGTATATCTCATATACCATTTCATCTAATTCAATAACGAAAAAAATACATATATTGTTTTAGGGAAGCGATAAGAATTTTGAAGCAGTTGTCACGCCTGATCCTTATGGAATAATGCATCGTATGGAGAACATAGATGAGGTAAAGGTGGTTAGAGTAAAACAATTCATAAATTTTAATAAAGTATCCTATTCCAGACTTTAATGGAATCGTCAAGTTCATCAAAAGTAATTGCATCAAGTTCTACCGCTCACGTAAGCAGTAATATTTATTCTATTTTAAATTAAATTATAGAAATTAAAAGATTGTAAATCAACTATATAATTTTGTTGTACATTTTGTGTATATTTTGGGGATTACGTGACTTATTGTTCAGTAAAACTGATTGTACCGAGAAATATGTTACTTAACCCTCGTAATAAGTAAATTCAGAAGAATACAACAGAAGTATAAAGTAAAGTAAACATAAAATCTTGTAATTTCTCTAGTGAAAGCTAGATGAATAATTTTGAAATCATAGATTAGCAATGAAATTCCAATTTGTAAATCTAAATCAACAATATGAAATTGTATATGCCAAATTGAAATTATTCAGATTCATTTTGGAATTGGTTGTACAGTTTAAAGTTGGAAACGTATGCAAACAATATGAATTTTTGGTTACAGTCAAGGGGTGGTCATAGCGGTCATTTATACTGCCACAATTCTTAGGGTTCATTTTAGCTTGTGAACATAGAATTTATTTTTATTGATATTGGATGATGGTTGGGTTTCCATAATATATTTACAAATATTACCTCCTATGAATGCAATATGATCTTTTCGTTCTAGAATGAAAGTACAATATTAAGGCGCAACCTCCAGTAAAACTGAAAATTTTTTTAAACTTTACAGCCGTCCATCTCGAAAACCTTTCGAATGTTTGGAAAATTTGTTTAAGTAAAAATTAGAATGAACTTTTGGCTATTGAATCAGTTCATTACATTTTGCAAAAAGTTTGTTGCGAAAATTACAAAATTCAAACAAAATAGCAAGTTTTCTTTACAAAATGTATTAACTCTCTCTCTCTCTCTTTAAGCTATGTTTATTAGATCTAATTATTTGTATTGAATTAACTCATCAAAAATTTAAACAAAAATTTTGCAGAAAAATATCATGCATGTACATTAATTTGTATCAAATTTCTAAATTTTGTTCTAGGAAATTTTTGGCAAAAACATTTTTAGATTTTTGATGAGTTGATTTAATGTAAATAATTTAGATCTAACAAACATAGCTTAAATCAACACGGTACGTTAAGTAGTTTCTGAGATTTACTACATTTTTTAAAGAAAACATGCTATTTTGTTTGAATTTAGTAATTTTCCTAACAAACTTTTTGCAATATGTAATGAACTGATTCAATAGCCAAAAGTTAATTCTAATTTTTACTTAAAAAATATTTGCAAATATTTTTAAGGTTTCTGAGATGGACGGCTGTTTAGTTTACCCAAAATGGCAGTTTTACTCGGGCCTGTGCCTTAAACTAACCGTCCGGGAATTAATTTAGTTATCATTATAGTCACTCATACTAAACTCCTTCATCCACGTACTTTTGATCTAAAATAAAACATAATGATTTCACTCTTTTGTGTTGGTTGATTTCTTTCCTTTCTGGTATCATCATTTTTAAATTATTTAACTCATTTTCAGAACAATGTTCATATTATGCCTGAACCACCATTTTTCAAAAGTAATGTCTATTCTCATATATTGCTTTGGTTTCATTTACGCAAACACAAAATTGTATGCTTTGTTTTTCAATCCTTATATGTGCCATTATATCCACTTCATACTAACCAAACCTAGTAGTCCTGCCACTGCAAAGGATAGGTTTCAATACAAATAAATAATATATTTAATAGAAATCTTCAACTCTGTTTAGGATCAAATAGAAAAAAATCTGAGCCTGAAAGAATGCCTTGAGACTTCAAGTGACGATGAAAGCAAAATCTCAGAAAAGGTGATTATTAAGAAGGCTAACTTACGAAAACTGCGCAAGTGTATCCAGAGTAGGGATAAATCAATAAAGCGCTTGACACAAAAAGTTTTCCGACAACGCAAACGAATCGCGCAAATTGAGACTGCACTGCAGGAACTCAAAACTAAAAATTTTATTGATAATGAAATAGAAAGCGTGCTAATTGATATTGCCGGACCAACAAAATACTTTCTCTATCGTTATATACGCAAATCAAAACATGGAGTGGTGGAAAATATTCGATTATTTGCTCTTAATCTCAACTTCCTATCACCCAAAGGGTATGAGTATGTACGAGAAATATTTGACAACTGTCTTCCACATCCCAGAACTATTTCCCAATGGTATCGGGTTTTGAATTGCTCTCCTGGCTTTACAAATGAAGCACTTCATGCCATTAAAATTGCCTGTGATGAAGCAAATAAAAAGAGCGAAAAATTAGTGATAAATATTGTATTTGATGAAGTTCACATTCGAAAGCATGTAGATTGGGATGGAGATATATCGTATGGCTATGTTGATATGGGCGATGGTGGCAGAAGTGGGTTTTCGGCAACGCAGATTCTAGTGATAATGGCTGTTGCTTTGAACAGGTCATGGAAAATACCAATAGGATTTTTTCCCATAACATCTCTCAGTGGAGACCAAAAGGCGAACATTATTCGTTTAGCGCTAGACGAATTGACCACCTGTGGCGCTGATATAATTGGCATAACATTTGATGGAGCTTATAATAACATTAGTGCAATGAAATCCCTAGGCTGTGATTTGCGAAATATCGCAGACCCTTCTCAAGTGTCGCACAAACTTCTAAACGAACGATCCTGATCCACGCCATATGGTAAAGTTGGTAAGGAATACCCTTGGTGACCTTAAAATTTTTTGAACGAGGATGGAGAATATATTCAATGGATATACCTCGAAAGACTTCTGATCCTACAAGAAAAAGAGCAATTGCATTTGGGCAATAAGCTACGACAAGCCCATATTTATTTTGCTAAGAAAAAAAATGAATGTTAAACTGGCCACTCAAATATTTAGTGTCCGTTGCTGATGCTCTTGATTTTTGTGCAGATGTTCTCAATTTAGCAGAGTTCGAAGGAAGTAAGCCTCTAATTGAATTTATACGGGTTATAAACGATTCTTTCGATATATTGAACAGTCGCAAATTATCTGCTCTTGACCCGATCAAACGAGCGCTTTGCGAAAGGAATACAAACGAAGTTCTACCGTATGCAGAACATTGCATCGCCTACTTGTCGAAGCTGAGAACCTGTTCAGGGCAACTACTTGTAAATAGCGTAAGAAAAACCGGTTTTATTGGTCTTGTTGCTGCACTGAAAAACGTAGCATTTGTACATAATAAATATATAATATCAAAGCAGCTACGATTCATACCAATGTACAAATTGAATCAAGACCATCTAAAATTGTTCTTCGCTTCAATACGGATGCATCTTGGCCACAACAACAACCCATCGTTAAGACAGTTTATCGCTGCTTATAAAAAGTTATTGGTCCGATGCCAAATAAGGGAAGGAGGAATAGGGAATTGTATCCCTTTAGACAAAATCACCATATTGAACCTTCAAAAACAGCCTTCTTGTGAAACAGCTTCATCGCAAATAAATGCAACCACAGAAAGGGCACTCATGATAGATCAAGAAAACGTTGTAGAAGATACTGATATTTTGGACCAGCAGTTCTTGGAAGAACATAACTATGTCATGTACCCTACAAAATTGTCTGATTATGTGCATCACGTTGTATATTATATATCTGGGTTTGTTGTTTTTAAATTAAATAAATCGTTGATTTGTACTGAATGCCTGGCCGCTTTAGAAGGAACCCACACAACAAAATCACTTATTTACTATAAATCTAAGGGCTTCTTGAAGATTCCTTCTCCCAGCGTTGTAAAGATTTGTGAAAAAGCAGAAAGTCTATTACATTTGAAATTACAATTTAATCAAAATGAGAACATATTAAGGAAGCACATTTTATTAAGTCTTGTTATTGCGGTACAAGAACATTTTATCAACAAAAAAATATTTGAAGACCAAGACGACCACATGAAGACCAGCGATTATTACAGCCAGTTAATAAAATGTATAACTAAAAAATATCTCAACACAAGATATTTTTTTCTAGCCAAAAAACAATCTGATAAAATTTCACTGCGACAATTTTACAGTAAAATGATTATTTTTAACGAATGCAAGTAAACTTTAATCCCGTAGTTATATCCTATTAAATTTTATCATTCAAAAATAAGTAGTAACATTCAAGAAGAAGAAAGCTGTAAGGGGATCAAGGAAGTGTTCATAAGAATTCATAAATTTCATCACTCTATAACAAAACAGGTATATTTGTATATGTTATACTCATATTAAGGCACTTCCTGCACCTACCTCCACGTGGTGATCCCTGGAAACATAGATTATATTAATTTGAATTTTCTATGGCTGAAGGTGAAAAAAAGAACTAAATTCGGTATCATTTTTAAGACACGATTCACTAGAAGTATTATGATGTGATAAGTTATGCTAATTAGAAAACTTTCCTTCAACTGAAATAATTATATGTTTGTCTAAAACTATTGCAGATGAGAAAGACTTCGAGTCCCTGCTGTATCTTTTTTTTTAAATTATACCATTCAGTATACAATTAACGAATGTTCAACTTTCTAAGCTTCCTGTGGTACAGAATCACTAATAACCACCAAGAATCAGAAACTGCATGTCTGCTTTTCAGTAAGCATCATACATGCATTAGTTATTGAGAACATAGGAACAAGGCTTAATCTTATGCTATTCTATACATCTTCGATATATATACTATATATATATATATATATATATATATATATATATATATATATATATATATATATATATATATATATATATATATATATAATATATAAGTGGCTATACTTTATCTTGTTTTAATTACTTCATTCAAATTTTTTTACATCTACAACAAATTCATCTCTTGATAATGAAACTCCCGCCAAATTTGAAAATTCACTAAATTTGCGCCTTCTAAAAACAACTTGTTCACCACCTCACTGAGCGCACTAATACTAAAATGGTGTTTCACTAACACCAATCGGATCTCACCTCACAAGAAGGGGAATATCAGTGTTCCTGTGGTACTTCTTCATTGGTTTTAGGCTATAAGCACACCAAGTTGATTGAAGATATCACATTTAACAAGCATGGCGAAACAATAGTCAAGCAAGGAGATAAAATTGTAAGAATTTGTAAAAATGGACAAATCAAAGGAATTATTCTAGATGAAATGATAGCTGTTATGAAAATCAAATCGAGTACGATTTAGAGACTGTAGAAGGGGAGAAAACAAGCAGAGAGGCTTCAATCGATCAGAAACAGGATGAAACAAATGCATTAAATTCGGAAAGAGTTGAAATAAGTGACGCGAATGAAATACAGAAACTTCTAGAAAAATTTCATAAAGGCGTCATTGGAGGACACAGAGGTGTTAATAATTTGGAAGAGTTCCTTAGACGTAGCTATTACTGGAAAGTAATGCGAAAAGACATTCGAAGGTATGTCAAGAGCTGTGACGAGTGCCAAAGGCAAAAGATAGTTAGACGGAATTTAAAAGCACCTATGACAATTGAAAAACTAAAGGAACCGCCATTTGACAGAATTTCAATGGACGTAGTGTCTTTCAAATGGAAAGGTGGAGAGCGCAAAGCTCTAACGATACAGGATAACTTAACAAGGTACATAAAATTTATATATACATAAAATGTGAGAACGCTTAAAACCTACCAAACTCAATCAGAAATGAATGGATTGCTTACTTTGGAATACCAAAAGAGGTTCTCTCCGATAAAAGCGTCGTCATAACAGGGAAATATGTAACTGACTTATGTAAGCGATTGGGAATAGAACAAATTCCAATTAGTTCTCGTCATCCCCGATCCAACGGAGCAGTAGAGAGATCACATGCCAGAATGAAAGAATTTTTACGAAGCGTGACCAAAGAAACAAATCTTTTGCCAAAGGAAGCACTTGGAATGGCAACTCTTTGGTTTAACCAATGCATAAGTCAAGGAACAGGAAAATCAGCAGAAGAGCTTTTATTTGAGAAAATAAGTATACCTTCGCACCAAATACCAGCTGAGAAAGACGAAGACGAATCTGAGCTTAATATCTTACTCTGTAAAAGTTTAAAGAATCTACAAGCAATGCGAGAAAGTGCTAGAGTTCAACTGAAATATTAAAAAGAAGCAAAAAGAGAGGTATGACAGCCAATTAGATAAAAGGGGCACTGTATATAATTACAAATTAGGTGATAAGGTATTAATAAGGCAGAAGAAAAATAAAGTCTCACTGAACCAATGGATTGGACCATATGAAGTCCTTAGTTTTAAAAAATACTCTATTCAAATAAATAACAAACTCAATAGTTGGTTCAATGTTTGTGACGTAAAACCTGTTTTTCAGGGCCATATTCATCCTTTTCCTTACCGCAAGATTGAGAACAGGCATGAACAATGTTTCTATCAAAGGAATTGATTATTCTCGGGCGTATTTTAAGCACATATTGGAAGCAAAATTTATTCATAAGAAAATCCAGTCAAAATTAAAATAGAAAATGTTAAATTATTAACTCGCAGTATAAATGATTTATGTGTCACTAGTATTCCTGCTTCTAAAAACTTAAAGTTAAATGAAGAATTGCAAGCTAGTCGATACAATCACAATCTGAATCCTGTAAACGGTCTTTTAGGCTATGCTCTTAACATCAGATTTTGACGAGGCTTAGCGGATTGGGTTAGAAGCTCATTAAAAATATTGTTTGGAACTATGGATTCATACGACTTTGATAACATCAAAGACACTATAGATTCCATCCAAAAAAATGAATTTAATATCAGCAAGGGTATGATAAAAATAAATATCTAATGAACGAAATTAACAAACAATTGAAAGTTCTTACTACCCAACAAAATTCTATCCGTGTTAAGATAGATAAAATCGTTGATGAATTAATGAAAATTAATAATATTACAAATGAGCATGAGAAAAATATTAAGTCTGCAAATTTATTATGAAGAGCTCTACTCGTATTCAAAAATCTACCATAAAATCGAAGTCGAAATACTCCGTGATAGATTGTTGTTTATCCAATCGGGGATTTTACACCCTTTTATCTTAGAAACTGGACAATTCATAAATGAATTCAATAAGATAAAAGCTAAAGAGCATTTAGTGGTAACTCCTTTGATTGAAAACTATAAAGATATAACAAAGGACTAACTAACTAACTGCCTTCGTCAAAAATAAGAATTTTTGTTATCATAATTTCACTCGATGTAGTAGCTAAAGATAATCTTGAAATATACGAAGTTATTGGATTTCCATACATAAAGAAAAATATTGCCATTATGATAAGCGATTTAAAGAAATATTTTGTTGTCAATAAAAATAAAGAACAGTTTCTCACGACAAAGGAAATTGATTGTAAAGATATTAATATGCTGAAAATATGTAAACCTTTACCCCTCGAAAGCGTCTATTCACACTCTTGTGCCACATGTTTGTTCATTAAATAATCTGATAAATATTGTGAATTGCGAGAATTGAGTAATGAAATAGATATAATTTTTTTTTTGCGGTAGGGAGGTGAAGGCATTTACGCCCGCCGAGTCTGGCAGTGTGGAACTCCCATCGAGGATACCCTTGGACTACCCACTAAACACCTCCCCTGTCAATCTGAGAACCTAGCCTGGAACCGTTTGACACATTACTTCGGGCCAGGTCTCGTTTTGTTACGCCGTGGGGCGCCTTCAAGCTGGGGAGTCCCTTTCCTAGCGGGAGGGGAGAGGGAAAGAGGAAATGCCAGAAGAGCGATCCCCCAGCCCCTGCACCTCCGCTTGCTGCGAGTCCCTTTTATCTTTTAGGACTGCCCGAGCATAATGTGCCACCTGGTTCCATTTGTCAACCGATTCGAGCATCACCGCAACTATATTATCCGGGGTGAGCTCTCCCGTCTCCGTGTAGAGTTCCTTTCGCAGCCTGGCCCATTTGGTACACGAAAAAAATGTGTGACAGGCATTGTCCTCCTCTCCTGAGCAAAACCGACAATCGGGAGACCGTGAATTACCAATCTTGTGTAGGTAAGACTGAAAACACCCGTGCCCGCTCAAAAGCTGGGTCAGATAGAAGTCAGTCTCACCATGCCTTCGATTTAGCCACGGTCTCACATCCGGGATGAGGCGCGCAGTCCACCTTCCCTTCGTGGAATTCACCCAAGTCTGCTGCCAATCGTTGAGCGAGCGTTGTCTCTCTTCGCGGACAACCATCTCCCTCGCATCCTCGTTTCGGCGCAGGTAAATAGCGCGGCGCTCTCTAGCAAGGAGGGTGACAGGTATCACGCCTGCAATCACTCTCACCGCCGAGTCGGAGACTGTTGGATACGAAGATGCAATTCTCAGTGCTCCTCTTCTCTGTACCTGTGCCAATCGTTTTCGGTATACCTCCTTGCTGAGAGCGTCGCCCCATACCTCTGCTCCGTACAGTAGCACTGACCCTACAGCACTCATCAAGAGGCGTCTTCTTGATGGGCTGGGTCCCCCTACGTTGGCCATAAGTCGACTCAGGGCCGATATTCCCGAAGCAGCCTTCTCAGCCGTTGCCCTGATTTGCTCAGAGAAACTCATCTTCGAGTCGATCAGTAGCCCCAGGTACTTCACCGCTGGCTTCGATTCGATCTGTATATCTCCAATACTGATCATCCTTACTCTAGGGATTCTCTTTTTTGTCAAGATGACCACTTCGGTTTTCTCCAGTGCTAGACTGAGCCCGCGAGTAGTCATCCAGTCCCTCACTCGGCGCATTAGAATACCTAGCCTAAGTTGCGCTTGTTCAACGGTGCGTCCGGCGACCAGAGCCGCAACATCATCCGCATAGCCGACCAAGCGCGACTCATCTGGCATCTCAAGTCTCAGTAGCCCGTCGTAAGACACGTTCCACAGGTCCGGACCAAGGATAGATCCCTGGGCAACACCCGATGTAATTTCCATCCTTCGTTGGCGCTGTGTCGTATCGTAGAGCAGGCTTCGGTCCTTTAGGTAGTTCCTCAAAAGCCGCATTAGATATTCTGGAACTTGAAAAGAGTTTTCCAGCGTGTCCAGAATATCCACCCATCTAGCGGAGTTGAAGGCATTCCTGACGTCGAGTGTCACCAACAGGACGATCCGTCGCTTGGTGCGACTATATGCCTCTGCCTTTTGGACCGCGTTCACCACCTCTGCAATCGCATCAATGGTAGAATGTCCTGCTCTAAAGCCGTACTGCCGAGGAGATAGGTCCCCAGCAGCACGAATCGCGTCAGTGAGTCTTCCCTTGATGAGTTTCTCTAGCGCTTTCCCAGCCGTGTCTAGCATGCATAACGGGCGGTATGCAGACGGCGATTCGGGATTTCCCTTCCCCTTGCTGACCAGCACGACTCTCGCCACCTTCCACCGTACCGGGAAAACCCCGTCCCGTAGGCAAGCGTTGAATGTGCTGAGCAGTAAGTCAGGGCAATGGTGATAGACGAGCTGCAAAACCTCAGCTGGAACATCATCTGGACCTGGAGCCTTCCTCGCTTTCAGGGAGAGGACTGCCTCCGCCAGTTCTAGCTGTGAGAAGAGTGGGCATTCGACTGCTGTTTCACCATGGACAGCGTCAACACGGACGGGATGGGCGGGGAAGAGTCCCCGCACTATCGCGTCCATCTTTTCCGCGTCATGTATACAAGGCTTCCGTAGGGCACCAAGTTTCCCCATGACCAGCTTGTTGCCAAGGCCCCACGGATCCCTATTTACATCGTCCACGAGGTCTTGCCAGCATCGGGCCTTGCTCTTGTTAATAAGCCTGCGAAGATATTTCCTGCCGGACCTGTATGCTGCTAGCCTAGTACCTGCCTCCTCCTGTGTTCACGCCCGCTGGGCCTCTCGCCAAAGTTTGTGACACTCGCTTCTTTGTTCGGCGATCTCGTTTGACCACCAGTATACTGGAGGCTTACCGTGTCGGGATCTCCGACGGGGCATGGAAGACTCGCAAGCAGCTATGATGGTACTCATAGTTGAGTTCACCAAGTCCTTGGCTGTAGGCCCTCCACTCCCTGGCGGAGTTCCCAGCAACGGTGCGCCTGCCGTAAGTGCGTCAGCGAACCTCTCAACGTCCATCCTCCCAGTCCTCCATCCGAGGATTGAAGTTTGGGCATATGCACGCAGAGTGGCACTGTCGTGAATCTCAACCGCTATATACTGGTGATTACTAGCCGAGCAGTCCTCTAGTACTCGCCAGTTGTGTACTCTAGGTATCAGGGACTCCAAAGCGAGTGTCACATTGGGTATGGTTCCTACGCAACCCCAGCGGCGGAAAGTAGGGGTGTTACCAGTATTTAAGACAAAAAGCGCTGTTCTGGCCGCCATGTCCAAGATTTGCTTTCCCCTTGGGTCGGATTGTGGCATACCCCATTCGACGGCTCTAGCGTTGAAGTCTCCCCCGACCAGCATGTGGCCCTCTGTGTTCGAGACAGCGTCCTCCAAGGCATCGAGTTTGGTTCGAAAAGATGGCATTGCCTCGTTAGGCGTCAGATAAACACTGAAATATGTTATCCCTGAACACTGCACCCACACAAAACCATCCCCGCGTCCATGGCCCTGCACCTGAAGGCGGGCGCTGTCTCGAACCCAGATGGCCGAGGTACTAGATTTGTCAGGGTACCACGCTTGCGAGTCCATGTTATGATGTTGCTCGCTCTGCAACAGCAGGTCAGCTTTCTTATCCCTCGCAAACTGCTCAAGTAGATCCTGGGCGTTTGTGCTTCGGTGCAAATTGACCTGCAGGATACGGATCATTTGAGTATCGATTTGGCTTTAGTTAGGGCCTCCTTGAAAACCCAGCATCTCCCTAGCTTAGCATCCTTGCAAAGAATGCATTTTGCCTCGTTCGTGCACTCCTTCCTTTTGTGCCCCGTTTCACCACATTTGTAGCACAGAGATCTTCTGTCGGGTCCCCTACAGCCATACGCGGTGTGTCCGTATTCGAAGCATCTGAAGCAGCAGATAGGGATCGCTCTTCTCCGTATCCTGCAGATCACCCAACCTATCTTAATATTGCCCTTCGCCAGGATTTGCTGGGCTTCTTTATCAGCTAGTTCGACAATAGCCGTGCGTTGCCCCCTTGTGTTTTCACGTGTCAATCTTGCCTTGACTTCACTTAAGCTGGGGAACTCCCTCCTGATGGCATCCTCTACTTCAGCTTTGTCCGTGACGCAGTTGAGGTCCCTGATTTCCAGGGTGGCCATTGGTTCGAGCGAGGCAACCGTTGCCGCATCTCCAAGAGCCTTTTGAACCGTGTCACGGGATGCATCTTTGTTTGTGGCCCCTGGCCCGAATTCCACCAGCAGGCCACCGGTCCGGGTTGGTCGAACTGCTTTAATGGCAGTTTTGGTGTCGTCTGGCTTGACCGCTCCTTTAATTTCACGGAGGACATCTGCGTAGGTTCGGCCCTTAGTGGGTTTAATAAGCAGTGCGTCTCGCAAAGGTTTGCGCCGTGGTTTGCTTTTTGTTTTCTGCGGTATATCGGGGGGTTCTTTGTTCTTTTCGTGGTTGAGCTCTTTGTCTGTTTTTTCTAGGAGTAGCTTTTTGGCCACTTTTTTCGCTGCCTTGTTGCGCATCACATGAAACTCCTCGCGTGGAGTGTCAACTTCGTTTATGGTCTCGTCCTTCCTCCTTTTCTCACGGTCGCCTTCAATTGGGCTACCGGCCATTCTTTTGCTGCTGCTAGGACCCACTGATGCCTCAAGGGAGAGTGTGTCTTTTTGGTGCTTTTTGGTTGCAAGCCACCTCCGCCTGTAGTGCGTTATGCGGCCAAAAAGCTCCTCCAGTTCAAGAATGCCATTCTTGACACTCTTGCCTATGTTTTTGTGCACTTCGCAGGCAGCCCTCAGTTGTTTGACGATAGTCCCCGCTTTCCGAGTAAGCCGCTCCTCTTCGGCGCAGTCAAGGGCGATTGTGTTATTTGGCGCCACCTCTTGGGAGAGGCCCCCGTTTCTTAGCCCTTTTGCTTCTATCGCTTGGGTCGCCGTTGAAGTGGCGTCGGCCAACGGCAAAACTTCACCCTCCCCCAGTCTTACACTGGCCTTTGTTGGTGTCGAAGCTTGATCCGGATTGTGTACGCCTTGCACTGGATGCTCCGGGGTGCGCATAGTCCTTCTACTGCGCCCAAAGGCCGCAATGATGTCAGGTTGCACAACGCACTCTGCCTTCTTTCGTTCGTTAGTCCGTCTGTGGTCTGTCTCCGATGATTTAACCTGTGATGTTGACTTTGACAGTGTTTCTGGGGTTTGCTGCCTCCCCCCGCAATCGGTGACTTGTTTTATCGGTGTTCTTGCCAACAGCGGTTTTTGCCCGAAAGGGTTCTCCATGCTAGCGTCCTGTTTGCTTGTAGTTATATCTGTTGCAGAAGCCAAGTTCACCACTTCTATCACATTGCAGTCGCTGGATGACGAAGGCCGGGAGCCTGCTCGCTCACTACCCTCTGCCGCCGGTACTGGGGATCCGACCCCCTGCACCGTAATTTGGTTCCCCTTGTGGACCTGCATGGTTTGGTTTTCTGTCTGGGTTTCCGTTCCCATAGCATTTTACCTACTGCCAGGATATATGGATAATTGATGACGCCATATATTTCGTCATGTCACAGTGAAGATCATTGACACTCAGGTATTTGTCGTGAGACTCTGCCTTCACTGCCGACCATTGTCCGCGGCTGCTTATTGGTTATTCGCAGCGAACCTTTCGAGAAAGCTCTTCCCCTATCCGCAACCCTGGGGACGTTTTTGGTTCCACGGTCTGAGGGCACTATCGATAAATCGAAAACCAATATAATACATTAAATAAATAATCTTCAATTGTTAATAATAAACTCTGTGCAGAACAAATATGAATTTAATTGTAATGTAACAAAACAGGAAAGAATTGTTGAAAGCAACAATAATTAATTTGACAAATGACTGTAGTAGTGTAGTGCAACACAAGACTATTTTCCTGAAGGAAATTTTGTTGAATATTCTGTTACAAAGGATAAAGTCGTAGAATTGAAGAATGCTGTTATCACTTAGAACGTGATGGAATTAAAAGCTGTTAATTACGTATTGGTAAGTTTACCAGTACTTATGTTCATGAATTAAAAGACCTTACTTCTGATTTGTTAGAACAAGCTACATTTTGGGATAAAGTAATTGTACCAGTACCAAAACTAATAAGAGGCAATTCCACTATTACTATAATACTTTTGTTAGCTTTCATTATCATTTCAGTGCACTTAATTTATAAATGTGTTAATAGGAAGTTATCCATAGTAATTTTTAGAGGATGTTTTGATATAAAGAAATTGGTAAATTCACATGGAATGAGAGATACAAGAATCGTTTTTGGAAATTCGGAAAATGATGAAAATATTTTAGAAAATAGAAACCAGTTAATTGAATCTGAAAATAGACTGATCCGAACAATATATTTGTAAAAGGGTGAGGACACCCTTAATCCAAGGGGAAGGTGTTACACACATGCGAAGCGTTTTGCCACGTGATTCCGTGTCCACGAACCAAACATTAGCAAGATTTTCATTCTCACGAAATTTTCCCAAGTCTTGCAAATTCCATATCGGATTGCAACGCAAGCAATCCGAAATTATAAAAGTACTTACCCGCGGCAAAATGTTGCCATTCATTTTCATATCGTCAACCAAACAATTAGTCTCGTAACATTCATTTCTAATAACTGTATTATAAAAGTAGTAAAATAAAATACTAAGTGGATATTTGATTTGTATTTTATTTGTCTTTTTTATAAGAAGCTCGCGCGTTACACTTCCGTAAGCAATCTATAGTTGTATAGTAGAGTATATGCAAGCAGATGATAGTATACGAGTATTGAACGAGGTGTGTGAATGAACGATTGAGCGCTGTGTGTGACTTTCGAAAGTTGGTTGTATAACGAGTCGATGATGAATTTTTCGATTCAGAAAATTTTGTTTAGCATTCGATATGAATGAATGCTAATTTTTTCGTTAGTCATTCGTAAAATCAATGAAAATTTCTGTGTGCGATCATTTGAGTGAAGAGATTTTTTGATGAATAGGAGTAAAGTTAGCGTAGGTTCCATGTCTTTGGTAAATTTTATGTTGAACGGTTTAATTGGAAGTTCACTATTTAAGAAATCAGAATATTAGAAAATTTTCTGAAGAATTTTGTTTGATAAATTTTATTTCTTGTAGAAAATAAAATTGAAAATATGATGAAAGCATTAGTTGATTTGATCAAGGAAGCAGTGCTCCCCTTGCGTACAATGACGAACCACCCCTAGTAGTGCAGGATTAAAAGTCTTCAGAATTGGTTTTGAACATAGCAACGATTTAATTTTATCAAATGAATTTCAAATCTTTCTTTAATAAATTGTGTGATAACATAGTATGGTAAGAACTTCAGATTAAAAATTATCTTTCCTAGGAACTGACGATTACTTTTTCTTGTTTCTAGAGCTGGAAAGTTTCTGAAGGCAGTTAAATAATTTTCTAAAGGTTTGACTGAATTATTTACTGTTATATGACCCAAACATCTAGCATCATTATCTGCAAATGTGCATTCTGAAAATTTTAATCTGAATTTTTCTGTTAATATTGCTTACATTAGTTTTGATACGTGTATTATAAAGTCTTTAAAGGCTGCAGAAAAAAAAATATTGTCGCCAATGAAATTTACTGCAAAACTAGCGAGATAGTTTGTTCTTAGGATATCGCTCAGTATTTTTTAGAAAATTGCTGGAGCCATCTTTAATCTAAATGCTTGCAATTTATGGTTTTGGCTGTGATTGAAAGTCTACAGATTGACATGATCTGTTTTGTCTTTTTTTAAAATACCAGAGTTATTGGAGCAGAAAATGGGCTGGAAAATTCTTTACATATACTCTCCTTTAATAATGATGTTAAGAATAGAGCATTTTTAAGGGCTAGTAGTAGTGGTTTAAATTTTCCTGTACTATGGGACTATGGACTATGGGACAATATGCACTGCCGTTACTACTGGCTTTCTAGGATTTGTATGAAAATTTCAAGAATTACATTCATGATAAATATCATTGAGAATTTGTTCAATGCGTGACATCCGTAATTGTACAACATAATGGCAGCGTTTTAAATGAGAATATTGCATAAAATTGTGTTATTTTTCGCAAACTTCAACATTTAAGGTACATGCTATTAACACTTGATTTATCTACTAACTTATAGCTGAAGACGAGCAGCTAAAAATAATTGGCGAAAAAGCTATTAAGGTAGATCCAATAGCAAATAAATCATTGGTTGAAATTCATCCAACTTTGTTAATAATAGTAAAACTGTATAAGTATGATTGAATTGGATGGAAGTAGAAATGTAAGTGTCTTTTGAAAGGTCCTTATACCCTATGAGCCTTAATAGAATGTACAGAAGTTATTGCTGTTTGAATTTTCTCCAATTACAACAATGAAAAACGGTTTTTGTATTACATGGACTTTTGCATCAAACCCGACACTACACTTTTCTAAAATATAGAGCTTTGCATTAGGGACATAACAATTTTGTATCTTTATATGAACGTAACACATTAGTTAAAATCAACAATTTCATCATGGTAAAGTTCATGATCCAGCAACGTTTAAAAGTTATTGAAAATTACTTTTAATAACTAAAGGGTGGTCCAACCAAAATGCATGATGTTAATTGTGAGTCACACCTTAACTTCAAGCTTTTCACCCAACTTAATTTGAAATTTCTTTGTTTCAGTGTTTGCCAAATTCAACTATGGAGAGGTGCACAATTGAGCAGTGCGTTAATGTTGTTCAAGCCTTTTACAAAAATGGGCCATCAAATCAAAATGCATTTCGTGAATTTTTTGGTCAGCGTAATTGACGAAATGTGCCAACAATCGGCAGAATTGTGCGCAAATTTTAGGAAACTGGGTCTGAAGGCAATGTGAAATCACCTGTGCATGCTCGCCTAGTTCGTTCTGCGGAAAAGATTGCTGTTATTCGCGATAGTGTGGCACAAGAGCCGTCAATCTTAACTCGTTGCCGTTCCTAACAATTGAACAACTCCCGAACACCACTGATGCAAACTAACAAGGTACAGTTGACTCAAGAGCTGAAGCCTGCTGGCCATTTCAACCATCGACAATATGCCAAATGATTGGTTGAGCAGACAGAAGGGAATGGTGACCTTACAATGGAAATCATCTCCAGCGACGAAGCACACTTTCAGCTCGGTGGATTCGTTAACCAGCAGAATTGCCATGTTTGGGCAAATAAAAATCCACGAGTGATTGTTGAAAAGCCGATGCATCCATAAAGAGTGACTGTTTGGTGCGGTTTATGGGCTAGCGGCGTCATCGGGCCGTACTTCTTCCAACATAAGGACGGCCAAGCAGTTACCGTGAATGGTGTTTGCTGTTGCGAGATGAAAACGGACTTTTTGTGGCCAGGAATTGAGGTTATGGACCTGAATGATATGTATTTCCAACAGGATGGCCCCACCTGCCACTCAACCAACGAAACAATGGCTCTTTCGCGCGAGAAATTCAATGGTCGTGTTATCTTACGTTATGGTGATTATAACTGGCCGTCATGATCATGTGATTTGACACCGTTGGACTTTTTTCTCTGGGGATATTTGAAAAAAAACTGTACGTCAATAAGCCAAGAACAATTCAAAAGCTAAAGGATGAGA
The DNA here is from genome assembly GCA_963969285.1 of Odontomyia ornata. Lineage (NCBI taxonomy): Eukaryota > Metazoa > Arthropoda > Insecta > Diptera > Stratiomyidae > Odontomyia > Odontomyia ornata. Next base: position 216,643,727 of record OZ017738.1, on the reverse strand, counting down.
TAATTCATCACATGAACGACATCGAACCTCAATTATGTCTCAGAGTCATTGAAAATATGGACCATTGGATAAAGTATGCCACCGTATGCGTGGCAAGCATCTGGGCAATATTTTGATTTACGCGTAATTGTCATAGATCTTTCTATTCTAATAAAAACTATTAACATAATTCTCTGAAAACTTTTTGTTTTATTTAGAATTAACATCGTGCATTTTAGTTGGACCACCCGATATTATCGGAAAGTCATATTCGGCCATGAAGCTCATTTCTGGCTCAAAGGCTTTGTTAACAAGCAAAATATGCAGTATTGGTAAACACACATATGGTTCTTGAGACATCTTAGCATCCGCAAAAAATTACTGTTTGGTGCGGTTTTCATGCCAAAGGTGTGATTGGGCCATATTTTTTCGTGGATCAAAACAACCGTCAATGGAGGGGGCTATCGTGTTATGTTGGAAGATTATTTGTGGTCAGAATGAGATGAACTTGTGGTTTCAACAAGACGGTGCCACTAACCACACAACACGCCTCACAATGGATTTATAGAAATTTATTTATTTATTGTTATGCCCTTAATGAAAAACACTATACACATTGAGACAAAGAAGTACCCGAAATTGCAAATAACACACAAAATATGTAATCATTCATCAATATTTATTCTGTTGCCTTCAAAGTTATCCCCATCAAATGCACTACACTTACGCCAACGATTTTTCCAGTCTTTTTGGGATGGCCTTCAACTCCTTTAGCGAGTTTTGTTTTACATTGTGACAAAAAAGAACCCGGAAATTGCAAATAACACGCAAAATACTTAATGATTCATCAAAATCATTCGAAGCCAAATCTAGTGAATACTGTTTGTTGTGTTTTTGGCTTTAAATTTGGTCATAATAAAAAGAATGATAAAATCACAAAAATCGTAACGCAGTACTGAGGTATACCGACTTAAGCAGCTGCTGTAAATAAATTGGTTGACAGATCGCGCTCATATTTGGTATGGGAATTAAGAACAGTCCTGCCAATTGAACAAAATACATTTGGAAATATCATTTACCCGACTTACGATCTCCGGCTACTTCGTTGTCATAATTCATAATATAAAAAAAAGACATTTAAGACTTGGCTTAGTCCATGGTTTTAGCAATACTGAAACAAAATATCGGCCGGTTAAAATGGACTAGCACAGGTTTTTCTTTAACAGCAAAAATGTATTTGTTGAGCATGTCATTAAAGTTTTTCTTGAACTAAATCATTCTATACTCGTTTGTCTGCATATCGTATATTAAGTACAACACCCTTCAGACACGAGCGTTGTTCTGTCTACCCAGTTTTTCCTTTTGTACATTACATTTATTATTTTTATTTCATAGAATAGCTTTTTTCGACGACAATTTGTGGTTTAATAATTTTCATATTTGTTTTAGAGCGAATATCTTTTATGTGGGAAATTACGTTAATGAAAATTAAATTTATAAATTACATGATTTAAAATACGATATTCTTAGAACTAATAAATAGTCTTAAATTACAATAATCTTCATACGTATCCATTCATCATCCATCAGGTATCCAGAATATCTGCATCTATATTTACAACTAATTTACTATGACAACTGGTTTTACTAATAACGCTTACATCTTTGATGCCAATTAAATGTTGTACCTCATTGATGCGTTAAGCTGACTTTATATGCACCCCCTGGATTTTTGGATTCAACTTGAGCTTCTCTAATGTGTTCATTAAATATTACTGGGCTCATTCTTTTTGATTGGCCAATTCAAATCTTAGGGCAGTTTCCGCATGGTACTTTGTAAATGCCACTTGTTTCATCCATCTTTTTGGATCCTTACTTGACGCCAATATTGCATGTGTTGTATTGTGTTGATTGGAGACGCCGTTTTGATTCCATGTTGTTTAAAAATCTGCTCGATATCTCTTGAATACGCAGAATACCCGGCTGCTATCGTTTGGACGTTAATTTTGCGGTTGCAATGTTTCTGGTATATGTCCGCATGAAGCAATGAAAGCTCACTGTAGACAAAAAAATTATCGTATGGATTTACATTAAATTGATGTGAAAAGGGTGAAATGATCAATTAAAAGTTTAACAAAGACAAGTACTTACAGGAGAAATTAAACCTGAACATAATTCGTAGTTACAAAAACATACTGAGTCCGCATAAGAAGGAAAATTAAAAACAGCTCTCACCTCTAAGCATGGTGGTCGCCATCACCAGTGTGTATCTAATAAGAGTGATGGCCCGATGAGAATTAGGACACACGTCGAAACAACCATCTTCGAAAATTTTTCTTCTCTAATAATTTTTCAGAAAAATTATTAAAATAAGCAACTTAATCATGTAGCTACGAAAGAATTCCATGTTATTTTCAAGCTATAAGAGCTATACGAAAAACAAAATCGAAATAACGAAAGCTCACTGTAGAGCGAAAAAAATATCGTATAGATTTACATTAAATTGATGAGAAAAGGGTGTACTGATCAATTTAAAGTTTAGTAACGAAATAATTTATGTTTGTTCAGATATTTAAAACCATTTAATCGTACTTGTCTTTATTCACGATTACTGCAGTGTTACTTTTATCAGTCTTTAAAAATAAAATTGGTTTTTTTTCATTTGCCTAAGAATAATATTTTCCACTGCTAAAGTTGCCTTCTTTTTCAATATTACCTTCATTGTCCAGATATTTCAACGTCAATAATCATAAAGGGTGGTCCAACCATAATGCACGATGTTAATTGTATGTTAAGCTCTACGTCAAGTTTTTCGTCCAACTTAATTTGAATAAAGGGTGGTCAAAACAAAGACCACCATTTATTTTCAACTAGGTTTACTGGTTTACAGTAATCAAGCAATCCGTGCTTGCAAACTGCTTAAGAAACTTCCAAGAAGGGTATAAAAACCGTAAACTGACTTTTCTAGCATGGAGACTTTTTGCGTCGGAAGTGCTTGATTTTCTCTTTTGGTTGTTCTGCCCTGTTAGTCTATCTAATTTTTTACGGAGAAAGTGTTCGATAGTTTATGTATGAAAAGGAAACAAATGATTTGCATGATCGACTATCGTAGGTCATCATGCCAAAATACGAGTAAGTAAGTGCAAATGATTTGGACGTGATGTAAAATAATGAAGTATTTCTGCAACACAATATGTTCATGGGCAATAATGACGAGGACAGTGAACAGAAATTTTGATTGATTATGTGATTTTCCTTCATTTTGAGTCCTCTAACGATACTACGAATAAAAAAATCATTCGATTATACTGACTTCAACAATTTTTATTCTGCTTCAAGAAGTATATCTTACTTTGATGTCGGAAGTTATTTGGAAGTTTAGCGTATCCAATTGTAATAGCCTCCGTTGCTCCGGAACGATATCAGGAGGAGATCTGTCATCCCCACACAAGCTGCAAACCATTTGACAAAACATCATTACATGCAATTGTGTGGGTACCAGATGTCATCCGAGTTATCGTCTCGGAAGCGGGTGTGTTCACTCGCAACACATAATAATTTTGAGCTAAGTAATAAGCAAACAATTGATTTATACCTTTAATTAAAAGGAAAATCTGCACTGAATGTGGATGTTAAAATGAAGTGTAAGGCCGATTATACACCTATTGGAAAGTAGAAATTGAGTTCCGGTATTTTACAAATGTAAAAAAAATATAAAGTAGTTTATTAACAAGAAAAACAATTTAAGAACGGACAATATGTTCAGTATATTCTTCAACATTATAGTCAAACGAAATAATTTATAATCCTGTAGTTTACGGCAGAACCAAACGTTACACTATTCTATTATTGTATAGAATCAAATGAAATGTTAACATCTTAATTTATAATTGTATCAAATGAAACACAGATTATTTACTGTACAGAATCAAACCAAACACGAACTTGTTGACTTAAAATTTTATCAAACAAAAACTGTAGTAAATAACTATACTGATTAATGATTGAAGCAAACAAAATATTAAACCATACAAGATCTTAGCTCATTGTATCCAAAGAAATACTAAAGTATCAGTACAGTAACTTACGATTGGATAAAACAAAACATTGTTTGAAGTCAAACTTCGACTTATTAATTTATAATTGTAGTAGTTTATGAAAGCAACATGGATATGTAATACATATTAATTAACATTAACTCAAGGTACCAAACAAAATATTGAAATATGATACATAATTGTATAAAATCATATATTCACTTAGTAATTTTTAATTGTACAATATTAATTTACAAATGCAACACTGACATGTAGTAAATAGTAATTAGCATTAACTTATGGTACCAAGCAAAATATTGTGATATTAATTTGTGATTGAATCAAGCAAAGCATTGCATAGAATCAAACCGGACATTAACTTATCATGATAATATCAAACGAAAAACATTAATGGATAATTAGACCGATTAACGATTGAGGCAAACAAAATCATGAATCCATAATTGCATGGAATCAAACCAAATGTTAGCTTATTGATGTATAAATATAGAAATTTATAATTATAACGTTGACTTGTAACGACATACTAAGTAACGTCAATACACGAAATTCAACGATAGAATTACGTTAGCAGCTAGTAAATTACGCGCAAAACCAGCAGCAGAACAACGGCTAACAACAAGCAGCAAGAATTGCAGTAAACAACAGCAATGGCGGTAACAGTGCGAAAATACTAATAATTGGCAACAAAGGGGATGTAGCGGGAATCAACCAACGACAAAATTTGCGAAAAACCACAAGCGAACATAACCCATTGGGGTTACATTAAGTAATCCAGATCATCGGAGTAGAGCAACGATTTATTGTACTCTCCAAGTATACTAAATCCTATTTTCAACTGCGGGAGGAAATGTTGCGAGCGAACACATACAACATACTCGGATGTATTTCTGCTTTTTTGCAAGCGAACACATACAACATACAGGGATCTATCCTTGGTCCGGACCTGTGGAACGTGTCTTACGACGGGCTACTGAGACTTGAGATGCCAGATGAGTCGCGCTTGGTCGGCTATGCGGATGATGTTGCGGCTCTGGTCGCCGGACGCACCGTTGAACAAGCGCAACTTAGGCTAGGTATGCTAATGCGCCGAGTGAGGGACTGGATGACTACTCGCGGGCTCAGTCTAGCACTGGAGAAAACCGAAGTGGTCATCTTGGCAAAAAAGAGAATCCCTAGAGTAAGGATGATCAGTATTGGAGATATACAGATCGAATCGAAGCCAGCGGTGAAGTACCTGGGGCTACTGATCGACTCGAAGATGAGTTTCTCTGAGCAAATCAGGGCAACGGCTGAGAAGGCTGCTTCGGGAATATCGGCCCTGAGTCGACTTATGGCCAACGTAGGGGGACCCAGCCCATCAAGAAGACGCCTCTTGATGAGTGCTGTAGGGTCAGTGCTACTGTACGGAGCAGAGGTATGGGGCGACGCTCTCAGCAAGGAGGTATACCGAAAACGATTGGCACAGGTACAGAGAAGAGGAGCACTGAGAATTGCATCTTCGTATCCAACAGTCTCCGACTCGGCGGTGAGAGTGATTGCAGGCGTGATACCTGTCGCCCTCCTTGCTAGAGAGCGCCGCGCTATTTACCTGCGCCGAAACGAGGATGCGAGAGAGATGGTTGTCCGCGAGGAGAGACAGCGCTCGCTCAACGATTGGCAGCAGTCTTGGAGGAATTGCACGAAGGGAAGGTGGACTGCGCGCCTCATCCCGGATGTGAGACCGTGGCTAAATCGAAGGCATGGTGAGACTGACTTCTATCTGACCCAGCTTTTGAGCGGGCACGGGTGTTTTCAGTCTTACCTGCACAAGATCGGCAAGTCACGGTCTCCCGATTGTCGGTTTTGCCCAGGAGAAGAGGACAATGCCTGTCACACATTTTTTGCGTGTACGAAATGGGCCAGGCTGCGAAGGGAACTCTACAGGGAGACGGGAGAGCTCACCCCGGATAATATAGTTGCGGTGATGCTCGAATCGGTTGACAAATGGAACCAGGTGGCACATTATGCTCGGGCAGTCCTAAAAGATAAAAGGGACTCGCAGCAAGCGGAGGTGCAGGGGCTGGGGGATCGCTCTTCTGGCATTTCCTCTTTCCCTCTCCCCTCCCGCTAGGAAAGGGACTCCCCAGCTTGAAGGCGCCCCACGGCGTAACAAAACGAGACCTGGCCCGAAGTAATGTGTCAAACGGTTCCAGGCTAGGTTCTCAGATTGACAGGGGAGGTGTTTAGTGGGTAGTCCAAAGGTATCCTCCACGGGAGTCCCACACTGCCAGACTAGGCGGGCATAAATGCCTTCACCTCCCTACCACAAAAAAAAAAAAAAAAAAAAAAAAACATACAACATACTCGGATATATTTCCGCTTCATAACTGCAGTAGTTGCGAGCGAGTAAACAACACCTATGTACTCGCACTTCGCCAATGAAATAATTAGGCAGCATATATGCAAGTAAATAAGCGAGCGGTAAAGTAAACCAAAAAGATCAACCCGCAATGATATTCACATCGTGAACGATAAGCTTTGGGTGTGCTTCGAAGAGAGGTAAGCAGAAAGGAAAACCGAAAGTTCCGGCATAAACACTCTTTCGCTCAATGTCCCCAGTTTCGGCTTTCCCGCGATTTCTTGAGGTGAAATAGCGAAACTGGGGACACTGAGCGAAACAGTGTTTATGCCGGAACTTTCGGTTTTCCTTTCCGCTTACCTCTCTTCGAAATACACCTAAACCTTATCGTTCACGATGTGAATACCTTTGCGGGTTGACCTTTTTCGTTCACTTTACCGCTCGCTTATTTACTTGCGTATGTGTTTCTTTGGCTAATTTTCATTGGCGAAGTGCGAGTAAATAGGTGTTGTTTGCTCGGTTGCAACTACTGTAGTTGTGAAGCGGAAACATATCCGAGTATATTGTATGTGTTCGCTCGCAACACGTGATTAAAAAAAGTCAAACGTAGTGAAAGAAAAGACGAAAACAATTAAAAGTCTCCCAAATATCGCGATCGATGCAGGTGCCATCGCAGGAGTAATTTACACGCAAATGCAAAAAAAGGAGCAGGTTTCCACATAGAGCTGTTACCCCATCGAACGCTTACATGACTGGCCTCAACTTTGGAGTGAAGAAGTACGAGGGACAGTCAATCACTCGGGGAGCTAACCTAACAGCAGCCTTCAGTCGGGATAGAACACCAGTTCTAACCCACTTTGTCGAGGGTGTGTGTCTTGGGTGCGTGTATTAATGTGGTATAGGTGGGTGCCTGAGATAAGAAGGTGTGATGTCATGGGTGGTTGCAAGGAAGGGTGTGGGCCTTCGATAATGTGGATATGTGTATCAGATTGGTATAGACTTGTGCCTAAGATAAGTAGTCGCGAGTTTTAGATAAGTGGAGATCAGTTTCCTGATAAGGCGTCTTGGCTAAGTAGATGATATTCCAGGATTAGGATGTAGTAGGTGGTTGGTTCCCAGTCTCCCATACAGGTTAGAAAGTTGATTCCTGTCAAGGATAGTCTCATATTTTCAATTAATAGATTAGACCTATAGATTTGACAGCGTGTGTTTATACAGAGTTAATATATATGTTTCAAATTAATAGGCTTTGGCTTTGATGCCTCTAGGGCTAGGTAGTGATACCATGCATGGTTTTTTTCAGCTACAGTGGGAGGATGTCTCACATACTCGTTGGTTCTAGTTTTCGCCTGGTTAAACTATCAATAATAGTTGTAAAAATCTCTAGAACTAACATAGGAGTTTTATTCATTCATCCATTAATTCAATTAGTTAAATTTTTCTAATTGAAAGGAGAATACGGATGTCAATTTCTCAATATTCCCATGATATTTTATATCAATTTCTCAAGTCGATGCGGTGAAAAGGTCAAGATACTTGAACCCATAAATCATTCAACATACATGGCTGCCTAAATTCTACAGACAATCCTTTACAATCTCAGGTATGTTACCCTTCGAAGCGTTTTTCTTATCGTATGCACTCGCATTTTCACACGTGACATGGAATGAGTTGACCTTTTCTATGTTAGGGAAAGGCTATCAGTTCTTGTGGTGAAATTTTATTAGGTGATTATTTGAGTTTGCTTCTAGTGATCTTATTGACGAGAATAGAAGCTAGTTTTTGAGCTAAGTGAGATAAGTGCGTGGTGATAGTAACAGTATGATATATGAGGTGCCGCTTGTGGTGATCCCTATGATGGGAACAGTGGGTAGTGTATACATGCTATTACTCGTAGATATCGGTTAATAGATATGGAAATTTGAGATGAGACTTTTGGATGTTAGAAACAATGTATATTTGGAATGTGTTAAGGAATAAGATTATTATGGGCGATAATTTATGATGCACTTTGGTTTTTGGAGCTGTTGATATTTTAGGCACATAGAAAAGTGCATGGTGTATATGATCCAGAGTGTATGGTCATTTTTTTTGGTAAAAATTCATGATGTTTCGTTTGCAGTGTTCTTTATGGCTGCGAACTGAAGCTAGTTCAGCTGTTAAGATGTTTGTAGTGACATTTTTTTTATTTGCATATGAAACAGAAATAGGTTTAAGAATTGTTTAAAAAGCATTAGAGAAAACAAAGGATGTTATTGTGGTTTCGACGCTAAACACATGCGTTTTAGATTTCAAGTAAAAATTTTGCATTGCAGTGGAAGTGCAGTTTATTTGCCATCTGTGGCAAACCAAACAAGTTTTGCATCAAAATAGAAATATCGATTCTTCAGATGCCATTAGCTTAACGCTTGCGCTGACGTTGTTAAAACTCTAATCTACGATAAAGTTAAAACCCTAATCTACGATTGAAGCAATTATTACTTTAAATCTGTGCCTTGTAGTGGAAATGAAGTACATCTGCCTTCAGTGGCAAAACAAACAAGTTTTGTATCAAAATAGAAGTATCGGCTCTTCGGATGCCATCAGCTTAGCGGTTGCGCTGACATAATTGAAACCCTAGGCTACGATAAAGTTGAAACCCTAATCTACGATGCAAGCAAGTATTGCTTTAAATTTCTGCTTTTTAGTGGCATATTGTTCAAAGAATTCTTAGTAATCTCCAAAGTTTACTAAGCGTAGAAATATAGGCTGCACAAGACCGCAAGGAACCAGCGCCAAATACGCGGAAACTCAGATGTTGCTATAGGTAGAGGACTTAGTATTACTTTTTTTTATATGTTTACGTAGCAAAATCTATTCTATCTTGAGTTTGTTGGCCTTCAATCAAGGACAACCAACCTCCTTTGTCAGCTTCATAGGATGGAAAAGTCCGCTTCAACACATTTCACCGTAGGAACAACAAATTCTTTGTAGCAAAACATCTACAGTTTGCAGCATTCCCTTTGCTAAGGATAATAAAGATAAAATATTTTTTGACAATCAACGTAGAAGCAGAAATTATATTCAGGATGACCGTTCTCCTGTCCAAATATTTGTGAGCAATATACATCATAGCTAATCTTGGACCACGTCGGGAGTTGATAAAGACTTCTTCATATAAAGTTAGTTTTCACTGTTTCATTTAATTGAGCTAGTATTTAAGCAGTAAGAGAACTAGATGTCTGTATCCATGCATAAACCCTCGAAAAGAAAATACAATAAAACTCCTAATAAACAACACTGTCGTTTTTGCAATGTTGAAGTTGGTCAACAATTTTTCAAGAGCCATTTGAGGAGCAATGAGCATAAAATAAATGCAGCCGAAATCAATAGTGGTGATCAGGGCAAAGTGGAAGAAATTTCACAAGCATTTGCTAGTCGAATAAAAACGCACCAAATTAATAACAAAAATGAGAAATTGAGCATTCAAGAGCTTTTAAAAACTGAGTCATTGTTTTAGAGATCTTATTAGTGCTCAACTTCAAGAGCTCACAACTATAAAAGTCAACATAGAACTTTTTGCCATTTTTATAAAATGTTCTTTAAGTAGCCAGAATGATATGAATGTTTAAAATCTTTCAATACAAAGAATGTAACCATTATCAGAGGTTGGTTGAGTATGTTCATAAAGATTTTTGTGCTGTCATCTTGAAAAAAAGTGAGAAATTTCAAGAGAGGGATGGCGGCTGGGCATTTTAACAGGTCCTTTATTTACAGGTTAACATAAATAAGTATACACCCTTTCATGGAGGAGCTTGTTTACCTCTATCAAAAGAGGTGATGTTGAAAAGAACATACGTAAATGTAAAAGAATCCGATGATGCATGTTTTGCTTGGGCTATTTTTCAGCTCGACATCCTGTTGAAAGTAAAACTGGAGCGCCCCATTACTCAACTGTTTTAAATTTGGAAGGTATAACGTCCCCTATTTCTTTCAAAGAGATTCGCATTTTCGAGGAAAAAACAATGTGAGCGTAAATATATATGGCTGGAAAAAGAAGTCTAATGACGGTCCATTCTATTTTTCCAAAAACAGACAAGCCTCTAGAAAACATATAAACCTACTTTATGTGGAAAATGAAAAAGGAACAATTGGGCATTATTGCTGGATAAAAAATTTAAGTCGACTTGTGAATAGTGGAATGAGTACAGATGGTCACATATCTTAAATCTGTGATGGGTGCCTTATTAAATTTACCAGCGTTGAGTGATACAATGAGCACATCAAACATGATTGTAATTTTACCATCAGACGAGGAAAAATATTTAAAGTTTAGAAATGTAGGAGAGCAGATCAAAGCTCCATTTATAGTCTATGCTGGTTTCGAAGCATTACTGCAACCAATAGAGTCATGTTCTCCAGACCCTCATAGTTCATTTACAGAGACTACTCCCAGTTATGCACCATATAGCGTTGCATATCATAGAACTTGCAGCTATGATCCATCCTTTAATAAATTAGAAATCTTCAGAGGCAGCGATTGGTCTAAGATTTTCCGAATTAAGTTGTAGGAAGATGAAAAACGTATATTTTGGATCTTGAAGGTGAACAAGCCCATGCAATTGTTCGATGATGAGGAAGAAAAGTTTTTAAACGCAGTATCTTGCCATATTTGTGGTGAAAAGTTTGACTCCAAAATGCGAAAAGTAAGAGATCATTGTCATTTGACAGGAATCTTTAGAGGTGCAGCTTACAACAAATGTATTATGGATATGATGCTCATTTCATATTTCAGAACTTCGGAGGAGATTCTGATAACATTGAGGTTATTCCTTAAAAATGAGGAAAAATATATTGGATTTTCCAAACACATGAGGGTTGGTAAAGAAACAATATCATTAAGATTTATTGATTCCTATCGTCTCATGGGGTGTAGTTTAGACAAACTTGCTAAGAATTTGACTTCAGATAAATTTCTCGAGACTTAAAAGTATCATTCAGACTAAAGTTTGTTCAACCTCGCGATAAAAGAGGGGGTTTGCCTATACGAGTACATAAATTCCTTCACAAAATGACGAAACATGCTTGCTCACCAAATCATTCTTTTACAGTACACTGCAAAATAGTGGTATTGGTGATGGAGTATAAGCATACTCAAAATGTATGGGAAAAAATCAATCGTCAAACACTGGGCCAGTACTTGGATGTTTATTTAATAGCAGATGTGCTCCTGTTAACAAGTGCGTTCTCACGTACGAAAAACCCTTTCGGATTATCAGGGATATGCAAGAAGATGAGTATGTTTTGAGTGGAACAATTATTTCCTTATCTTTAAACAATTGAGTAAAATTTTGGTACCTCCAACTGACTAAAAATCGGTCATTGATCTATTTTTAAAAGAGTTTGAAAAGTTTTGGTGACTTAAGGTTGCATCATTACTCACTACGTGTGAAATGATAAAAAATTCACGGGAAAATGTCATCATCTTGCAGTCTTGGTTACCAATAGGCTTAAAGAAAATTGTGACGAGCATATAAGATTTAAAGTAAGGTATTAAAAACTGCTGACTGTTACTGTATGGAAATTCATAAGAATTTTCTTAGGAATAAATACTTACCAAAAACCAAATCAATTGACCGAATGAATGATGGCAACTTAGGTCGAACGCCCAATTTATCAACTAAAGATAGCTACACAGGCAGCTCAAGAGATAGCTTATCACCTAAACACAGAAGGCATCAGCTTAAAAGACAGCTTATCAGGTAAACAGACTGCTTTATCAGCTAAACGATAAGCTCAGCAGACAGCATATCAGCTAAAAAGATAGTTTACCAGGTAAACAGACGGGTTTATCAGCTAAACTGATAGCTCAACAGACAGCATATCGGCTCAACAAACAGAGTATCTGCTAAAAAGACAGCTCAACAAAAAGCATTACACAAAAGATAGACAGCTCATGAGCAAAAGCGACAGCTGAACAGACCACTAAGAACTGAGCAGGACCAAATATTCGAATTATTTCCTAGTGGACAAGGTTTTGAAGACAAAAGGTGACAGAATCTTTATTAAATGGCTATAATTTTCAAAGCATCATCATTCATGTATTAACAAAAATGATTTATTGTAACAAACATATCACAATAAACTCTACTATGGGATCTATGGGGCTTTCATCATTAAATTTACCTGGTACTTTTTGATTAACACGAGAAATTTTATATACACTATTTTTTCATAAATCAGGAAATGCCTTCGCAGATTGATCAACAACAGCAAGGCTCGCTGCTGGCAAGATCTAGTGGACAATGTGTGCAAGGATCCGTGGGGCCTTGGCTAGAAGCTAGTTTTGCGGAAGCTTGGTGCCCTACGGAAACCTTGTATACATGATGCGGAAAAGATGGACAAGATAGTGCGGGCACTCTACGGGACGGGGTTTTCCCGGTACGATGGAAGGTGGCGAGGCTCACGCTGATCAGCAAGGGGAAGGAAAATCCTGAATCGCCGTCTGCATACCGCCCGTTATGAATGCTAGACATGGCTGGGACAGTGCTCGAGAAACTCATCAAGAGAAGACTCACCGACGCGATTCATGCTGCTAGGGACCTATCTCCTTGGCAGTATGGCTTTTGAGCAGGACATTCTACCCTTGATGCAATTGCAGAGGTGGTCACCGTGGTCCAAAAGGCAGAGGCACATACTCGCACCAAGGGAGGGATCGTCCTGTTGGTGACACTCGACGTCAGGAAAGCCTTCAACTCTGCTAGATGGGTGGATATTCTGGATACGCTGGAAACCCCTTTCCAAGTTCTAGAATATCTAATCCAGCTTTTGAGGGACTACCTGAAGAACCCAAGTCTGCTCTACAATGCGACACAGGGCCAACAAAGGATGGAAATTACATCGGGTGTTGCCCAGGGATCTATCCTTGGTCAGGACCTATGGAACATGTCTTACGACGGGTTACTAAGACTGGAGATGCCAGATGAGTCGTGCTTGATTTGCTATGAGGATGATGTTGCGGCTCTGGACGCTGGATTTATGCTAGGTATGCTAATGTACCAAGTGAGGGACTGGATGACTCTCACAGGTTCAGTTTAGAGTTTGGAGAAAACCGAAGTGGTCATCTTGACAAAAAAGAAAATCTCTAGAGTAAGGATGATCAGTATTGGAGGCATACAAATCGAATCGAAGCCATATGTGAAGTACCTGGGTCTGCTGATCGATTCAAAGATGAGTCTCACTGAGCAAATTAGGGCCACGGCTGAGAAGGCTGCTTCAGGATTATCGGCTCTGGGTCGACTTATGACCAATGCAGGGGGACCCAGCCCATCAAGAAGACGCCTCTTGATGAGTGCTGTAGGCTCAGTGCTACTGTATGGAGCAGAGGTATAGGGCAACGCTCTCAGTAAGGAGGTAAACGTTCGGCACAGGTGCAGACGAGAGGATTACTGAGGATTGGATCTTCATATTCGACAGTCTCTGATACAGCGGTTACAGTTATTGCTGGCGTGATACCTGTGACCTTCCTTGCTAGAGAGCGCCACTCTATTTACCTGCGCTGAAATGAGGATGCGGGCGAGGTGGTTGTCCGGGAGGAGAGACAGCGCTCGCTCAACGATTGCCAGTACTCTTGAGTGAATTACACGAAGGGAAGGTGGACTGCACGCCTCATCCCGGATGTGCGGCTATTGCTACATTGAAGGCATGGTGAGACTGACTTCTATCTGATCAAGCTTTTGAACGCCCATGGGTGTTTGCAGTCTTACCTACACAAGATTGGTAAGTCATGGTCCCCCGATTGTCGGTTTTGCCCAGGAGAGAAAGACAATGCGTGCCACACATTTTTTGTGTGCGCAAAATGGGGCAGGCTGCGTAGCACCCTCTACGGGGGGACGGTAGAGCTCATCCCGGTTGACAAACGGAATCGGATGGCACATTATGCTCGGGCAATCCTGAAATATAAAAAGGACTCACAACAGCCGCGGGCGTTGAGGCTGGGGGATCGCTTTTCTGGCACTTCCTCCTCCCCTCTCCCCTCCCACTAGGAAAAGGATCCCCAAATTTGAAGGCGCCTCACGGCGTAACAAAACCAGACCTGGTCAGAAGTAATGTGTCAAACGGTTCAGGGCTGGGCTCTCGGGTTCACAGGGGAGGTGTTTAGTGGGTAGTCCAGTCGCCTTCTTGCGAGCATGGGAGTCCGACACTCTGTGTATAAATGGCATTCCCCTCCCAAACACAAAAACAAAAAAAAAACAAATATCATAATAAATGTCTTCAGTTTCTTTATTAAAGATAAATGAGTCTGTTACGATGTATAAAAGTTGTGCCCGACTACTATATTTATTTTTGATAAAACTATAATAGAAATCATGTATCAACGTTTTTGATGCATCAAGAATTACCATGTCAATATAAATTTGCCTTGTCATATTTTACATTAATTCTATCAATTTGAATAAGAACTTAGTCTTCATTTATTATTTTACAGCTATGAAAATTAGGTCAGCTAATGTATTCACACATTGACCGGGCTTGGGACCAGCTTCGGCGGGATTAAGGCGGAATATTAAGGGAAGGTGCTGTTTGATTTTTTTAATGAATGAAGTAAAATTAATATACACAGTAGTCTGTGTGGTCTAGTGGTTGGAGCATGAACGCATAAGCCGAAGGTCCCAGGTGCAAATCTCGTTGGGAGCAACGTGATTTAGCACAGGGGATTTTTCCGACAAACTACTAGTGTTCACTCAGTGGTGATATGTGCTGATTTAATCAGATCATATCATAGCTGAGCAGGCACATGGGAGCATGCTACTGACCAAACCAATTTCCGAAAAGAAAATCAATACGGTCATGTAAATGAGATACTCTAACTATCTCTAAGCGAAGGCCCGAGAGTGGCTGTAGTGCTACAAAGAAGAAAAATGTTATAGCGAGCTCTTTTCTTTTTCTAATATTTTTCCAATGGGTTGAGACCTTAACATTTACATAATTATCTACATTTTCCATGGTTTTCCCAAAATCTTCAAAATCATTTGTTGCCTTAGTACGCATTTCAGCATTTAAGTTTATATATTTTTTAACCATGGTGATTGACTGAACTCTATTGCACGATATGTTTTAACTAATTTCAGCCCTGTACCAAAACGCTGTTTTAAATTTCGATAGTGGATAATGTAATTGCGTTGATTTGAATCGGTTGCGATTAGTTTTTTACATTTCGAGGTTTTAAGACGTGGGATCCGACTTTTGGGACAAAATGAAAGATCATTGTGTATCTCATGGAGGTCTTCTGGATATTCTAAGTCAACCGATAGAATTAACCCTTTAGATGCATTGTTCTCAACATTCAGAACATCTAAAAATTGAATTTCCTCATTGCTTAGCCAGCAAAAACCGTCGATGGGTAAACATTGACGCATTGCCCAACCGTATAGATTATTTGCATCAATATACTGCTTTCAAGATCAGGGTTGTATGAATTTATATATTCATTGTTTACCTTTGAATATCTTTTAGTGCATTGACAGAGTCCTCCTATAATCCCCTGCTTCACGAAATTGTACATATCTTTATCTGTTAGCAATTCGAGATAAATTTAAGTGCTTTTGAGCATGCTATCCAAGCTGAGTGAAGGGGCCGTAAAATAATGGGCTAGATCTACTCCATAAATTTGCTGGCATACATTTTTGAACTTCTCAAAAATACCTGTTAACAGGAGCACATCTGCTATTAAATAAACATCCAAGTACTGGCCCAGTGTTTGACGATTGATTTTTTCCCATACATTTTGAGTATGCTTATACTCCATCACCAATACCACTATTTTGCAGTGTACTGTAAAAGAATGATTTGGTGAGCAAGCATGTTTCGTCATTTTGTGAAGGAATTTATGTACTCGTATAGGCAAACCCCCTCTTTTATCGCGAGGTTGAACAAACTTTAGTCTGAATGATACTTTTAAGTCTCGAGAAATTTATCTGAAGTCAAATTTTTAGCAAGTTTGTCTAAACTACACCCCATGAGACGATAGGAATCAATAAATCTTAATGATATTGTTTCTTTACCAACCCTCATGTGTTTGGAAAATCCAATATATTTTTCCTCATTTTTAAGGAATAACCTCAATGTTATCAGAATCTCCTCCGAAGTTCTGAAATATGAAATGAGCATCATATCCATAATACATTTGTTGTAAGCTGCACCTCTAAAGATTCCTGTCAAATGACAATGATCTCTTACTTTTCGCATTTTGGAGTCAAACTTTTCACCACAAATATGGCAAGATACTGCGTTTAAAAACTTTTCTTCCTCATCATCGAACAATTGCATGGGCTTGTTCACCTTCAAGATCCAAAATATACGTTTTTCATCTTCCTACAACTTAATTCGGAAAATCTTAGACCAATCGCTGCCTCTGAAGATTTCTAATTTATTAAAGGATGGATCATAGCTGCAAGTTCTATGATATGCAACGCTATATGGTGCATAACTGGGAGTAGTCTCTGTAAATGAACTATGAGGGTCTGGAGAACATGACTCTATTGGTTGCAGTAATGCTTCGAAACCAGCATAGACTATAAATGGAGCTTTGATCTGCTCTCCTACATTTCTAAACTTTAAATATTTTTCCTCGTCTGATGGTAAAATTACAATCATGTTTGATGTGCTCATTGTATCACTCAACGCTGGTAAATTTAATAAGGCACCCATCACAGATTTAAGATATGTGACCATCTGTACTCATTCCACTATTCACAAGCCGACTTAAATTTTTTATCCAGCAATAATGCCCAATTGTTCCTTTTTCATTTTCCACATAAAGTAGGTTTATATGTTTTCTAGAGGCTTGTCTGTTTTTGGAAAAATAGAATGGACCGTCATTAGACTTCTTTTTCCAGCCATATATATTTACGCTCACATTGTTTTTTCCTCGAAAATGCGAATCTCTTTGAAAGAAATAGGGGACGTTATACCTTCCAAATTTAAAACAGTTGAGTAATGGGGCGCTCCAGTTTTACTTTCAACAGGATGTCGAGCTGAAAAATAGCCCAAGCAAAACATGCATCATCGGATTCTTTTACATTTACGTATGTTCTTTTCAACATCACCTCTTTTGATAGAGGTAAACAAGCTCCTCCATGAAAGGGTGTATACTTATTTATGTTAACCTGTAAATAAAGGACCTGTTAAAATGCCCAGCCGCCATCCCTCTCTTGAAATTTCTCACTTTTTTTCAAGATGACAGCACAAAAATCTTTATGAACATACTCAACCAACCTCTGATAATGGTTACATTCTTTGTATTGAAAGATTTTAAACATTCATATCATTCTGGCTACTTAAAGAACATTTTATAAAAATGGCAAAAAGTTCTATGTTGACTTTTATAGTTGTGAGCTCTTGAAGTTGAGCACTAATAAGATCTTTAAAACAATGACTCAGTTCTTAAAAGCTCTTGAATGCTCAATTTCTCATTTTTGTTATTAATTTGGTACGTTTTTATTCGACTAGCAAATGCTTGTGAAATTTCTTCCACTTTGCCCTGATCACCACTATTGATTTCGGCTGCATTTATTTTATGCTCATTGCTCCTCAAATGGCTCTTGAAAAATTGTTGACCAACTTCAACATTGCAAAAATGACAGTGTTGTTTATTAGGAGTTTTATTGTATTTTCTTTTCAAGGGATGGATACAGACATCTAATTCTCTTACTGCTTAAATACTAACTCAATTAAATAAAACAGTGAAAACTAACTTTATATAAAGAAGTCTTAATCAACTCCCGACGTGGTCCAAGATTAGCTATGATGTATATTGCTCACAAATATTTGGATAGGAGAGCGGTCATCCTGAATATAGTATTTGGTCTTTATTATCCTTAACAAAGGGAAAGCTGTAAACTGTAGATGTTTTGCTACAAAGACATTGTTGTTCCTACGGTGAAATGTGTTGAAGCAGACTTTTCCATCCTATGAAGCTGACTGAAAGACTTTTACAAACTCAAGATAGAATAGATTTCGCCACGGAAACATATAAAACAAGTTGGGTAAACAGACCTACGCTCATGTCAGAAGGGTTTTGTATTCAATTTACAAAATGCAGTCACCAGATCAAGTCAAATCAAGAAACATTTCAAAGACGATTTTATTGGAGAAAATATGAAATACGAAGATCATACTTTTATTAACAAAGTTGAACGAATTTCGACTTCTAAGGTTTTTGGTATTGTTATACTCATAAATATCTCCCTTGATAATTATTTCAGATGTCCATCCGCGACGGAGGAAACACATTTTTCATGTATTTCCCCGCTGTACCCCCACTGAAGTAAAAACTGACAGTTTAACAACTGTTTTGAAAAGCTCCCATGAAAATTTTTATTTCATACTCATATCGGCTACGTTAGATGATTTTTTTTTCAGGGGCCACTCTCCTGTACTGTTATCATCGATTAATGGCCAATTTTTTCGAATCCTAGAATGGTTACAAAACCCTTTTGCTAGGAGCTCTCTCCCACCTCCTTGACTTGTATCACTTATGAGCATTAATTATAGGTACTCATCTTCAGTCATTCATCAAATTGAATCAAGTGTTCAAAACATGCACCTTAAACGTTGAAGTTGGGAAAAATAACTCAAAATTGTTCAATCTTCGCATTTAAAACAGCCACTATTTTGTTTTACGATTACTGATACCACTAGCTGAACCGATTCTTAAAGATATACATGACACCTATCATTCCTGAAATTTTCATGCAAATCCTAGCAAAACTGTAGTGTCTGAATCGGTAAAAAGTGCATGTTGTTCCATAGCCATATGTTGCCATAGTAATAAATGCAGCGCATATTGTTCCATAGTAATACAGGAAAATTCAAACCGCTATAACATCGCTAAATATGATTCAATCTTTATGAAACTTTCAGGATAGATCAATCTTATAAATAGGCATCTACTTACTGAATTTCATTGAATTTAAGGGTAGCGTTAAGATTTTATACAAGAAAACATAAAATCGATAAATCATACTATTACTAACAAAGTTGGGTGAATTGCGACTTCTAACGTATTTGTTGTTGTTGTACTCACCAAGGCCTACATTCCTGATTTTTTTCAGAATTTTCGGATCACAGGTGTCCAATCGCGAGGGGGAGGGACACAAATTTTTTGTGTATTTCCCCTCCCTGTGCGCCCCTCGAAGCAAATTTTGCCAAATTAGGACCTGTTTTGAAAAGTTCTCATTAAGACCTTTCATTTGATACCCATATCGGCTACCTTCAATGAAATTTTTTTTTGCGGGGGGTCACTCTCCTATATGGGGAGACCCCCCTTAAATACCTTATAAAATTTTTTTGTAGTTGAACTTTGAAGAGATCACCACTTTACATCTACACACAAAATTCGATGTTTCTAGCTCAAGCAATTTCCGAGAAAAACTGCTGTGACACACGGACGGACGGACGGACGGACGGACGGACGGACGGACGGACGGACGGACAGACGGACAGACGGACAGACTGGTCGCGAAACTAGTAGGGTTTTGTAAAATTATTTTACAAAACCCTAATAAGTTCTCCGCGAGGATAACTTCCCGAGCCAACTGAAGTCGAGGTTTAACGATGTATGTAACGCTTTATGTTTTGTAGCACACTTAGAAATTAGAATTAAGTAAGTTCTAAGCAGATCAACGAGCACTTTGCTGACAATGCATTCAATTAGTGTGCTGAAATGTCGAAAGCGTGCAATTAATTTCATCGAATCGGACCGGCAAATACTGATGAAAGTGTACCGGTTACAACTTTAGCCGGGCTGACGAGTTTATCAGATTTACTAAGCGAGCTTCCTGTATCGGATTCCATTTCGAGTGTAACGTCCCTAAATAAATCGTTACTGTTCCCCATACATTGGTAGCTGATGAATCCAAAAACCTATTATCTGTTCGTGATGATAATGTAGTAAGGCAACTAGTTAATGCGATAGAACAAACAAGCTCAGATCATATAGAATTAAAGCCACAATACGCTTATAATCAACTTAGCACAAATATAAATGGGTCGCCGGAATTATTGCAAGGCATTTATACGTTTAGGCCTACCGTATTTAATACTCCTCCTAGCCAACGGATACAAATTAACAATTCAGTAAATACAAATTCTCCTGTATCAACTCAACAACAGCAACCGAGAAGCTGTACGACACATCCACAGCAAATTCAAAATGAATTTCAACCTCCATCCGGCCAGAAGAGTATGGTTACCACAAGACACAAAGCGCAATTGAGCGCTCAACATCCAGTTATCACCGCGACACCAAACAGTAGCAAAATGGAGTTTGCTGCAAGTATGGACATTAAAGCGGAACTCGATATGAGACATGGATCAACAGGTGTAGGACATGTTTCGAATGTGATATCCCATAGAAATGTTGTAAACATAAATAATTATCACCCGGTGGATGCATCTACTCAACAAAATGCAACTACGCGCCAGCAACAAGCTGCAATGCAACCGCAGCAATATTACAAACAATCGCATATTCAAGTGCAGAAGGAAGCCCAAGGCAGAGCATATACACTAAATAGCACTGGCAGTTCAAGGGGTTGTCAAATGAAGCGAGAGATCCGAAGTATAAATATTATTAGTAAAGAAGGAGATGCATTCGAGTTGAGAGTAAAACACTTGAGGAAAAATGCGACAGCGCTTCATATGCAACATAAAAAAATTTAAGTATTAGTGAGCACAACATAAAATAATCGTAGTATGTGTGACATATTTCATTGCTCTGAGAGAGAGTTTCACAAAATAATAACGAAAAAACATCTTGCCAGATGTAAATTATTTTGTTTTCATGAAAAAATGCATCTGGCAACTGTTAGGAAGTTTCGTCCAGTCGTTAACTTGATCGAAATGTCAAGCGCCAAAATGAATTTGAAAAGTAAAGATCGAAAAGAATTAAGTTAACATTTTTTATTAATAGCTTAATATAATACTTTCACTTTTTGCATTTTCAATTCTTATAGAATCAATGGAAATGGGAGAAAAACGAAAATCTGTTGTTGGTGGGTACGTGGCACCATTGAAGGAGTTTGCGGTTCTTCCAAGAGATGTTGATATGTAAAATATTTTACAATTTTCAATCATTTATTCTTTTATTTTTCCTAGATAGATCGCGTGGGGTATCATAAATTTGTATTTTAGGAACAATAGTAAAAATGTCATCAACGGATCTATAATAGTTCCTTATTTGAATCTTTAGTTTATTTTCCATTACTATATTATGCTAATATAGGAGAAATTTTTGAACCCATTGGCGAGCCTGGTATTTGCTTATAAAATTTATTGTTCAACTTAAAGTGAGTATTATTTAAAAGAAATCTATTTGTTTAAATTAATGTGTTTTTTTTATTAAATAACATCATTTTCTTAGACTTTTCGAAACTGATTCAGTACTTATATTTGTAAATAAAGAGGTTCATCTAATGAAATCTTTACAAATTCATCATCTTCAACTTTATCTTTAAATTGCCAACGTTCTTTAAGGTTAGATTAGGGCTCGGTAGAGCTTTAGTTAAAACATCCTTCACAACCCTTCTAATGGAGAAGTAGGAGTCTCAATACATGAAACTACAATCCATAACAATCCAAAATACATGAAACTACAATCCATAGCAGCGAGCTAAATCTAAATTCGTTACATTGTATTTATACTTTTCATTCACATTAAAATATTGCAAATTAAAATCTTTGTCAACTGTATTTTTAACTTTACTTTTCAATCCATCCCAAGGATTTTTCTTTCTTTCTTGTATATCATGATTATATTTACATCTATCAACAATGATTGGGACTGGACCTTTATCAGACCTAGTTACCATAATATTAGGATGACTTTTAATAAATTTATGAATATTTGAAATCATTTTATTGGTTGATTGATTAAATTGATAATTTTCTTAACTTCTGATGGTACCTTTAAACATGTTAAATTTTTTATCCAACCTTCATTATAGAAATACTGTCAGAATTATTGTTATTTAAAGCTATTATCAAATTATCAGTTTGATTATGACTATTAAATCTACTTTGTCTATTAAAAATAAGTGAAGTTTTATCCTCAAAATGCTCTTTAAATCTGTTTTTAATTTGATTATGTTTAAAAAAATATAGTTCTTCAAATTTCTTAAAAAATTGTCGGTCTGACTCCGAAGTTAAATTTGAATTTAAATAATTTATATGTCAATTGATATCTCTTAATTTCAAACTTATCGTTTTTTGCAATTCTTAAACATAAAATATTTTAATGATCAATTACATTTTTTACTATGAAAAAATAATTTCGAAATTTTATTAAAAATACTGCAATATGGCTAGGATAAACATAGCGGTGTTTGCAAATATTAAACAAGTTGGGTAAACATACCTACGCTCATGTCAGAAGGGTTTTGTATTCAATTTACAAAATGCAGTCACCAGATCGAATCAAATCAAGAAACATTTCAAAGACGATTTTATTGGAGAAAATATGAAATACGAAGATCATACTTTTATTAACAAAGTTGAACGAATTTCGACTTCTAAGGTTTTTGGTATTGTTATACTCATAAATATCTCCCTTGATAATTATTTCAGATGTCCATCCGCGACGGAGGAAACACATTTTTCATGTATTTCCCCGCTGTACCCCCACTGAAGTAAAAACTGACAGTTTAACAACTGTTTTGAAAAGCTCCCATGAAAACTTTTATTTCATACTCATATCGGCTACGTTAGATGATTTTTTTTTCAGGGGCCACTCTCCTGTACTGTTATCATCGATTAATGGCAAATTTTTTCGAATCCTAGAATGGTTACAAAACCCTTTTGCTAGGAGCTCTCTCCCACCTCCTTGACTTGTATCACTTATGAGCATTAATTATAGGTACTCATCTTCAGTCATTCATCAAATTGAATCAAGTGTTCAAAACATGCACCTTAAACGTTGAAGTTGGGAAAAATAACTCAAAATTGTTCAATCTTCGCATTTAAAACAGCCACTATTTTGTTTTACGATTACTGATACCACTAGCTGAACCGATTCTCAAAGATATACATGACACCTATCATTCCTGAAATTTTCATGCAAATCCTAGCAAAACTGTAGTGTCTGAATCGGTAAAAAGTGCATGTTGTTCCATAGCCATATGTTGCCATAGTAATAAATGCAGCGCATATTGTTCCATAGTAATACAGGAAAATTCAAACCGCTATAACATCGCTAAATATGATTCAATCTTTATGAAACTTTCAGGATAGATCAATCTTATAAATAGGCATCTACTTACTGAATTTCATTGAATTTAAGGGTAGCGTTAAGATTTTATACAAGAAAACATAAAATCGATAAATCATACTATTACTAACAAAGTTGGGTGAATTGCGACTTCTAACGTATTTGTTGTTGTTGTACTCACCAAGGCCTACATTCCTGATTTTTTTCAGAATTTTCGGATCACAGGTGTCCAATCGCGAGGGGGGGGGACACAAATTTTTCGTGTATTTCCCCTCCCTGTGCGCCCCTCGAAGCAAATTTTGCCAAATTAAGACCTGTTTTGAAAAGTTCTCGTTAAGACTTTTCATTTGATACCCATATCGGCTACCTTCAATGAAATTTTTTTTTCGGGGGGTCACTCTCCTATATGGGGAGACCCCCCTTAAATACCTTATACAATTTTTTTGTAGTTGAACTTTGAAGAGATCACCACTTTACATCTAGACACAAAATTTGATGTTTCTAGCTCAAGCAATTTCCGAGAAAAACTGCTGTGACACACGGACGGACGGACGGACAGACGGACAGACGGACAGACTGGTCGCGAAACTAGTAGGGTTTTGTAAAATTATTTTACAAAACCCTAAAAACTTGTTTTCCTCCAGTGAATTGGCCAGCTCCTTCTTCAGTTAAACCCAGTGGTAAATTTCTTCCTTAGTGTGATGACCGAACACCCTCTAGATGAAATTTAAAAAAGTGCACGCGCTTGTCCATTTTTCCGATGAGATGATGCAATTCAATCTGCAGTGAGTGGTTGCTCCAATCGATTATTCATTATAAACAGCATATTCAATTTCAATACTTAATGTTCGGCAATATATGGAATACCTGCAAATTGATCATTTTTAATAGACATGTTTTTAAAGGATATTTTATTCTCAACACATACAAACCAGGCATCCTTGTTTTCTCTGAACGTAACGCACATACAACCAAATTTCACTGGAAAGTACATGAAAGACTTATCCTGCGAATCCATCAACACTTTGATATGACTAATCGGTAAAGGTCAAATATTCACTAGATCCATATCAAATTAAGTATATGAATTAATGCTAGATAGTTGCTACTAAGAGTTAATTGCACCCATTTCCATAATGCCCTAACTATTCAATACAAATAGGCCATCACGGAGATAAATACGATTACTCTCAATCGCGCCAATCCTGAAAACAATTATTATTTAAACATAACTTTTCACCCCGTGTTTGTAACTTTACGGAAAGGTCTTCACTATCACTTTTACCACATAACTCTTTTTGTTCTCAAAAGTCTTCACTTCAATCACTACAGGTAATTGCACACATTTACAAAATGTCCTAACTATTTAATGCTAATAGGACATGCCGGAAATAATTACAGTCACTCTATATTCCTGAAACACAATAATTAAATAAGACTTTTCGCGCCACAACTTTGCAAAAAGTTAATCTGCCAAGGTCAAATATTCACTTCAATTAAACTAGATGTTTGCTGTTATTAAGAGTTAATTGCATCCGTTTCCATAATGACCTAACTATTCAATACAAATAGGCCATTACGAAAATAAATACGATTGCTCTCATATTTGATTCATGAAACACAATAAATTACACAAACTTTTCAACATACAGTTGAAGCTTTGCGAAGAGGAAATCGATCCTCGCTATCACTTTTGACGCACAATTCATTTATTTCTCACTAGTATTCACTAAATCAACTACGCGGAACTCATTTTGATAATTATATAGTAAGGATTTAATCCGGTATACACTGAATTAGTAAATTTATTTACGATTCGCACTCGCGTAAGTCACTTCTTCACAACTGACATTTCTCAAACTGTCAAAAGAATCGTCAAAATTGTCGTGAGTAATTTTGATGCTCGTTAAGTTGGAATGAACCAATCATAATTAAGGATAATCTTTTATCTCCTGTACACGCTAAGAAATTTCAAAATTGCGTCATGCTATCTTATTCTACCGCGTTCTCAGCAAATTTTCAACTACATATGTTTTGCTGGGTATATATACATTTTACTCTCGCAAATACACTTAATATTTTATGTTGTGGGTTGTTTACAGTTAGAATGGAAAATCGTTCACAGTGCCAGTGCTATTTAGTGTATATGCTCTGCCCAAGGTAACCAGCCACACATTCAGCCGCATCCGCCAACACATAGCACATTTGGATACGATCGCGAACACAATATAGGACAATCGGAAAAAGTGTCCAGCAGATATCAGGACGGCAGTAGAAATGTAGACGGAAGTGGGGGAGCAGGTATACCATATGTTGAGCAACATAAATCGAATCTGTCATCTGCATCGAAGCAACAGCAGCAACAACAACAACATCAACCATCATCGCGTCATAGCTCATCAAATGTTTCATCGTTCCATCACCATATTATGGCATTTAAAGCTCGCAAGATGCCAGCTCACACGACACGCGGGTAATGCAGTGAATGCGATGAACTGGTGGAACATCGAAAAGCTCCCTTATATGAAAGCGTGGCCACCAGAGGGGATATAAGACCCCGGATGGAGCTTGGGAAGCTCTCTTTTTCACTTGGCATTTTCCCAAGAGGGAGCACGAATTTTGGGCGGAATTTGTGGAGGTTAGAACGAATTCTAGGATTGATCGGGGAATCAAGGAGGCTTTCGGATCAGCGAGGAGAGCGTTTTTCTACGACCCAGGTGGATCGACAGCAGAAGTTGGCGGCAGCAAGATTGGGAGCCCCCCGAGTCGAACAAGCCGGTTGAAGGGTGCAAGCTTGGTATAATTTTACATATACTTCTTTTTTAAGTATCCTTTGTATATTATTAAACCGTGTAATTAAATTGTTTTGTGATTCAGAAAAAGAAAGAAAAACATTTGGGTGAAGTAGTGAATTAGAAATTGTGAAGTTGGCTCGGGAAGCGAGGTGGCATTCCCGTACGAGCGACGCCCCGTGTGTGGAAGGCTCGAGGGCGCTTTGCCGCCACGTGGTGTGACTCCGAGGTTCGTCAGGGCTCATCCCTTGTCCTAGGTTCCCCCGCCTTAGTTGTGGTTGCGGTTAGGGACGATAGGCGGTGCATGAGCGCATTGCGCGTCGTGTCGCGGACAGTGTCGGTGCGAGCCTTTTGGCGAGTCGTGATTCTCGCTCAGCGACTACTGTGGGGCCCATTGGCAAAGCGAGTGGCGCACGGCTCCTCTCCATTGGGCTAACCGGGTCCGAGGGCCCCAGTCAGGAGCTTCACCAGAGGGCACGGAAGCGATATTCAGTAACGAAATTGTTACATTTGGCGCCCAACGTGGGGCCGTAAAGTTGAGTTTTAGTGGTTACGAAAAAAGTGAAAGTTTTGAAGTGATCGTGTAATATTGCGGGAGTGTGTAGAACAGTGGAAAGTACTCAGTGTAAGTGGAAAAAAAAGGACGAACGTGAGTGTTGTGCTTTCCATTTGCGGGAGTGTGATTTTGGGTGAAGTGGCCTGTACAATTGGCGGAAAAAACGGGTGTGAGAGTAGTGGTTGTTTTTGCGGGAGTGTGAATTTGAGCCTAAGATAGTATTATTACCTTTGTAAAACAAATAAAGATAGATTATTTTCTTTTAATCCAGTAGAAATTAAGTTTACTTACATAGTGGTTAAGGATAACATTAAGCACGGTACAGGGAATATGGCACAGGTCGGGCGTTACATGGTGGATCGACTCAGCAAGGAGGAGCTTACATATGAGCTGCATATCCGGGGATCGGAGACTGGTACGGTCGAGACCATGTGGAAGATGCTGCGCGATGCCGTTCGGGGAGAGGGCTCAGCGAACACTTCCAACATCACTAAGAAGTACCCCCACACCTACGAAGAGGACATGGAAGCGGTGAAGGAAAAATTCCAGGAGATCCGGACCATGATGGAGGCGTTCAAAGGCAGTACTCGATCTTCAGACTTCCTAAAAATCAAGGCCAAGATAAGGTTTGCGATCCGGAGGCTGGAGAATGCACCGTGGGAGGAAGAGGACTCGGACGAGGAGGCCGACAATTTGAAGAGGCAGCTAGTGATGGCGTTGGGCCAGCTGGAGGGGAAGGTTGAAGATGTGGAGGATGAGACGCACGATGCTGGTGCTTTGGAAATACCGGTTGGACAAGGGTTCCAGGATGGGAAGTCGGATGAGGACATAGAGACCCCACTAGAAAAATCGAGTGAACATGGTCAACCGGAAATGGCTAACGTTCTAGAGGAAATCGGGAGGATTGAGCCTCTACAGCCAATAAGTCGTCTGGACTCTACGATTCCCAAAGGGCTAGACGTTCATAAATGGGGCTTGAAATTCTGCGGAGACTCTGGATCCTTGAGTGCGTTCCTGGAGCGGGTTGAGGAGCTACGATTAGCTCGGGGAGTGTCCAGCGCGCGGCTCTACCAATCAGCCGTGGAGTTGTTTGAAGGCCGGGCACTAGTGTGGTTTCGTGCCAACCGGGCTAGGGTGAGCTCATGGGCGGAATTGGTGGTAGAACTGCGGGCCGAATTTCTTCCTCCAAATTATGATCGGAAATTGCTGGAGGAAATCGAGGAACGCACTCAGGGTCCTGACGAGTCTGTAGGGATGTATGTCGTGACCATGGAGGGATTATTTCGCCAGAGAACAATCTCCTGCTCTGAGGAGGACAAGCTGGAGATACTACGAGCGAATCTTACACCCTTCTACCAGACGCAACTGTCCTTGCAGGCAGTTAAAACTGTAGCTGACCTCGTAAAACTGGGCCGAAACTTGGAGACCACGCGGGCTCGGTAGAAGCATATCGACCTCCACCGCTCACGGGCCGACAGCAATTGCTGGAATCTGATGTGGCCTACGTGGGGAGACAAGGACCGACGAGAGTGGCAGCGATACACAATCGGGAAATATAGTGCTAGAACTGTAAGGGCTTCGGCCACACTTCAAGGGAGTGTTCGGCGCCGTGGAAATGTTTTGGGTGCAGCCGGGAAGGAGTGAGGAGAAGCGATTGCCCGAACTGCCGCCAGGTGGGAAGGTCGAGCAGGCCGAGACAGCGGGAGAACACCCCAGGGCATAGAAGGGGAGGTGAGCGAATGGGGGGAGAAAGACCATCGCAGGCGGCCCCACCATATGTAACGTCGGAAAACTTCCGCGGTGCTCAGTAGGCGGCGAACCGAGCACGTATAGTGGGGGAGAAGGCACCGCGGGGCCGGGAGTGGCTTTTTTGTTGGAGGAGAAGGGTGGGGACAATAGACCGCATTTGGAAGTGGAGGTTTTGGGTAACAGACTGCTGGGGCTCGTAGACTCTGGAGCAACCCATACCATCTTGGGAGGACCCAGCTGGGAGCGGTTACGGACGCAAGGGCTCACACCTCGGAGGGCGGGACGCACGGCTATAAGACTAGCGGACAGTGGTTGCATTGCGAGCGAAGGAGACATATGGGTCCCACTAACTGTAAAAGGGGTCACGAGGTGGTTGAGGGTACTAGTTGTGCCAGCTGTTCCCCAAGCACTGATTCTAGGGGTTGACTTCTTACGTTTATTCCGGATCACCCTGGATCTCGGCCGGGAGTCGTGGGAGTTTTCGGCAGTGGCCTCGTTAGAGATATTGCATGTTAACTCCACTCGAGGAGGTGAGCCTAGAAGCGCTAGTAGCAGAAGAGTTTCGGTTGATGGGGGATGGCCTGGGGTGTGCACGAGGGGTTGAGCATGTCATCAAGACCTCGGCCGAGCCGATAAAGCAGCGATATTACTCCGTGTCTCTGGCAGTGCAGGCGCACATCAACGAGGAGTTGGACGAGATGCTGTGGCTGGGGGTTGTGGAACCTTCCGGAAGTCCATGGTCATCACCCATCCTGCTAGTGAAGAAGAAGGATGGGAAATCTCGCTTTTGTGTGGACTTTCGGAAGCTGAACAGTGTGTCCGAACGAGACGCCTACCCCCTACCATACATCGCCACCACATTAGACAAGTTACGGGCAGCCCGTTACCTCTCCTCGTTGGATATTAAATCCGCTTATTGGCAGATTCCGATGGCAGAGGCATCTAAGTCCCTCACAGCATTCACGGTGCCTGGTCGGGGCTTATTTCACTTTAACCGCATGCCGTTTGGGTTGCACAACGCTCCGGCAACATGGCAGCGTTTCGTTGATCGGATCTTGGGACCGGAATTGGAGCCATATGTGTTTGTCTACTTGGACGACGTGATAGTGGTCACTGAGGATTTCAACAAACACCTAGAAATCCTCCGGGTGGTACTATCACGTCTCAGGGAGGCCGGACTAAGGGTTTCACGGGAGAAGTGCGAGTTTTGTCGGCCGCAGCCCAAATACTTGGGATATGTAGTAGACGAAAGTGGACTACACGTCGACCCGGAGAAAGTAGAATGTATACTACACATCCCCCGGCCGAACAACGTGAAGAAGGTCCGGCAATTTCTTGGCATGGTGTCTTCGTACCGGCGGTTCATCCCGGACCACGCAACGTTGACAGTGCCACTCACGAATCTTCTCCGCAAGAATAAGAGGTTCGAGTGGACGGAGCAATGCGAGCTAGCTTTCTTGCGCTGCAAGACGATACTATCAACGGCACCCATCCTCACATGCCCGGATTTCTCCCTGCCGTTCAAGGTGCAAACTGATGCTTCAGACCATGGGATCGGAGTGGTGTTGAGCCAGAGCCACCCAGAGGGCGAAAAGGTAGTAGGCTACCTTAGCCGTGGCCTTTCCAAGGCAGAGAGGAATTACTCCACGACCGAAAAGGAGTGTCTGGCGGTGCTGTGGGTCGTGGAAAAGCTCAGGCCCTACTTGGAAGGGTCGCACTTTACGGTGGTTACCGACCACCACTCGCTGGTGTGGCTTAATAATCTGCGATACCCAAACGGTCGGCTGGCGCGCTGGGCGGTGAGGCTCCAGCAATTCGACTATAACGTCATTCACCGGAAGGTTAAGGAGCATGTGGTCCCCGATGCCCTGTCGCGAGCAATTCCGGAGGTCTGCGCGATAGGAGGGGAAACCCAAGGGGACAAGTGGGTAGATGGCTTGCGGGCTAAGATATTGGGAGAACCCGATAAGTTCCCCGACTAGCGAATGGAAGGGGAGACTTTATGGAGACATCTACCCGGTAGACATGCGGGGTTGGCGGGGAATTCGTGGAAACAGGTGGTTTCCAAAAACGAGCGGCAGGCCATCCTCCTGCAATACCATGACGATGCCACGGCTGGGCACATGGGGGTCAGTCGGACGTACGACCGGATTGCCCAGCGATTCTACTGGCCAAAAATGAGGACCGACGTTTGCCGATATGTGGGGCGGTGAAAGATCTGCCAAGCGACCAAGATTGAACGGAGATCTCCTTATGGACCGATGTCTTCCAGAGCGGGGTTAGCCAAAGAACCATGGGAGGTTATTTGCATAGACCTGGTTGGACCCTTGCGACGTTCCACTCAGAGGAACACGTATATATTGACCATGGTCGACTATTTTTCGAAGATGCCCCGGCAAGCGACGGCAGCTCATGTTGCGAGATTGCTCGAGGAGCGAATTTTCCTGTTGTTCGGGGTTCCCGGTTTGATTGTCTGCGACAATGGGGTACAATTTAGGTCCAAAGAGATGGACAAACTGGTGACCGGGTATGGAGGCCGCATACAGTTTACGCCCTTCTACCACCCCCAGGCCAATCCCGCAGAGCGGATTAATCAGACAATCAAGCAGACGTTGAGGGCATATGTGGGGGAGAAGAACCATCGAAAATGGGACGTTCAATTACCAAAGATTGGATGTGCATTGCATACATATACGCATGAAGACATGGGAAGTACTCCATACTTCATAAACTTTGGTCGGGAGATGGTGGTTACGCGGAAGGGGCCAAGCTCACTCACGGACGAGAACATGCTGCAAAATCTCGCAGAGAGGGCCGCAAATCTAGTGGAAGTAAGAGAGGACGTGCTTAGGCGTTTAAAGGAGGCCGCAAGGAAAAGCACCCAACGGTACAATCTTCGGAGGCGGACTCCCCCCTTCCTCCCCAATGATTTGGTGTGGAGGAGGAATTTTGGTTTGTTGGATGCGGCCCAGTACTACTCGGCTAAACTGACACCGGAGCACCTTGGCCCTTTCAGAATTGAGAAACGCGAGTCCCCAGCCCTTTTCAGACTAGTGGATATGAATGGAAAAAGTGCAGGGACCTGGCACGCAAAGGACATCAAGCCATACCTATCCTGAGACAGCGAGCAATGTCGAGTGTGCGAGGTAGGCCGGTGACCGAATTAGCAAATAAGTTAGTTAATAAGTTCAATTAGTAAGATGGTGGAGGGTCCTAGCGCTAAGTTCTTAAGTTGGTGGTGGGTTAATTTAATATTAATAACTTAAATGGTAAATCGATTATGCGTGACCTGTACAATCGAGCGGCTAGTAAGTCATGTCCCCGACAACGCGTGTCGGTACGCGCACGGTGCGGTTATAGGACTCCGTAGTCCTCGTGGTTCTTCCTATCGGGATTTGTCCATTGGGCTATTTACGCCAAACCACGTTTTTCTCTCCGGGAGACGCGAAGCTTTCGGTTAAAGAAGCCGTCGGATGGAAATCGTACTGGTGGTTGCACATTTTTGCCAGGCAAAGGTGTTACGAGCCTGAGACCGGTTACTGTGTACATGAAAGTACGCAAGACTTAAGAAACTTCTTAATTTGGCCTGTATTAGAGGTGGATTATATTACGGTTTAGATTATATATAAAGTGTGTCAGACTCGTAGATTAGACTATAGGGCGAAGGAATTAAGCAGTACGTAGATTATAATTTAGAATCTAGGGAATTGAGCTCAGAGTAATTAGAATTTAGGATATATATATATATATATATATATATATATATATATATATATATATATATATACATATATATATATATATATATATATATATATATATATATATATATATATGTATGCACAGAATTAAGATAATATTAAAATTTGGGATATAGGACAATTTAAAATATTCTAGACGGCACAACAGGAAGAATCTAGTTGTTTAGGAATTGAAATTTATACCGTCTCCGTTTAGTCGTCGCTACGTTGTCAGCTGGAGAGACCTAAAAAAAAAAACAAAAAAAGTCAGCTTGAAGTTAGAGCAGCTAGGCAATATTACGAAGTTAGTAGGAAAAGGGTCAAGAAATCCTGGATGGATGTCCCCAAAGGCTAAGATGGGCGTAGGTTTATTCTATCTAATTGGTGATGGGTTCGTTAACCGCTAGATGTATGGAAATGGGATATGGTTAGAGTGTAATATAGAAGCGTCAGGAGTATGAACATATGGACGGGTAGCTACCGTTAGTTCAGGCACGGTGTTTTTTTTTTTTTTTGTGGTAGGGAGGTGAAGACATTTACGCCCGCCGAGTCTGGCAGTGTGGGACTCCCATGGAGGATACCCTTGGACTACCCACTAAACACCTCCCCTGTCAATCTGAGAACCTAGTCTGGAACCGTTTGACACATTACTTCGGGCCAGGTTTCGTTACGCCGTGGGGCGCCTTCAAGCTGGGGAGTCCCTTTCCTAGCGGGAGGGGAGAGGGGAAGAGGAAATGCCAGAAGAGCGATCCCCCAGCCCCAGCGCCTTCGGCTGCTGTGAGTCCCTTTTATCTTTTAGGACTGCCCGAGCATAATGTGCCACCTGGTTCCATTTGTCAACCGATTCGAGCATCACCGCAACTATATTATCCGGGGTGAGCTCTCCCGTCTGCCTGTAGGGTTCCCTTCGCAGCCTGAACCATTTGGTACACGCAAAAAATGTGTGACAGGCATTGTCCTCCTCTCCTGGGCAAAACCGACAATCGGGAGACCGTGAATTACCAATCTTGTGTAGGTAAGACTGAAAACACCCGTGCCCGCTCAAAAGCTGGGTCAGATAGAAGTCAGTCTCACCATGCCTTCGATTTAGCCACGGTCTCACATCCGGGATGAGGCGCGCAGTCCACCTTCCCTTCGTGGAATTCACCCAAGTCTGCTGCCAATCGTTGAGCGAGCGTTGTCTCTCCTCACGGACAACATTCTCACTCGCGTCCTCGTTTCGTTGTAGGGAAATAGCGCAGCGCTCTCTAGCAAGGAGGGCGACAGGTATCACGCCTGCAATCACTCTCACCGCCGAGTCGGAGACTGTTGGATACGAAGATGCAATTCTCAGTGCTCCTCTTCTCTGTATCTGTGCCAATCGTTTTCGGTATACCTCCTTGCTGAGAGCGTCGCCCCATACCTCTGCTCTGTACAGTAGCACTGACCCTACAGCCTTCATCAAGAGGCGTCTTTTTGATGGGCTGGGTCCCCCTACGTTGGCCATAAGTCGACTCAGGGCCATATTCCCGAAGCAGCCTTCTCAGCCGTTGCCCTGATTTGCTCAGAGAAACTCATCTTCGAGTCGCTCAGTAGCCCCAGGTACTTCCCCGCCGGCTTCGATTCGATCTGTATATCTCCAATACTGATCATCCTTACTCTAGGGATTCTCTTTTTTGTCAAGATGACTACTTCGGTTTTCTCCAGTGCTAAACTGAGCCCACGAGTAGTCATCCAGCCCTCACTCAGCGCATTAGCATACCTAGCCTAAGTTGCGCTTGTTCAATGGTGCGTCCAGCGACCAGAGCCGCAACATCATCCGCATAGCCGACCAAGCGCGACTCATCTGGCATCTCAAGTCTCAGTAACCCGTCGTAAGACACCTTCCACAGGTCCAGACTAAGGATAGATCCCTGGGCAACACCCGATGTAATTTCCATCCTTCGTTGGCCCTGTGTCGTGTCGTAGAGCAGGCTTCGGTCTTTTAGGTAGTTCCTCAAAAGCCGCATTAGATATTCTGGAACTTGAAAAGAGTTTTCCAGCGTGTCCAGAATATCCACCCATCTAGCGGAGTTGAAGGCATTCCTGACGTCGAGTGTCGCCAACAGGACGATCCGTCGCTTGGTGCGACTACATGCCTCTGCCTTTTGGACCGCGTTCACCACCTCTGCAATCGCATCAATGGTAGAACGTCCTGCTCTAAAGCCGTACTGCCGAGGAGATAGGTCCCCAGCAGCACGAATCGCGTCAGTGAGCCTTCCCTTGATGAGTTTCTCTAGCACTTTCCCAGCCGTGTCTAGCATGCATAACGGGCGGTATACAGACGGCGATTCGGGATTTCCCTTCCCCTTGCTGATCAGCGTGAGCCTCGCCACCTTCCATCGTACCGGGAAAACTCCGTTCCGTAGGCAAGCGTTGAATGTGCTGAGCAGCAAGTCAGGACAATGGTGATAGACGAGCTGCAAAACCTCAGCTGGAACACCATCTGGACCTGGAGCCTTCCTCGCTTTCAGGGAGAGGACTGCCTCCTCCAGTTCCAGCTGTGTGAAGAGTGGGCACTCGACCGCTGTTTCACCACGGAGAGCGTCAACACAGACGGGGTGGGCGGGGAAGTGTCCCCGCACTATCGCGTCCATCTTTCCGCGTCATGTATACAAGGCTTCCGTAGGGCACCAAGTTTCCCCATGACCAGCTTGTAGCCAAGGCCCCACGGATCCCTATTTACATCGTCCACGAGGTCTTACCAGCATCGGGCCTTGCTCTTGTTAATAAGCCTGCGAAGATATTTCCTGCCGGACCTATATGCTGCTAGCCTAGTACCTGCCTCCTCCCGTGTTCACGCCCGCTGGGTCTCTCACCGAAGTTTGTGACACTCGCTTCTTCGTTCGGGGATCTCGTTTGACCACCAGTATACTGGAGGCTTACCGTGTCGGGGTCTCCGACGGGGCATGGAAGACTCGCAAGCAGCTATGATGGTACTCATAGTTGAGTTCACCAAGTCCTTGGCTGTGGGCCCTCCACTCCCTGGCGGAGCTCCCAGCAACGGTGCGCCTGCCGTAAGCGCGTCAGCAAACCTCTCAACGTCCATCCTCCCAGTCCTCCATCCGAGGATTGAAGTTTGGGCATATGCACGCAGAGCGGCACTGTCGTGAATCTCAACCGCTATATACTGGTGATCGCTAGCCGAGTAGTCCTCTAGTACTCGCCAGTTGTGTACTCTAGGTACCAGCGACTCCAAAGCGAGTGTCACATCGGGTATGGTTCCTACGCAACCCCATCGGCGGAAAGTAGGGGTGTTACCAGTATTTAAGACAAAAAGCGCTTTTCTGGCCGCCATGTCCAAGATTTGCTTTCCCCTTGGGTCGGATTGTGGCATACCCCATTCAATAGCTCTAGCATTGAAGTCTCCCCCGACCAGCATGTGGCCCTCTGTGTTCGAGACAGCGTCCTCCAGGGCATCGAATTTGGTTCAAAAAGATCGCATTGCCTCGTTAGGCGTCAGATAAACACTGAAATATGTTATCCCTGAACACCGCACCCACACAAAACCATCCCCGCGTCCATGGCCCTGCGCCTAAAGGCGGGCGCTGTCTCGAACCCAGATGGCCGAGGTACCAGATTTGTGAGGGTACCACGCTTGCGAGTCCTTGTTATGATGTTGCTCGCTCAGCAACAGGAGGTCAGCTTTCTTATCCCTCGCAAACTGCTCAAGTAGGTCCTGGGCGTTTGTGCTTCGGTGCGAATTGACCTGCAGGATACGGATCATTTGAGTATCGATTTGGCTTTAGTTAGGGCCTCCTTGAAAACCCAGCATCTCCCTGTCCTGCTTAGCATCCTTGCAAAGAATGCATTTTGCCTCGTTCGTGCACTCCTTCCTTTTGTGCCCCGTTTCACCACATTTGTAGCACAGAGATCTCCTGTCGGGTCCCCTACAGCCATACGCGGTGTGTCCGTATTCGAGGCATCTGAAGCAGCGGATAGGGATCGCCCTTCTCCGTATCCTGCAGATCACCCAACCTATCTTAATATTGCCCTTCGCCAGGGTTTACTGGGCGTCTTTATCAGCTAGTTCGACAATAGCCATGCGTTGCCCCCTTGTGTTTTCACGTGTCAATCTTGCCTTGACTTCTCTTAAGCTGGGGAACTCCCTCCTGATGGCATCCTCTTCTTCAGCTTTGTCCGTGACGCAGTCGAGGTCCCTGATTTCCAGGGTGGCCATTGGTTCGAGCGAGGCAACCGTTGCCGCATCTCCAAGAACCTTTTGAACCGCGTCACGGAATGCATCTTTGTTTGTGGCCTCTGGCCCGAATCCCACCAGCAGGCCACCGGTCCGGGTTGGTAGAACTGCTTTGATGGCAGTTTTGGTGTCGTCTGGCTTGACCGCTTCTTTAATTTCACGGAGAACATCTGCGTAGGTTCGGCCCTTAGTGGGTTTAATAAGCAGTGCCTCTCGCAAAGGTTTGCGCCGCGGTTTGCTTTTTGTTTTCTGCGGTATATCGGGGGGTTCTTTGTTCTTCTGTTCGTGGTGGAGCTCGTTGTCAGTTTTTTCTAGGAGTAGCTTTTTGGCCGCTTTTTTCGCTGCCTTGTTTCGCACCACATGAAACTCCTCGCGTGGAGTGTCAACTTCGTTTATGGTCTCGTCCTTCCTCCTTTTCTCACGCTCGCCTTCAATTGGGCTACCGGCCATTCTTTTGCTGCTGCTAGGACCCACTGATGCCTCGAGGGAGAGTGTGTCTTTTTGATGCTTTTCGGTTGCAAGCCACCTCCGCCTGTAGTGCGTTATGCGGTCAAAAAGCTCCTCCAGTTCAAGAATGCCATTCTTGACACTCTTGCCTATGTTTTTCTGCACTTCGCAGGCAGCCCTCAGTTGTTTGACGATAGTCCCCGCTTTCCGAGTAAGCCGCGCTTCTTTGGCGCGATCAAGGGCGATTGTGTTATTTGGCGCCACCTCTTGGGAGAGGCCCCCGTTTCTTAGCCCTTTTGCTTCTATCGCTTGGGTCGCGTTGGAAGTGGCGTCGGCCAACGGCAAAACTTCTCCCTCCCCCAGTCTTACACTGGCCTCTGTTGGTGTCGCAGCTTGATCCGGATTGTGTACGTCTTGCACTGGACGCTCCGGGGTGCGCAAAGTCCATCTGCTGCGCCCAAAAGGACCGAAGCCTGCTCTACGACACGACACAGGGCCAACGAAGGATGGCGGTTACATCGGGTGTTGCCCAGGGATCTATCCTTGGTCCGGACCTGTGGAACGTGTCTTACGACGGGCTACTGAGACTTGAGATGCCAGATGAGTCGCGCTTGGTCGGCTATGCGGATGATGTTGCGGCTCTGGTCGCCGGACGCACCGTTGAACAAGCGCAACTTAGGCTAGGTATGCTAATGCGCCGAGTGAGGGACTGGATGACTACTCGCGGGCTCAGTCTAGCACTGGAGAAAACCGAAGTGGTCATCTTGACAAAAAAGAGAATCCCTAGAGTAAGGATGATCAGTATTGGAGATATACAGATCGAATCGAAGCCAGCGGTGAAGTACCTGGGGCTACTGATCGACTCGAAGATGAGTTTCTCTGAGCAAATCAGGGCAACGGCTGAGAAGGCTGCTTCGGGAATATCGGCCCTGAGTCGACTTATGGCCAACGTAGGGGGACCCAGCCCATCAAGAAAACGCCTTTTGATGAGTGCTGTAGGGTCAGTGCTACTGTACGGAGCAGAGGTATGGGGCGACGCTCTCAGCAAGGAGGTATACCGAAAACGATTGGCACAGGTACAGAGAAGAGGAGCACTGAGAATTGCATCTTCGTATCCAACAGTCTCCGACTCGGCGGTGAGAGTGATTGCAGGCGTGATACCTGTCGCCCTCCTTGCTAGAGAGCGCCGCGCTATTTACCTGCGCCGAAACGAGGATGCGAGAGAGATGGTTGTCCGCGAGGAGAGACAACGCTCGCTCAACGATTGGCAGCAGTCTTGGAGGAATTGCACGAAGGGAAGGTGGACTGCGCGCCTCATCCCGGATGTGAGACCGTGGCTAAATCGAAGGCATGGTGAGACTGACTTCTATCTGACCCAGCTTTTGAGCGGGCACGGGTGTTTTCAGTCTTACCTGCACAAGATCGGCAAGTCACGGTCTCCCGATTGTCGGTTTTGCCCAGGAGAGGAGGACAATGCCTGTCACACATTTTTTGCGTGTACGAAATGGGCCAGGCTGCGAAGGGAACTCTACAGGGAGACGGGAGAGCTCACCCCGGATAATGTAGTTGCGGTGATGCTCGAATCGGTTGACAAATGAAACCAGGTGGCACATTATGCTCGGGCAGTCCTAAAATATAAAAGGGACTCACAGCAGCCGAAGGCGCTGGGGCTGGGGGATCGCTCTTCTGGCAATTCCTCTTCCCCCCTCCCCTCCCGCTAGGAAAGGGACTCCCCAGCTTGAAGGCGCCCCACGGCGTAACAAAACGAGACCTGGCCCGAAGTAATGTGTCAAACGGTTCCAGGCTAGGTTCTCAGATTGACAGGGGAGGTGTTTAGTGGGTAGTCCAAAGGTATCCTCCATGGGAGTCCCACACTGCCAGACTTGGCGGGCATTAATGCCTTCACCTCCCTACCACAAAAAAAAAAAAAAAAAAAAAAGGCCGCAATGATGCCAGGTTCTTTCGTTCGTTAGTCCGTCTGTGGTCTGTCTCCGATGATGTCGACCTTGACAGTGTTTCTGGGGTTTGCTGCCTGAAAGGGTTCTCCGTGCTAGCGTCCTGTTTGCTTGTAGTTATATCTGCTACAGAAGCCAAGTTCACCACTCCTATAACATTGCAGTCGCTGGATGACGAAGGCCGGGAGCCTGCTCGCTCACTACCCTCTGCTGCCGGTACTGGGGATCCGACCCCCTGCACCGTAATTTGGTTCTCATTGTGGACCTGCATTGTTTGGTTTTCTGCCTGGGTTTCCGTTTACATAGCATTTTACATACTGCCAGGATATATGGATAATTGATGACGCCATATATTTCGTCATGTCACAGTGAAGATCATTGACACTCAGGGTTTTATTCCTGAGACTCTCCCTTCAATGCCGACCATTGTCACGGTGTTGGAGTGTAGTGGTAGATGGGCAGGAGCTAAGCCTCGGTGAAAGAATTCAACCAGGAGAGGAATATAGGGTTGTTAAAATATAAAATATATAGGGTAGCGTCGTTCAAGTAGATAGCATCCTAAACTTAGATAAGTTATAAGCAGATAGAGTAGAAGGCCGTAGTTGAATAATGAGTTTATTAGAGCCATCAACTAATCTGGGAGACAGGCAGAATAGCATTACAAGCATTAGAATAGTTTATAGAGATTCGACTTCAACATTTTAATTAGCAAAATTAGTGAATTTCGAAGAAATTCCCTTGAAGTGAGTGGGGGAATGTCACGGGAGCCTTCCACACACAAGAAAATAAACAAACGAAAAAAAAAGAAACAATAAAGAAAATATAATAAGTTCTCCGCGAGGATAGCTTCCCGAGCCAACTGAAGTCGAGGTTTAACGATGTATGTAACGCTTTATATTTTGTAGCACACTTAGAAATTAGAATTAAGTAGGTTCTAAGCAGATCAACGAGCACTTTGCTGACAATGCATTCAATTAGTGTGCTGAAATGTCGAAAGCGTGCAATTAATTTCATCGAATCGGACCGGCAAATACTGATGAAAGTGTACCGGTTGCAACTTTAGCCGGGCTGACGAGTTTATCAGATTTACTAAGCGAGCTTCCTGTATCGGATTCCATTTCGAGTGTAA
Source organism: Odontomyia ornata (assembly GCA_963969285.1). Lineage (NCBI taxonomy): Eukaryota > Metazoa > Arthropoda > Insecta > Diptera > Stratiomyidae > Odontomyia > Odontomyia ornata. Next base: position 216,603,520 of record OZ017738.1, on the reverse strand, counting down.
CGTCCCTAAATAAATCGTTACTGTTCCCCATACATTGGTAGCTGATGAATCCAAAAACCTATTATCGTGATGATAATGTAGTAAGGCAACTAGTTAATGCGATAGAACAAACAAGCTCAGATCATATAGAATTAAAGCTACAATACGCTTATAATCAACTTGGCACAAATATAAATGGGTCGCCGGAATTATTGCAAGGCATTTATACGTTTAGGCCTACCGTATTTAATACTCCTCCTAGCCAACGGATACAAATTAACAATTCAGTAAATACAAATTCTCTTGTATCAACTCAACAACAGCAACCGAGAAGCTGTACGACACATCCACAGCAAATTCAAAATGAATTTCAACCTCCTTCCGGCCAGAAGAGTATGGTTACCACAAGACACAAAGCGCAATTGAGCGCTCAACATCCAGTTATCACCGCGACACCAAACAGTAGCAATATGCAGTTTGCTGCAAGGATGGACATTGAAGCGGAACCCGATATGAGACATGGATCAACAGGTGTAGGACATGTTTCGAATGTAATATCCCATAGAAATGTTGTAAACATAAATAATTATCACCCGGTGGATGCATCTACTCAACAAAATGCAACTACGCGCCAGCAACAAGCTGCAATGCAACCGCAGCAATATTACAATCAATCGCATATTCAAGTGCAGAAGCAAGCCCAAGGTAACCAGCCACACATTCAGCCGCATCCGCCAACACATAGCACATTTGGATACGATTGCGAACACAATATAGGACAATCGGAAAAAGTGTCCAGCAGATATCAGGACGGCAGTAGAAATGTAGACGGAAGTGGGGGAGCAGGTATACCATGTGTTGAGCAACATAAATCGAATCTGTCATCTGCATCGAAGCAACAGCAGCAACAACAACAACATCAACCATCATCGCGTCATAGCTCATCAAATGTTTCATCGTTCCATCACCATATTGTGGCATTTAAAGCTCGCAAGATGCCAGCTTACACGACACGCGGGTAATGCAGTGAATGCGATGAACTGGTGGAACATCGAAAAGCTCCCTTATATGAAAGCGTGGCCACCAGAGGGGATATAAGACCCCGGATGGAGCTTGGGAAGCTCTCTTTTTCACTTGGCATTTTCCCAAGAGGGAGCACGAATTTTGGGCGGAATTTGTGGAGGTTAGAACGAATTCTAGGATTGATCGGGGAATCAAGGAGGCTTTCGGATCAGCGAGGAGAGCGTTTTTCTACGACCCAGGTGGATCGACAGCAGAAGTTGGATTGGGGGCCCCCCGAGTCGAACAAGCCGGTTGAAGGGTGCAGGCTTGGTATAATTTTACATATACTTCTTTTTTAAATATCCTTTGTATATTATTAAACCGTGTAATTAAATTGTTTTGTGATTCAGAAAAAGAAATAAAAACATTTGGGTGAAGTAGTGAATTAGAAATTGTGAAGTTGGCTCGGGAAGCGAGGTGGCATTCCCGTACGAGCGACGCCCCGTGTGTGGAAGGCTCGAGGGCGCTTTGCCGCCACGTGGTGTGACTCCGAGGTTCGTCAGGGCTCATCCCTTGTCCTAGGTTCCTCCGCCTTAGTTGTGGTCACGGTTAGGGAAGATAGGCGGTGCATGAGCGCATTGCGCGTCGTGTCGCGGACAGTGTCGGTGTGAGCCTTTTGGCGAGTCGTGATTCTCGCTTGGTGACTACTGTGGGGCCCATTGGCAAAGCGAGTGGCGCACGGCCCCTCTCCATTGGGCTAACTGGGTCCGAGGGCCCTAGTCAGGAGCTCCACCAGAGAGCACGGAAGTGATATTCAGTCACAAAATTCTTACATGATTACAGCCGCATTTGATGAAGGCTGGCTCTTCGGAAGAGACTGGAAGTGCCCAGTTAGCCGATGAAGATATCGGACTATTACTGGTATGGAAGGAGATGACTGGGCGACCTGAGTGGAAGGACGTTTCGATGCATGGTGCCACCCTGAGAAGTTATTGGGCACAATGGAACTCCCTTCAGGTGGAGGGTAGCGCACTCAAGGGGAAATGAGGACAGTTGGATTCGGTTCATCGTGTGCAGTCCACTCAAAGAATAGATACATGTTTCCTCCATTGTCACATATCGACGCAAAAATTCAGGTTTATTGCGCTTAAACACTGCTCAGAATCATTAATACATTGTTGCTTTTGATCGATTGTGAGCTCCCGCGGCACCCATTTTGCACACAGCTTTCTCATGTACAAATATTCGTGAATGATACGATGTGCAAGATGACTGGTGTAACAATATTTTCCACAAGGCAAAAGGGTAGGTTTCCGAAGTTGCAGCATAGTTGGGAGGGAGCGTACTGATTTACAAAGTGAATCAACGACATCGTATATCGCGTACAGGAACACCGTAAGCCAAGAATCAAACAAAAAATCCTTGCCCCATATTACATCCAACTACAACTGGCAGCACATCTTTTCGGGGCGAAAATAACTGAGGTGGGGGGCAGTGTTACATGTCCAAACAATTTTGTGAGCTACAGTTACAATTGTTGTCGCAACATTGAATAACATCATGATCAATATTGATCGAAAAACAAACGAATGTACAAGAAAGCACAAGAATAGGTCAAGTAGATCCATGAGCAATATCTGAAAGTGGCATCACTGCGGATATTCAGAATTGCTCGAATATTCTAGATAATTCTTGTCAGAGCATTCGCCAATATACGATAAATGGATTGAATGACTAGAGACGCTACATAAAGCCGAGCTGAGTAATAGTATAACTGCGATAAGAGTGGAGTGCGAATTAAAGGCGAGATTGATTGATAGTGAAGTAAAAGATTTTCGTGATATATTAGAAGACGGTTGAAATATAAGTGAAAGCTTAATTAAAATGCGAATTGTAAAAATAGTGAAATTAATTACAGTGCTTTTTCACTTTCCCGCAACATTAAACTGTTCGGCCGCGACCCATATCAATATATCATATCATAGCTTGGAGCGTGAAAGAGGGACTTGATTGCGTTTGTTTTATTAAAGATTTATTTATTCTTTGAACATTTATAGGATTTACAAATATGTAAATTTTACCTTTAATAGAAGAAGCATCATTCAAAGTCTCTATTTTGAAATAAGGTTTTTTTCAATACGGTAGATTAACTGTAATAGGCAAAAATCACAATCGTTTTTCAACTTAACCAATTCTAAAATGTAGTCACCTATGTTAATATGAATTAAGGCAACGAGACGCGTAAGTTGAGTATCATGATTTTGTTCATATTCCTTCTATTATAGAAAAACAATTTCAAGTGGTATCGCACGTTATTATTCATTTACTGATTAACTTTGGAGACAGCTTTTTTAATCGCTAACTCTGATTTTTGTGACCAATATCAAGAACATATTTTTGCATAGATCTTTGAGCTAAGCAGACGGTCACAGTAACTATTAACAGTAATTTTTTCTTCATCGGATACGTCTTATTGGTGCTAATTTAAGTTTCATATTAAGTTTTTGTGCATCAGAAATCTGCTACCCTGCTCAAAGCAAAAATAGAAGCGGAGAATCTTCCCCGGCTAGTAATTTCCGTAAATTCCTGCATTCAGTTCATCGGACTCCACCAGATTCTTGCCCTTAGCTGAACTTTCAGATAGAAATGAAAGCGATCAACAACCCAACGCTGAAGGAAAAACTAAGGTCAGAGGCCCTTCAATAACATGTTCGCATTTACCCCGAATATAACGTCAATTGTTATGAGGCCTTTTCATATATATCCGGAAGATTACGAGACCAAGAAACGACATTTAAAAGCTAAGAAAGTTAACTATTTGACATTCCAATGGGCAGCTTTACGACCGCCAAAAGTCGTTTTAACAGAGTCGCATAAAATTTCCCCAGAAGAGCTTAAAAAGCTTCTTAAAATAGATATATATATATATATATATATATATATATATATATATATATATATATATATATATATATATATATACATATATATATATATATATATAAACATATAAACATATATATCTTTTCCAATATAGATATACCTGTATATATATATATATATATATATATATATATATATATATATATATATATATGTATAAATATTTATATTTATATATATGTATATATAATAGGGGTACCGGTTAATTCATGCGGTTTTCTAAAAGATAGCGTAACTTGAATTTTTTTCTAGTGATTTACCTTTCCAGAAATGCGTTGGAAAGCTATTGTCATAAAGTTTCAGAATCAGTGTGTGTCATTTAGCTGAAGCGTAAACAACAATACTTTTTTTTACTCTGAAAATGTCGAATTTTGTGCCGAATTAATTGCTTTTGCGAGGAGTACTTCTTCATTGAAGAAAAAGACTGCCGAAAGTCATCATATTTTAGTGGCAGTGTACATTTGTGCATGCTTAAGCTGAGCGTACGTGCTAGAAGTGGTTTGCACGGTTTAGTGGCAATTTTGACTTAGAGGACGATGAACGGCCCGGGCAACCAAAAAAGTTTTAAGATCACGAATTGAAGACATTACTCGACCAAGATCCATCCCAAACGCAAGAAAAACTTGCAAAATCACTTGGCGTCGCTCTACAAACCATTTTTGATCGCCTGAAAGCAATTTTCCACAATAAAGCTTCAATTTTCGAAAAAAACCACACGAGTTAATTGGTACCACTATTATATATATATATATATATATATATATATATATATATATATATATATATATATACATATATATATATATATATATATATATATATATATATATATATATATATATATATATATATATATGTATATTCATATATACTCGTATATATGTATATTATCATATATATATATATATATATATATATATATATATATATATATATGTATATATATATATATATATATATATATATATATATATACATATATATATATATATATATATATATATATATATATATATATATATTTATATATATATATATATATATATATATATATATATATATATATATATATATATATATATATATATATATATGTATATTCATATATATATAGATATAAATATATATATATATATATATATATATATATATATATATATATATATATATATATATATATATATATATATATATATATATATATATATATATATATATATGCTCAATCACCAAAGTAAAACTCTCAGGATTAAACTTTCAATAACTACCAAACTACCAAAATTGAAACGAACGTCTTGAATAATGGATAAACGACTAGTGATTTTATTGATCATTAATGTGAATTTATATACAATGAAATTATGCTTACATCTAATAATTTGTCATTCATAGTTCATTGCATGAAATAAGCGAAATTCAGGCAATGACCTATGAATGTTTCATTTGTGCTGATCATATGTGCATGCATATACAAATAGAAAAAATGCGTACATCGAATTATGCAATTGTGTTCAATGCACTGTATAGATCATTGCATGCAGTGATGGGATATGCAGGCAATGACCCATGACAGTGAATGAAAGGTAATTTGCGCACATATGCATTAATTAAGAAATTCAATTTTGGGTTCATATGTATTTGGATATGCATGTGCGCGCAAATATGCAAGGCGTTAATGAGCTGGATATGCATGCACATATTCCCGGGGCATGAAATGACAAGTTTCAATATGATTGTCTTCTTTGAGGCCGCAATCGAAATTCACTTTGTGTTGCATCGGGGGATCCTGCCTTGTTGTGACTGCAATGACGTTGGTAACAGAAAATGAATCCCAAAATGAAGAGGATGATGATAGATGTAACGCTTTCAGTGTTGGCAACCACGTGAAACGGTTTTGGCAACTGTAAATATTGTTGAGATGCAAGGAGTTGTAAGTCATTTTTTAATTTCTTAATATCGTCAGTGTGGTTAAGTGTGAGTATGCGGTGAAGTTCAGGTCGGGTGTGTTGGTGCATATTGTCCATAATGTCAGTGAAATTTATAGTTACTGGAAGATCGTAGCCGCTTTTTATTCTGCTTTGGTAATGGTGATCAGCAGTTATTGTGTAAGGTCCATCCTTTAATGAACAATCCTTAAAGAAATGTAGAAGCCCCAATTTGAACAATTTGATTTGTTTTATTTGATTTCCGCAGACGACCGTTATTGGTGTTTCATTGCTGTGGAAATATATCCAGGAGTTAAGGTTGTATAGTTGAATCCATCTTTCGGCGGCGGGAACTGTTTCTATTTTACAGGTGTTTGGAAATTGTACTGGCTGGTCTATCAACTGGAGTTCACATTGTGCGGGGCCGACGTTCCTTGTAAAAAAGGCGTGATTTTGATTGCAAATACGATTCCCATCAGGATCGAAAAGACAGCGATCGAGCTCGTCCTTTGACAGTTGGTAGTAGTAATCCCTGTGAAGTGTTAGAGTCAAAAAGTTAGAGTTGGTTTGTATTTGGACGTATCTTGCGTGTAGTTCGAAAGTTAAAGGAATAATTTTAAATAGTTGGTAGATTTCATTTTTTACCAATGGTACGGTTATTTTAAAGATGGTTTTGTTTCTCGAAATCCTCGCCTCGATACTCATAAGCATGTAGAGCTGGGTTAGTGGCTTATCCATAAAGTGGCCGGGAATGGTTAAAGTTGCCGGTATGTGCTCCCTAATTATTCGAATTTCGTTGGATAACTGGTCTGGAGAAAGAATTGAAGGGCTAACCTTTCCGTTTCGGCTGTCGGTCACAATGTTGAAGAGTAATGATTGCGTGTGTTCATAAGCTTCCATTATGGTTGCAAGATGTATCGCTAGAGTGTTGAACGTGGATAGGATTTGTTGCTCGTCCAGTACCTTATTTGTAGAATTTATCGTTTCCACGAAATTTTCAAAGTAGTTGTTGACTGTTCGCAGTTGTTTGTTAAAAAAGTCTCCGCCACGTGTAATTACATTCATAGTCGAGTCAATTAAAGAAGTCTGATTTTTAATTAGACTGAGTAAATGGTTGTCGTCAGTAGATATTCTGTCGATTGTTGATGACATCTCATCTGCATATTGCTGATCCAACAGGCCAAATAATTTGTTGCTGATTGTGCCAACGAAGTCAAATGGGGATCGTCTATGCCGGTTGATGCTGGCGTCCTTGTTAAGTAATAAATCATTCTTTATTTGAAGCTTGTCTACTCTTACTTGAAACTGGATTGCGAGTAGTGAGCACTGTCTATTATGTCCAATGCTATCGCATATTTCTCTTATTCTTTCTACCTGAGCCTGAATATTTTGTAGCTCAATCCAGTAGTTCTGCATGTTATAATACACGATGATGTTCCAGTGGTCAGTAACCATAGAAATCTGGGAGATTTCTTCGAAGTAAGCGATTGTTCCGGATTTGAAAGGTGTCAACTTAATGTTGTCTTCTTCAGCGTATCCTTGCGTGGTAGGTGCTCCTTTGATGGATGGAACCAAGAATACAAGTAGTACTAGTGCGATACGCGACAGTGATGATGAACTTATTTTTGCTCGTTTCGGATTGGGTAGGTGCTCTGCTGGTGCTTGATGATTCTCGGATTGGCGATGAGATTGGAGAGGCAATCTGCTGGTGCTTGATGGTTGAATGTGCTCTGCTGGCAGGTCTCCCATTATTTGTTCTAGGAGTTTTGGTTTGGCCCTGTAACAACGAATGCAGTTATTAACAATAGTTGTTGCTAGTTGCTTGCCTCTCAGAGGCCAATATTGTTGTCGGATGATGTTAAGAAGGTCTGTGGGGCCCACATGTAAATGCCTTTGATGAATGTCTTGCACCAGTAATTTGACGAAACTGTCAGAATGAGGTAACGAAATAGGATGTTTTGCATCATAGTCTACGATTAATTTTTGGAGCCTCCCGCCGACTCGAATGAGGCCTTCTGCGTCTATATACTCGTATGGTTTCATTGGACTTAATGGGTTTTTTTTGGGCAATATTGGTGTCTTTTTCAAAATTTTCACTTCTTTATTGAAAGCGGATCCTTGAATAGTTCTAAACAGGATAGATAGGGCATTTTTAGTTTCTGCAGGTTTTAAGAGTCCCGTTTTCGGTTCTGATCGAGGCCTTCTAAGGTTTTCTGTAAATCTCAATATGTAAGCCAGGGTGTTTTTTAGAAATTTGAACGAATTTCTATGGTTGATTGATTCTAAGCTTGATGTTGAGATTTGAGCTAGGAGAGTGGTTTTAGATTTTCGAACCTCACAATCATCGTATGCCTATTTGGTTGGCATTTTGGGCCAGTTACAACATGGACCCTTGAGAAATTCTGGTCCATTGAACCACATCGTTGACGACAGTAGTTCGCTTGGTGTTGTGCCCCTCGATAGCTTGTCTGCTGGGTTAACATCTGTGGGAACGTAATTCCATTGTGTCTTATGAGAGTGTTCTTGAATGTATGCTATTCTATTTGCTACGAAAGTTTTAAAGTTAGAGGAAGAGGCATTCATTCTTGCTAAAGTTATGGTTGAATCTGTCCAGTAATGCGTTTGCTCTACTTGAATGCATACTGATTTTTGGACTTTCTCCATTAGTGTAACCAAAAGTTGAGCTGCACATAATTCAAGTCGAGGAGTGCTCAGCTTTTTTAGTGGGGCAACTCGTGATTTGGCGCACAAAAGACGACAACAGTAGGAGCCTTCATAAAAAGACTGTATGTAAACAACGGCTCCATAGGCTTTATCGCTTGCATTGGAAAATCCGTGTAAATGTACCTTTGAATTGATGCCACTTGATAACACGAATCGAGGAATTGTGAAAGAGTTTGATTGTTGGAGTTGTTGCCTAGACTTAATCCATTTTGATTCGAACTCTGGGGTCAGTCTTGTATCCCAATCTATTTTCATCTGCCATAGCTCTTGTAAAAAAATCTTGCCTAATACAACAATCGGGTTAATTAGTCCTAATGGGTCATATATAAGGGCTACATCTTTAAGGACGGAACGTTTGGTTATTTCTCTTTGTGGTGACAATTCCACTCGAACTGAATAGACATCTGTCTCCGGGTACCAGATAAGTCCCATTGACAGTGTGCAGCTCGTCTTTTGCGTCAAAAGATGGCATAGTTTCTCGTTGATCTTTGAAAATTGATTGGAGCAATGCTGGATGGTTTGCGCACTATTTACGCAATTGAAATCCCCCTCTGACGAGCATATTTCTGAGTTGAGTTTGTATTTGTATGGCTTCTTCTAAGTTGTTAGAGCCTGTGATAATGTCATCCACATAGAAGTCACGGAGTGCCGTTTTAGAGCCCAATGGATAGTTCTCTTTTTGCTCAGTTGCTAGGTGCTGTAATGCTTTTGTTGCACGATATGGAGTACAAGAAGTACCGTTCGTTACTGTACGTAATCGGTAAATTTTTAATTCTTTAGAAGGATCATCTCTCCAAACGATAAGTTGGAAGTTACGATCTTCTGGGGATCTAGTATTTGATGGTACATTTTCATTATATCTGCAGTGAACACAAATTTATGGAGCCGGAATCGTAACAGTATAGAAAATAATTCATCCTGAATGGTAGGGCCGACCATGAGAATGTCGTCCAGAGCCTTATTATTCGATGATCTACAGGACCCGTCAAACACTACCCTCAATTTTGTCGTAGTGCTATCTGGTTTGAATACACAGTGGTGTGGAAGGTAATAGTGATCTTTTGGAATGGTTTTTGGTTCAACAGGTTCCATATGACAAAGTTGTAGCAGCTCGTCCATAAATGCTGTGTATTGAAGTCTTGGGTCAGGATTTTTTTGCAACCGTCTTTCTTGATTGAAGAAATGACAAACTGCAATTTTTTTTGATTCACCCAATTCGATTGATGCGTCTTTAAAGGGAAGTCTTACTATGAATCGACCTTCATGGTTCTTTTTAAGAGTCTTGTAGAAGAAATCTTCACATTCTTTCTCTTCACTGATAATTGGATTAGCTCTATATTGAATGTTTTCGAGTTCCCAAAACTTCTCCAGGTGAGAGTCTAGGCTATTGGTAGAAATACCGCAAATAAAGGTTGAAGGTGGGTGATCACATTTGGCCTTTCCAAGAATGATCCATCCCAGAACTGAATTTTGAAGCGTCGGCAGATTTGGTGAGAATTTGATCTGACCAGCAGCCATTATATCGGCGTAGATGTCTACTCCTAATAAAATGTCAACTCGACGAGGGATATTAAACTCAGAGAGATCAGTGTTGCTTGGGATGGGCCAAGACGTTGTATCCAAACTTCGACTTGGCTGATGTGAGGTTATCTCAGGGATAATGAGCTCTTCAATTACTGTTTTGAAATCGCTTACCCTGGACTGAATTGTCAACATAACTCTCCCTTGTGTATTTAATTTTGAGCCCTCAATGCCGCTTATTTCAATTGATTGTGTGAGGCCTTTAAAACCAAGTTTATGAAGCAACTTCTCTGTAATAAAGTTGAGTTGTGAGCCAGAATCTAAGATCGCTCTACTTGTTTTAAAGTTCCCATCCTTGCTTTTGACTTTGACCATAGCGGTGCCGAGGAACACATAGCTTGTTGCTTTAACACAACTTAAGGCTGAGTGGTTCAACTCACTTGCGGGTTTTGTTGTGAATTGCGCGTCAGAATCGGATAGTAGTGCTTCTGATTGTGCTGTATTCTCTTCAAAATCAAAGTGCAGTAATGTGTGGTGTTTTTTGTTACACTTGTAGCAATTTCTAGAAGAGCAGTCTTTGATTGTGTGACCAGCTTGAAGACAATTGAGGCACCTTTGTAGCTTCTTAATAGTCGCTTATCTATCTTTTACCGAGAGTTGGAGGAATCTTGAGCACTGACGTAAATTATTGCATTGTTTTTTGCGAAAGGTACATGAATTTTTTTCTTTTGTGCTCAGAAATGCGAATATTCGTTTCTCGTTTTTTTTTTGATCTACTGTCAACAATATTGTCTAAAAGCTGGAACCTGGTTTCAATGAAATTGAGAAAGTTGTTTAGTTTTGGAAATTGGCGTGGGTTATCAAGAGATTGCTCAAAGAGACGGTGAGTTTCTTTATCTACTTTCTGAAGTAGTAAATGCACAATAATAGGATCCCAACTAGATGTCTCTATCCCCAAATTCGTGATACCACAAAGCGACTCTTTGATCGTATCGTGTAAACGTTTCAAATGTGTTGCAGTCTCAGCAAATGCAACTGGGATACTTAAAATGCTATTTAAAAAGGCTGTAACAATAATGCGTTGGTTTTCATACCTGTTACGCAAAATTTGCCATGCGGTTTGATAGTTTTCCTTCGTGATGGGAAGATGTTCGATTAATCGACTGGCCTCTCCTTCTAGATTCGATCGTAGATAAAAGAGCTTCTGGGTGTCGGGTAGCGCTTGGTAATCGATTATCTGCTTAAATAACTCTGAAAATGAAAACAACTTTAGGTAATCGCCTGAAAATGTCGGAATGTTAACTTTCGGTAACTTAAACGATGAGTTCAATGGACGAGTGTCTGTTGGAGTGGAGCCATTCATCTCCATAATCTCCATTAACTTAACAATTGTAGCTTGGTAGTCCTTTTCTAGGGATGACACGCATTCTGTGTCATAATTACTACTCTCAGCTGCTAACTCGTGATGAGCACTAAAGATAGATTCCCAATACTTTGTCAGCGTAGACAAATGTTGTTGACAAAAAATTGTTGAACGATTTGAGTTTTCGCCTAGCAAATCGTTGACATATTTTATTGAGTCATTCATTGAAGCAATCAATGATAATTGTTTCTTGACTGACTTTTCGGGAACGGAAACTGGTTGTAATTTTTCCAAATCCCGTAAACCGTCTTCTAACTCACCCTTGAGTTCCTCATATATTTCGCGCACCTGGGCTGGATAGTTTTCCTTGAAGTATGCATTATCCTTGTTTGCTGCTCGCAAAGGTGAATCTCTGCATCTTGTAACTGGGAAACAGCCCAATCTGACTCTAATTTATGTAACCGATTTTCATAATATCGTCTGTTTTTCCTTGACTTAGAGTCCTTGAAGAAATTGGATAAGTACCTTTCAACAGCCTGTCCAATAGTGACCTGTTGAGACGCTAGGGACTCCATTGAAGATAAAAATGTTTATCTGCAAGTGAATAAGGAAAAAAATAATAGAGTGTCGATTGAAGTGAACAAAATGGGTGCAAATAAACTAAGTATCTTCTGAATAAGAAATACTTAGACAAAATTAACGAAGAACTCAATGCAGTGTTCACTGTCCCAACTTGGACAACTGGGGTCACCAATGTTCAATCACCAAAGTTAAACTCTCAGGATTAAACTTTCAATAACTACCAGACTACCAAAATTGAAACGAACGTCTTGAACAATGGATCAACGACAAGTGATTTTATTGATCATTAATGTGAATTTATATACAATGAAATTATGCTTACATCTAATAATTTGTCATTCATAGTTCATTGCATGAAATAAGCAAAATTCAGGCAATGACCTATGAATGTTTCATTTGTGCTGATCATATGTGCATGCATATGCAAATAGAAAAAATGCGTACATCGAACTATGCAATTGCGTTCAATGCACTGTATAGATCATTGCATGCAGTGATGGGATATGCAGGCAATAACCCATGACAGTGAATGAAAGGTAATTTGCGCGCATATGCATTAATTAAGAAATTCAATTTTGGGTTCATATGTATTTGGATATGCATGTGCGCGCAAATATGCAAGGCATAATAAGCTGGACATGCATGCACAATATATATATATATATATATATATATATATATATATATATATATATATATATATATATATATATATATACATATATATATATATATATATATATATATATATTTATTTATATTCATATACATATATATATGAATATAAATATATATATATATATATATATATATATATATATATATATATATATATATATATATATTTACATTCATATCAATATATATATATATATATATATATATATATATATATATATATATATATATATATATATTTACATTCATATCAATATATATATTTATGTTTATACATATACTATATATATATATATATATATATATATATATATATATATATACATATATATATATATATATATATATACATATATATATTTATATTCATATATAGATATATATATATATATATATATATATATATATATATATATATATATATATCTATATATATATATAAATATATTTATATTCATATCTATATATATATATTTAAATTCATATCTATACATATATCTATATATATATATATATATATATATATATATATATATATATATATATATATATATATATATTTATAGATATACATATACTATACTATATATATTTTTATATATTTATATATATATATATATATATATATATATATATATATATATATATATATATACTATACTATATATATATATATATATATATATATATATATATACATATATACATATATATACATATATATATAGGATAGTCCACCCATAGCTCAAGTTTGTCGCCTAACTTAATTTGACATTTTTTTGTTTCAGCGTTTGACAAATTCAACCATGGAGAGGTACACGATTGAGCAGCACGTTAAGGTTGTTGAAGCCTTTTACAAAATGGGCGTTCAATTAAGCATAATCAACCAAATGTGTCCACAATCGGAACAATGGTGTGCAAATTTCAGCAAACCATGTCTGTGGGAAATTTGAAATCACCTGTACATGCTCGCCCAGTTCGTTCTGCGGAAAACATTGCTGTTGTTCGCGATAGTGTGGCAGAAGAGCCGTCAACTTCAACTCGTTATTGTGCCCAACAATTGAACATCTCGCGAACATTACTGATGCGAATTTTGAATTACAAGGTTTAACTGACTCAAGAGCTTAAGCCTACTGACCATTTCAAGCGTCGGTAATACGCCGAATGGTTGGTTGAACAAACAGTAGGAAATGATGACTTTACAAAGAAAATCATATACAGCGACGAGGCGCACCCTCGCCTCAGTGGATTCGTTAAGGATCAGAATATGACTGTTGAAAAGCCGATGTATCCACAAAGAGTGACTGTTTGGTTGCGATTTATGGGCTGGTGGCGTCATCGGGCCGTACTTCTTCGAACATGAGGACTGCCAAGCAGTTACTGTGAATGGTGATCACTATTGCGATATAATAACGGACTTCTTGTGGTCAGAAATTGAGGATATGGACCTGGACGATATGTGGTTTCAACAGGATGGTGCCACTTGCCACACAGAAAACTCAACAATGGCTCTTTTGCGCGGAAAGTTCAATGGCCGTGTTACCTCAGATTGGGGCGTTGTTCATTGGCCGCCACGATCATGTCATTTGACCCCATTGGACTTGTTTTTCTGAGTATATTTAAAAACAAAAGTGTACGTGAATCAGCCAAGAACAAGTCAAGAGGTAAAAGATGAGATAATTCAGCACATTAACTACATTGAGCCTCAATTATGTCTCAGAGTCATTGAAAATATGTACCATTGGATAGAAGTATGCCGCCGTAGCCATGGCGGGCACTCAGGCGATGTTTTGTTTTGCGCACCATTGTCATAGATCATAATAAAACATATTAACATAATTCTCTGAAAACTTTTTATTTTAATTCCAATTAACATCGTGCATTTTAGTTTGACCAAGCTGTATATATATATATATATATATATATATATATATATATATATATATATATATATATATATCTATATATATATATATATATATATATATATATATATATATATATATATATATATATATATATATTTATAGGCATATATATATACTATATACTATATACTATGTCTATATCTATATATATATATATATATATATATATATATATATATATATATATATATATATATATATATATATATATATATATATATATGTATACATATATACATACATATATAGTATATAGTATATACATAGTAAATAACAAGAAATTCCGCTGAAAGTGCGGAAACAAAAATCCAAATACACCACAGAAAGTTCCAAAGAATCTTTCTTAACGATGAGTCATACTGCGATAAAGATTGCTACCGTGATAAAAGTTAGTACATTGCAAGTCGATCAAACCGAAGTGCTTTGGGTACCTTTAATACTTAAAAAGAGTACAAGAAAGGAAACGAGTTTGGAAGTGCGAAAAATCATCCTTAGTGAACAAGTGGAAGGAAAGTTGTATGGCGAAATTGCTAAAATAGTTGAAAGAAGTCGGGCAATGGTGCAAACGATCATACGGAAAGTGGAAAGGGAAAGGAGAATACAAAATAAACAACGAACAGGTAGACCGAAATCCTTTAGTAAGAGAGATAAGAGAGACTTGTTACGGAAAATAAGTACGGAGCCACAAAAAATGCTCCAGCAATGGCCTCTGAACTTGCAAAGGTAACAGGGAAGCTAGTGAGTCCAGACACAATACGTTGAGTTTTTCGTGATTATGGTTATAACGGTAGAATTCTGTGCAGAAAACCTATCATTTTTCTAGTGAATGAAAAGAAGAAACTTGTCTTTGCTCGCCTGCATCTTAATAAGGACGACAGTTTTTGGAATCAAGTTCTGTTTAGTGACGAGAGCAAGTATAATATTTATGACTCTGACGGGCATGGATACGTGTTAAGGAAGCGGAACGAAGCGTTTGCAAAGAAGGATTTGCATCCTATAGTGAAACACGGGGGAGGATCCGCCCTCATATGGGGTTGTATGTCGGCCGCTGGTGTGGGGCAATTACATTTTATAGATGGTGCTACGGGTCAATCCATGGGTCTGAACATATAACGAGGAAATTTGATACCTTCGGTGCAGAATTTAGGCCTATAGCCAGGTTGGATCTTTCAGCAGGACAATGATCCAAAACATAAAGCTAGAAGTGTCAACGAATATCCCTCACCAGCTTCACAGTCCACCTCAGTCTCCCAATTTAAACCCTATAGAGCATTTAGCATTTATGGGAGCAACTATTACTAGCAAAGAGACCCTGAAATATCCCACCCAAAATTACCCGAAATCTCGTTCGTTCGATGCGAAGGCATTTAAAAGCTGTTATTAAGGCTGGTGGAGGGCCTACGAAGTATTGACCTCACGTTTTTTTGGTCATCCTCGTTCTTTTCGAAACATGGCTCGTAGTGTATGCTGACTTTCGATGGATGAATTTTTGTAGTTTTCATGGCTTATTTCTTTCTGTGTTTAAATTTTCTTTATTGTTACGTTATGAAACTTATTTTTAATGCCAATAAAGCTAATTTGACGTTTTCATTGCATTCTCTCTTTTTCCACTGTACCATATTCGTGTTATTACATGCTGTATGTTGACTTTTGTGAGCCACTGTATTTATATATACATAATATATAGATATATATATATATATATATATATATATATATATATATATATATACACACATAGGTATATATATATATATATATATATATATATATATATGTACATGTATATATATATATATATATATATAATATATATATATATATATATATATATATATATATATATATATATATATATATATATATATTATTACAGTGGAAACAACAACCTCGTACCACTGTTCTAATATAACAACCAAAAGATAGATTATTAGGAAACGACTTCCTATCAAGAAACTGTGACATACGGAGTCCAAGTCAATTACTTAGGTTTCCTCACACGGAAATCAAATTCTAAGGAATTTTCCATTCCTTTAGAACCCCCGGCAGGTACGGCACAATCAAATCAGGCTTTAGTTGTCACGTCGAATGGCACTGAAGCAAGTCTCAGTCAGATTATATAAATTAAGTGTGACGGACGTAGAAAGCCAGCATAACGATGTGGGCTGTAACTCTAACCAGAAAGGGATCCTCACTGAGGGTATTACAAATGCCCTCGAACCCAAAATATAGTGAATACCCCACTACGATTGACTGAGGAAATACTTTGTTTGGTGCAGGAGATTGATGATGGAGTTTTTATTGCTAACTGCCTCATAAGGCCATCTAAAATATTTGTCGGTATTCTCAATTTAAGCGATTTTCCAATTACACTAACATAAATTGAGCTGAAACTTGAAACAATTAAAGAATACCATATTGGTAAATTAAACAAAACAAATAATAATGATAAGCAGCTTACAAATAACACTAGAAATGCAACAAGTGAACAGGTGAATTGGATTACATCACAAAATCAATTTGAAACCCACAGTATACACACACACACACCTACACTCACCCGATCTTTTCATCTAGTTAAAGCAATACAGGGGTAAACCTCTAAAAAAAATAATAAATTGTAAAAATCGAGCTCTGCTCATCACCTCCACTATATTAAGGAAAAATCGAGCTATGCTTACCAACTCGATCATATTAAACATAAATCGAGGTCTGCTTATTATTTCGGTCATATAAAGGAAAAATTGAGCTCTGATTATCACCTCTATCGTATCAAACATAAGCCGAGCTCTGCTTATTTTTTTTTCGTATTACTACAGCCCCTTTCGGGCCTTCGCTTAGCGATAGTTAGAGTATCCCATTGTCATGATCAAATGTATCGGCACTCCACAAGGTGATATGATCATTATCACACTTCTGGGCGTGTGTCCGTCCACCCAGCTGCGATACGTTCTAATAGCTCTGCTTATTACCTCTTTCATATCAGGGGAAAATTGAGCGCTGCTTATCACCTTGATCGAAAAAGAATAACTTGTAAAAATCTACCTTTGCATACCACCACGATCAGAAATGACAATGTTATAAAATTCGAACTTCAAATTTTAAAAATCGAGCTCTGCTTATTACTTCAATCATATAAAGTAAAAATCGAGCTCTGTTTATCACCTCGACCGAAAAAGCATAACTTGTAAAAATCGAGCTCTGCATACCACCTCGATCAAAAATGACAATGTTATGAAATTCGAACTTAAAGTTGTAAAAATAGAGCTCTGAAAATAAAGATAAATGTAAACGTTGTAAATCACCTCGATAATGATAATTATATTAAGCATAAATCAAGCTCTGCTTATCACCTCGATCATATTAAGGAATAATCAAGCTCTGTTAATCACCTCAAACAAAATATTAATAATTTGTTAAAAATCGAGCTCTGAATATATAAATAAATAAAAATGTTGCAAATCACCCCAATCAAATAAACAGCAAAAACATAAACTGGTCCAAGTATGGGTAGGTACATACCCAGTCGAACGGGTAGCCTCCTCGGTAAATACAACTTTTGCAATACGGAAGGGCTGGTTACTGCTCACAATAATCGTTTAAAACCATATTTTCAGTAAACGTTACCAATATATTTTTTTCAAGTCCCATTAGACATGGACTGCTTTCAAATTGTCTTCCTTCTAACCATTGCCGCGAGAACATCCGATGCAGACATTGTCCCGTACACTATTACTCCGATCGACAACACAGGAGTCCTATTTGAGAACATTGGAAGTCTTCTGCCATAGCACAGTAGCTGGAGCATAATAAACGAAATAAACCTGGGAGAATCAGCAACACAAATAAATCTAGCTGAACGTGCGGAACATCTCTTGCATCTGCTCTGTTTAAAAAAACAACACAGGATGTAAATGTCAGCTTCGCCCTATACAAGCCGTTGTATAGGGCGTATGCCTACTGACCATTTCAAGCGTCGGTAATACGCCGAATGGTTGGTTGAACAAACAGTAGGAAATGATGACTTTACAAAGAAAATCATATACAGCGACGAGGCGCACCCTCGCCTCAGTGGATTCGTTAAGGATCAGAATATGACTGTTGAAAAGCCGATGTATCCACAAAGAGTGACTGTTTGGTTGCGATTTATGGGCTGGTGGCGTCATCGGGCCGTACTTCTTCGAACATGAGGACTGCCAAGCAGTTACTGTGAATGGTGATCACTATTGCGATATAATAACGGACTTCTTGTGGTCAGAAATTGAGGATATGGACCTGGACGATAGGTGGTTTCAACAGGATGGTGCCACTTGCCACACAGAAAACTCAACAATGGCTCTTTTGCGCGGAAAGTTCAATGGCCGTGTTACCTCAGATTGGGGCGTTGTTCATTGGCCGCCACGATCATGTCATTTGACCCCATTGGACTTGTTTTTCTGAGTATATTTAAAAACAAAAGTGTACGTGAATCAGCCAAGAACAAGTCAAGAGGTAAAAGATGAGATAATTCAGCACATTAACTACATTGAGCCTCAATTATGTCTCAGAGTCATTGAAAATATGTACCATTGGATAGAAGTATGCCGCCGTAGCCATGGCGGGCACTCAGGCGATGTTTTGTTTTGCGCACCATTGTCATAGATCATAATAAAACATATTAACATAATGTATATTACATTACGGAGTGGTAATCTGGAGTCAGTCATCAAAGATAAACATTAATATCATCTCCAGGATGTTAACTAAGGCATATAAAAATATGCATAATCTCCCAAGGCTCACGTCAACAAAATTAGTGTACCAATCGTGTAACGCGTTAACTTTTAGCCAAATCATTATAATGGAGAAAGCTAAGTTTATCTTCAAATGCTTAAACCTCAACTTGTCCCCACAAGTGCCATTTGTTAGGGTATCACAAAAGAATCAATACAATGCTAGGAACGCAGACCAATTTGTTATACCATTTGCAAGAACAGATCGTCTAAAGAACGATCCTACAAATGATGCCCTTCGTATATACAATGATCTCCCGGAATCAGTAAAAGAAGCGAATTCACTTATGATCTTCAAGAAAAGACTCAGGAACTATTTAATGAATAGCGATTGAATCTCAGCGCAGAAACTTTCAACATAGCATCTTAGGGCAGACACAGCTAGCCTTATGATTTATTATTATCTGTCCAGTAACTTCAAAATAGCATCTTAGGGCATTGTTGACCCTATCGTCGAGATACTTGAAGAAACAGCCATTCTTTTAACTCAGAGTTTTTTTTACTGCGTCGAATTAATATTTTTTTTACCTCTGAGAGCTGTTAACGAATCGGACATGAAAAGATTAACAGGATGACTTCACATATTTTTTGTGTGCCCCCTTATACCGATGTTTTAAACATTGTCTGGGTGGCACACCTGTAGAAACGACGAAATGTGAAGTGCAGATCGCACGAGCGTTGTGCGACGAAGAAAGTGTGATGGAGAGAGTGGAAGGGAAGGAGGTATTTAAAAAAAAAAAAAAAAAAAAAACATAATTCTCTGAAAACTTTTTATTTTAATTCCAATTAACATCGTGCATTTTAGTTTGACCACGCTGTATATATATATATATATATATATATATATATATATATATATATATATATATATATATATATATATATATATATTTATAGGCATATATATATACTATATACTATGTCTATATCTATATCTATATATATATATATATATATATATATATATATATATAGATATATATATATATATATATATATATATATATATATATATGTATACATATATATATATATATATATATATATATATATATATATATATATATATATATATATATATATATATATATATATATATGTATACATATATACATACATATATAGTATATAGTATATACATAGTAAATAACAAGAAATTCCGCTGAAAGTGCGGAAACAAAAATCCAAATACACCACAGAAAGTTCCAAAGAATCTTTCTTAACGATGAGTCATACTGCGATAAAGATTGCTACCGTGATAAAAGTTAGTACATTGCAAGTCGATCAAACCGAAGTGCTTTGGGTACCTTTAATACTTAAAAAGAGTACAAGAAAGGAAACGAGTTTGGAAGTGCGAAAAATCATCCTTAGTGAACAAGTGGAAGGAAAGTTGTATGGCGAAATTGCTAAAATAGTTGAAAGAAGTCGGGCAATGGTGCAAACGATCATACGGAAAGTGGAAAGGGAAAGGAGAATACAAAATAAACAACGAACAGGTAGACCGAAATCCTTTAGTAAGAGAGATAAGAGAGACTTGTTACGGAAAATAAGTACGGAGCCACAAAAAATGCTCCAGCAATGGCCTCTGAACTTGCAAAGGTAACAGGGAAGCTAGTGAGTCCAGAAACAATACGTTGAGTTTTTCGTGATTACGGTTATAACGGTAGAATTCTGTGCAGAAAACCTATCATTTTTCTAGTGAATGAAAAGAAGAGACTTGTCTTTGCTCGCCTGCATCTTAATAAGGACGACAGTTTTTGGAATCAAGTTCTGTTTAGTGACGAGGGCAAGTATAATATTTATGACTCTGACGGGCATGAATACGTGTTAAGGAAGCGGAACGAAGCGTTTGCAAAGAAGGATTTGCATCCTATAGTGAAACACGGGGGAGGATCCGCCCTCATATGGGGTTGTATGTCGGCCGCTGGTGTGGGGCAATTACATTTTATAGATGGTGCTACGGGTCAATCCATGGGTTTGAACATATAACGAGGCAATTTGATACCTTCGGTGCAGAGTTTAGGCCTATAGCCAGGTTGGATCTTTCAGCAGGACAATGATCCAAAACATAAAGCTAGAAGTGTCAACGAACATCCCTCACCAGCTTCACAGTCCACCTCAGTCTCCCAATTTAAACCCTATAGAGCATTTAGCATTTATGGGAGCAACTATTACTAGCAAAGAGACCCTGAAATCTGCTCTACTGTGTGCCTGGATAAATATCCCACCCAAAATTACCCGGAATCTCGTTCGTTCGATGCGAAGGCATTTAAAAGCTGTTATTAAGGCTGGTGGAGGGCCTACGAAGTATTGACCTCACGTTTTTTTGGTCATCCTCGTTCTTTTCGAAACATGGCTCGTAGTGTATGCTGACTTTCGATGGATGAATTTTTGTAGTTTTCATGGCTTATTTCTTTCTGTGTTTAGATTTTCTTTATTGTTACGTTATGAAACTTATTTTTAATGCCAATAAAGCTAATTTGACGTTTTCATTGCATTCTCTCTTTTTCCACTGTACCATATTCGTGTTATTACATGCTGTATGTTGACTTTTGTGAGCCAATGTATTTATATATACATAATATATATATATATATATATATATATATATATATACACACATAGGTATATATATATATACATGTATATATATATATATATATATATATATATATATATATATATATATATATATATATAAATATATATATATATATATATATATATATATATATATATATATGTGTATATATATATATATATATATATATATATATATATATATATATATATATATATATATATATATATATATATATATATATATATGTATTACAGTGGAAACAACAACCTCGTACCACTGTTCTAATATAACAACCAAAAGATAGATTATTAGGAAACGACTTCCTATCAAGAAACTGTGACATACGGAGTCCAAGTCAATTACTTAGGTTTCCTCACACGGAAATCAAATTCTAAGGAATTTTCCATTCCTTTAGAACCCCCGGCAGGTACGGCACAATCAAATCAGGCTTTAGTTGTCACGTCGAATGGCACTGAAGCAAGTCTCAGTCAGATTATATAAATTAAGTGTGACGGACGTAGAAAGCCAGCATAACGATGTGGGCTGTAACTCTAACCAGAAGTTAGGTATTACAAACGCCCTCGAACCCAAATTATAGTGAATACCCCACTACGATTGACTAAGGAAATACTTTGTTTGGTGCAGGAGATTGATGATGGAGTTTTTATTGCTAACTGCCTCATAAGGCCATCTAAAATATTTGTCGGTATTCTCAATTTAAGCGATTTTCCAATTACACTAACATAAATTGAGCTGAAACTTGAAATAATTAAAGAATACCATATTGGCCAATTAAACAAAACAAATAATAATGATAAGCAGCTTACAAATAACACTAGAAATGCAACAAGTGAACAGGTGAATTGGATTACATCACAAAATCAATTTGAAACCCACAGTATACACACACACACACCTACACTCACCCGATCTTTTCATCTAGTTAAAGCAATACAGGGGTAAACCTCTAAAAAAAATAATAAATTGTAAAAATCGAGCTCTGCTCATCACCTCCACTATATTAAGGAAAAATCGAGCTATGCTTACCAACTCGATCATATTAAACATAAATCGAGGTCTGCTTATTATCTCGGTCATATAAAGGAAAAATTGAGCTCTGATTATCACCTCTATCATATCAAACATAAGCCGAGCTCTGCTTATTTTTTTTTTCGTTGCACTACAGCCCCTTTCGGGCCTTCGCTTAGCGATAGTTAGAGTATCCCATTGTCATGATCAAATGTATCGGCACTCCACAAGGTGATATGATCATTATCACACTTCTGGGCGTGTGTCCGTCCACCCAGCTGCGATACGTTCTAATAGCTCTGCTTATTACCTCTTTCATATCAGGGGAAAATTGAGCGTTGCTTATCACCTTGATCGAAAAAGAATAACTTGTGAAAATCTACCTTTGCATACCACCACGATCAAAAATGACAATGTTATAAAATTCGAACTTCAAATTTTAAAAATCGAGCTCTGCTTATTACTTCGATCATATAAAGTAAAAATCGAGCTCTGTTTATCACCTCGACCGAAAAAGCATAACTTGTAAAAATCGAGCTCTGCATACCACCTCGATCAAAAATGACAATGTTATGAAATTCGAACTTAAAGTTGTAAAAATAGAGCTCTGAAAATAAAGATAAATGTAAACGTTGTAAATCACCTCGATAATGATAATTATATTAAGCATAAATCAAGCTCTGCTTATCACCTCGATCATATTAAGGAATAATCAAGCTCTGTTAATCACCTCAAACAAAATATTAATAATTTGTTAAAAATCGAGCTCTGAATATATAAATAAATAAAAATGTTGCAAATCACCCCAATCAAATAAACAGCAAAAACATAAACTGGTCCAAGTATGGGTAGGTACATACCCAGTCGAACGGGTAGCCTCCTCGGTAAATACAACTTTTGCAATACGGAAGGGCTGGTTACTGCTCACAATAATCGTTTAAAACCATATTTTCAGTAAACGTTACCAATATATTTTTTTCAAGTCCCATTAGACATGGACTGCTTTCAAATTGTCTTCCTTCTAACCATTGCCGCGAGAACATCCGATGCAGACATTGTCCCGTACACTATTACTCCGATCGACAACACAGGAGTCCTATTTGAGAACATTGGAAGTCTTCTGCCATAGCACAGTAGCTGGAGCATAATAAACGAAATAAACCTGGGAGAATCAGCAACACAAATAAATCTAGCTGAACGTGCGGAACATCTCTTGCATCTGCTCTGTTTAAAAAAACAACACAGGATGTAAATGTCAGCTTCGCCCTATACAAGCCGTTGTAGAAACCCTAAAACACCGCCCACAAACTCTTCAGGAATCACTGACACCACGGAAAGTGAAAAGATCATTCTTTGACAGAATGGGACGAGTGATGCATACCCTGTTTGGTACGATGGACGACCAAAATGAAAATGAACTATACAGCAGACTGGAGCAAGGAGAGAGTGAAGGAGAAGAATTGGTTAGATTGAAAAAACACAGGATCAGCATAGTGAAAACATCCTTGGAAGAACTCCATAAACTCCTTACCAATATCATGACTAGACAACAGAAACTAGCTACGCAAATCTATCACATGTCTTAAATAACAGATGCTATAGTATTAGCGGAATACAAAAATATTTTAACGACGGTTCTATTGATACAACTTTTTGAAAACGAGTTCAGACAACTCACTCTCATAGAAATTGTATTAGAAACCCAAACCAATACGATCCATCCCCTTCTAATTTTCATCGAAAAGTTACGCAAAATTTATACAAAGCCCGGAAGTAAGTGTGTTATTGTGAACGAAGCAGCACAGCTACAGAACTACAGTATGAAAGAAAAATTAGTAATAATTATAAAACTACCTCTATTTCAACTACCACGAATGCAACTTCAACAAATTCACACACTTCCAATAACTATCAACAAAACATATTCCCTTCTTCCCTTGATCGAGTTTTCGCATATAGCCAGTAGTATCGCATCACAATAATTTCTACTATTGAGTCCTGAAAATCTACACACCCTGAAGAAAATCAACACCCTGAGCCTGGCGATTTATATGTGTGTCAATTTACCACTCCTATAATTCATTCCCCACCAGTGGTTAACGAGATTATTAACGTATTTCACAACCCATTTAAAAGGAAAATTAACTACCCCTTCAGAATTGGCACGTACATTGCCAACACATTGATAAAACTTAACAAACCAAACAGTTGGGTGTATTTTCTAAAACTGAGACACTCATTTACGTCCGATGTGACGAAAATTTAACCACGCATAGCCTCCATGGCAAGGGTATTTTAACCCTCAATTTTCCGTGTACTTTAAATATCAATGAGTTAATCATACCCCATCAGGCAGAAATCACAAATGATTTTAAAGTAGAACATCTACAAGAGCTTCCAGAAAATAACCCCCAATTACTCAACAGCGATCTAACATATCAAGCTTGACTTATAATCATAGCAACGATTCATTACAACTAGTCTCAGACCATAATAGAAATAAAATTTTCGAAGCAAGTTCCCATTCTCTAAACGAAATATACGCACAATTAAACGAAATCAAGTATACAACCATAACTTAAAACTAGAATCACTTAACAACAACCTCCGTCAGCCTCATTACTCCTTGTCTTTTGATAATCATTGTATATCTGGCGTTTAAGTATCGTTGCAAAAGGAACTCTGGCATGGAAATAAATCCTATCACCAGCCTTCATCTCCAGGAATTAAAAACACGATGACTACTGCCTCCCCAATACAGGAAAAATATTCCTCATGATTATTACAGCTGGTTTGAGAAATTAAGAAATTCAAACATAAATTCAAAAAAACCTTGTTTTGAAAACAAAATAATTGACGGCAAGACATTACTGTGAATGCTCATTAGTCACAAAAATTATAATGCCTTTAAACCAATTGTACAAAACAAAAACTATAGAAGAAAAATAAATACTATTGACAAAATTAAACAAGTTGGGTAAACAGACCTACGCTCATGTCAGAAGGGTTTTGTATTCAATTTACAAAATGCAGTCACCAGATCGAATCAAATCAAGAAACATTTCAAAGACGATTTTATTGGAGAAAATATGAAATACGAAGATCATACTTTTATTAACAAAGTTGAACGAATTTCGACTTCTAAGGTTTTTGGTATTGTTATACTCATAAATATCTCCCTTGATAATTATTTCAGATGTCCATCCGCGACGGAGGAAACACATTTTTCATGTATTTCCCCGCTGTACCCCCACTGAAGTAAAAACTGACAGTTTAACAACTGTTTTGAAAAGCTCCCATGAAAACTTTTATTTCATACTCATATCGGCTACGTTAGATGATTTTTTTTTCAGGGGCCACTCTCCTGTACTGTTATCATCGATTAATGGCCAATTTTTTCGAATCCTAGAATGGTTACAAAACCCTTTTGCTAGGAGCTCTCTCCCACCTCCTTGACTTGTATCACTTATGAGCATTAATTATAGGTACTCATCTTCAGTCATTCATCAAATTGAATCAAGTGTTCAAAACATGCACCTTAAACGTTGAAGTTGGGAAAAATAACTCAAAATTGTTCAATCTTCGCATTTAAAACAGCCACTATTTTGTTTTACGATTACTGATACCACTAGCTGAACCGATTCTCAAAGATATACATGACACCTATCATTCCTGAAATTTTCATGCAAATCCTAGCAAAACTGTAGTGTCTGAATCGGTAAAAAGTGCATGTTGTTCCATAGCCATATGTTGCCATAGTAATAAATGCAGCGCATATTGTTCCATAGTAATACAGGAAAATTCAAACCGCTATAACATCGCTAAATATGATTCAATCTTTATGAAACTTTCAGGATAGATCAATCTTATAAATAGGCATCTACTTACTGAATTTCATTGAATTTAAGGGTAGCGTTAAGATTTTATACAAGAAAACATAAAATCGATAAATCATACTATTACTAACAAAGTTGGGTGAATTGCGACTTCTAACGTATTTGTTGTTGTTGTACTCACCAAGGCCTACATTCCTGATTTTTTTCAGAATTTTCGGATCACAGGTGTCCAATCGCGAGGGGGGGGGACACAAATTTTTCGTGTATTTCCCCTCCCTGTGCGCCCCTCGAAGCAAATTTTGCCAAATTAAGACCTGTTTTGAAAAGTTCTCGTTAAGACTTTTCATTTGATACCCATATCGGCTACCTTCAATGAAATTTTTTTTTCGGGGGGTCACTCTCCTATGTGGGGAGACCCCCCTTAAATACCTTATAAAATTTTTTTGTAGTTGAACTTTGAAGAGATCACCACTTTACATCTACACACAAAATTTGATGTTTCTAGCTCAAGCAATTTCCGAGAAAAACTGCTGTGACACACGGACGGACGGACGGACGGACGGACGGACGGACGGACAGACGGACAGACGGACAGACTGGTCGCGAAACTAGTAGGGTTTTGTAAAATAATTTTACAAAACCCTAAAAAGGAACTAAATGTAAAAAAATGTTTCAAGTAAAAGGTTTTATTTTACTAATGTATCCCAAAAAAATGACTTATTCTTAACTTATTCAGGCCAATAAGTTTATTCGCTAGTTATTTAAAATGAGCATATTTTCTTTCAATACGCAACAAAACAAGTAATTTTACTTCAATATTGTAGTTTTAATATAAATACATACAAAATAGTTGTAAGACAAGTAGATATTCTCTGAGATAAATAAAAAAAAAAATTATATGCACCCTAAAAGTAAAGATTTCCTTTCAATAGTCGTGCAACTAGAACTCGTCACGTAAAAATCTTATAAATAAATCATACGAAATGATTTTCACTGAGGAACAAAATTAAAGTATTAATTATGTAACAAATTTGTGAGTACTAGGTAATTATTATATACAAATCATGCTCACTAGAAATTAACATTCTAAGGAAAGTATTTAAGAAACTAAATATATATTAGAATACAAACTAGCCTCAGCAACAACAGCAAATAAACACAAAAAAGAGCAAATGACTATAGTATAGAATTAAAAATAATTTTTCCAATTTTGCCTATAAAATACAAGCAATACACAAAATGTGAGAAGTAATGTATGAGAATAAGCTAGCTCATTCAACCCGTTTGCAATCGAAGAGAAATCTCATCCTACGACATTCGCTGCTATCAGCTAATTCGCTATCACAATCGCAACTTGCCTCTCAGTACAACATTTACCGCTACCGACTTAATTGGATAAAATCTGATCGCACCTTGTCTCTCTTAGAAAGATCCGAACTTTGTAATATGGGAAAGAATTGTTACGATAGGAATTTCCCTAACGATTAGAAAACATTATTGGCCCACTAAAACAGAACTCTTCTAATATAAAAACAAATAGAACAGTGGGAACAACAACCATGTTTTCATAGAACATGTAATAGTGGAACAACAACCATGTTTCATAGAAAATGTAACAGTGGAAACAAGAAGCTTGTACAAGTTTTCATAGAAAATATAACAATAGAAACAACAACCTTGTACGAGTTTTCATAGAAAATATAACCGTAGAAACAAAGACCTCGTACCACTATTCCAATACAACAACCTTATTTAGAAACTTTTATCGTAAATATCCAATACATCCACCAGAATTACAATACGGTTGATGCACATTAAGAATAGATGTCATTGGCAACGGGAACAAGGTTCAAACTAATTCTTTTCCACGCTTTAGGGAAACACAATTTTGCTGTGCAAACAAAAATACTGTATAAAAATAGCGAAGCAGACAATGAAAATTCAAGCGACTATCATTCGTTGTTTCAAGTAGTTGGCTTCGCCCGCACAACATATTTAAAAACCAGTTGCCCTTGCGCCTGGTTTTGTCTAGTTGGCTTAAGTGCTTAGACCCGTTTCTTCCTGGCTACCGCATATCTAGGTGCTCTGGTTGACTTCTTGCCTAGACCCCTTAGATGCCGCCAGTACCAAGTTTGGCAGAGTCCATTGCAGTGGACCTTCAAGCCGCCTCAAACCAATGAGCATTTCTAAACACCGGGCCCAGTAGAAGAAGTCGATCGACACCAAGTTGGTAGAGGGCAAAACCACTGGCATTGCATAGTGGCTGGCAAATGCAGTTACGACAACGCACATTCGAACCAAAACGACTCGCCAAGGTCTCAACAAATGCAGCTGAGCGCAACAAGATCCAGTGCCTGGTCAGCGAACTGCAGCAGGAGTACTGGCGTCGAAAGGTCTTCAACGACAGACTATATACAGGTGAAGCAAAAGCTAAATAATCAGAGAGAAAATTTTGAAAAGTAGCTTCGATTTTAAAAGCACAAATTTTCCTTGGCTGACAAGAGCTCCACCACCTACGCCAACCCTAAGCCGAGGCAGCAGCAATGCAACATCGATGGGACAATTGAGTGTCTTGCAAGTCCTCTCATCTTCTCATCTACTTGTAATAATTCCCTTAGAAACGACAAGAGGTAATTGCAATGTTCTAAAAACTTACTACTGTTATAAAAAAGCAAAATGGTCACGATTCCGCAGTTTTATCAATGGTAGAGTGAGAACCATTGAAGCGCTCAATACTTCCTCAGGATGTGAAGAGCAAATTGAAGAATCCGCAAACATTATCTGGCAAGCTATTGAGGGTAGTGTCCCGGGACAGTAAAAACTTCTTACAATTTAGAATTTGGTGTAGAAATATAGAATCTTATAAGGAAACAAAACTCCTTGCGGCGTAAATGACGAAAAACCCGCATTAGGTTTATTAAAATATGTGTTAAAAGCCTCACTCTAGCAACTCGGAACAGAATTAAGGATCTCCGATAGAACAACATGCTAATAAATCTAGACTTTAATTAGCGGAAAGTCTGGTATTTAAATAGAATAAAAAACAACAAAGAAAATATTTACTCCAATAAAGGAAAAACGGATATACTTGCAGATAAATTTAATCAGTTCCGTAATATTTCTTATAGGTTCTGCAACAATCTAGCAGAAATCATGGTGCCTAAAGCTTTGGAACAACCACATAAATAAAACTCCTTGCGGCGTAAATGGCAGAAAACCCGCATTAGGTTTATTAAAGCTGGTGTTAAAAGCCTCACTCTAGCAACTAGGAACAGAATTAAGGATCTCCGATAGAACAACATGCTAACAAATCTAAACTATAATTAGCGGAAAGTCTGGTTTTCAAATAGAATAAAGAACAATAAAGAGAGATAAATTTAATCAGTTCCATAATATCTCCAATAGGTTCTGCAACAATCTAGCAGAAATGATGGTGGCTAAAGCGTTGGAACAACTACCTAAACAAACATCTTTACCTCCTGGTACATTAATAAAAACCAGGGAGCTAATAGCTTTACTCAAAAAAGCTTAAAAATTTTTAAAGCTCAAGGTATCGATGGCCTGCCGAATATAGTATTTACAAATTTACCCAAAAAAGGAAAAGTCTTCAAATGCCTCCTTTTTAACGCTTGCCTCAGGCTCTCTTTCTTTCCATCCATCTGGAAATAAGCTCTTGTTATATCTGTCCTGAAGCCTAGAAAAGATCTGCGCTCTTCTGACAACTACAGGCCCATTAGCCTACTACCAGGTACACGTAAGCTCTTTGAAAGAGTAATCCTAAAAAGATTAAATGATTTAATGGCTAACAATAATACGAGTATCTTAACTGATTTCCAATTTGGCTTCTGAAACTGATATTCGCCAGATCATTAGCTTTTCCGTGTTACGAAGGACGTCGAAGCAGCGATATACAATAATTTGCCTGTAGGTTTGGCGACAATAGATATAAAAAAAAGTCTTCGATACATTTGCATATACAGGATAGGCGCAGACCCAAATTCCATTATTGCTAGCCTTGAAACGGCGTTAGAACTTGCATATCAAAACTACCATAGATAGAAAATTAATATTAATGTGGCAAAAAATGATGCCAATATTCTTCAGCAGGAACCATTAGCCTGTTCACCTACCCAAGCGACCCATAAATTTTTTAGGGCAACCTATTCCTTGGAGTGCGGATCTCAATTATCCTGGACTTATATATGAAAAAAAACTAACAATCAGAAATCAGATTGAGCATATTAGCTCCGAAGTATTTAAGGCCGTGCTTTCGCTATACCCCCTTCTTAACCGTAATTCACGTCTCAACACCAGAAACAAAGTCTTCAAAGTCAAAATGGAAATCCAACCAATCATCCTATATGGCTCACCTACCTGGATCGAATGTGCCAAATATCTAGTAGCAAAGCTTCAGATCACGCAAAATAGACACCTGAAAATGGTGCATAATAAACCGTTTTACTTTTCTTCTGAAAAACTTCACAGCCTTGCTGGCGTTAGCCCAACTTATAAACTTGCTGCATCGCACCGTAATTAATCGAGAAAGCAAATGACTCGGAATCTGCTAATTTATGCCCTGGCAAACTGAAAGCCAGCAGTAACTATAACCTATCTCTTTGGCCGTAACCTGACCTCATTGATGTTAACTAGTTATAAGTAGATCGTTCTAAGTTATCTTAAGCTAAAACTAAGTTCAGAAGAGTTTTTTGCTGAAATTATTCTCCAGCTAATTAGAAAATTCACATTGGAAATACGATACTACACATAGTTCTAAGTAACGTTCAAACGATGGTGGAACGACTTTGTCAGAACACCTAGCATATTATAAGCAATCTGTACAGCATACATTCTAATAAAGTAAATTATATATATATATATATATATATATATATATATATATATATATATATATATATATATATATATATATATATACATACGAGTATATATATATAAATATATATATATATATATATATATATATATATATATATATATATATATATATATATGTACATGTATACAAATATATATATATATATATATATATATATATATATATATATATATATATATATATATATATATATATATATATGTACATGTATACAAATATATATATATATATATATATATATATATATATATATATATATATATATATATGTATATATGTATATATATATACACATATATATATGTGTATATATATATATATATATATATATATATATATATATATATATATATATATATATACATATATTTTATATATAGGGTTATCCATTTTACGCTTGGGAAAGTAAAGCTAAAGAAAGCACAAAAAATATTCAGATGAAAACAAAATCTCAATATAAAGAGTGAACCTTGCCATTAAACGTGAACCACAACATCTTTCAAATGTCCTCCACGGGACCTCTTACAGGCCTCAATCCTATTGAGGTTATTTTCAATGACTTTTTGGCACATTTCCGCCAATATCTCGGTCATAACTTCACTAATATTGGTTTTCAATTGCTCAAGATTTTGAGGCTTGTTTGCGTAAACACGATATTTCACATAGCCTCATAAAAAGAGATGCGGGCCAATTGACATCACTCAATCTCGAAATTACGCGTCCTGGAAATTTCTCTTGCAAAAGTGCTCAATTAGCCTATGTTGTGTAGCTTGTGGCTCTGTCCTCTGGAACCCCATGTTCTCCAGATCATAATCTTCAATTTTTCTCCAAAAATAATCGGTTAACATCCGTCCATAGCGGTCAGAATCGACTGCAATGGCTCTTGCTTGATCGTTCTCAAAAAAATACGGGTCAATACCACCAGACCATAATGCACACCCAACAGTCACTTTTTCCGGATGCAAAGGCCTTTCTACGATCACCTGAGAATTTTGAGAGCCCCATATGCGGCAATTCTGTTTATTTATGTAACCACTGAGCGAAAAATGAGCCTCATCATCAAAGAAAATTGTGTTCGAAAAATCGTTGTCAATGGCTTGTTGTTCAATCACCCAATTCGCATACATTCTGCGTTTTGTATGGTCTTGAGGCTTAAATTCTTGAGTGGGTTGGATTTTGTACGGATGGAGATGCAAGTCCAAATGCAAAATCTGCCACAATGAGCCGTAAGACAAGCCCAAATGTTGAGCACGTCGAGGAATCGACAAATTCGGGTCCTCCTCCACACTTTGAGCAACGCAGAACGAATGTTGCGATGATGCACAGGCCTTGCAATATCAATAACCGATCCAGTCGCTTCAAATTTTCTCACTGTGTTCGAAATTGTTTGCTGTGTAGGTTGATTATGTCGACCGTAATCGGCTCGTAAAGCCCTAAATGTTGATACAGTAGAATCACCATTTTTATAATAAAATTTAATAATTTTAGCGCGTTCTTCGACTGTTAAACGATCC
This sequence comes from Odontomyia ornata, assembly GCA_963969285.1. NCBI lineage: Eukaryota > Metazoa > Arthropoda > Insecta > Diptera > Stratiomyidae > Odontomyia > Odontomyia ornata. The sequence goes on along the minus strand of OZ017738.1, from coordinate 216,570,243 downwards.
ATATTTCTAAGTGGCAAACCTTGAACTAAAAAAAACACGATTACATTTAATTCTGACAGATGTCAAATGGCAGGGTTATACTTTCCTAACACGAAATGGATAGCCCTGTGTATATAATTTACTTTATTAGAATGCATGCGGTACTGATGTCTTATAATATGCTTTTTTCTTTGGCCGTCACCCCGCCTCATCGATATTATCTAGTTATAAGTAGATAGTTCTAAATTATGAAAGCTAATAATAAGTTCAGTAGAGGTTTTTGCCGAAATTTCCCTCTAGCTAATTAGAAATTTCACATTGGAAATACGATACTACACATAGTTTTTTTTTTTTTTTTTTTTTTTTTTGTGGTAGGGAGGTGAAGGCATTTATGCCCGCCGAGTCTGGCAGTGTGGGACTCCCATGGAGGATACCTTTGGACTACCCACTAAACACCTCCCCTGTCAATCTGAGAACCTAGCCTGGAACCGTTTGACACATTACTTCGGGCCAGGTCTCGTTTTGTTACGCCGTGGGGCGCCTTCAAGCTGGGGAGTCCCTTTCCTAGCGGGAGGGGAGGGGGGAAGAGGAATTGCCAGAAGAGCGATCCCCCAGCCCCAGCGCCTCCGGCTGCTGTGAGTCCCTTTTATATTTTAGGACTGCCCGAGCATAATGTGCCACCTGGTTCCATTTGTCAACCGATTCGAGCATCACCGCAACTATATTATCCGGGGTGAGCTCTCCCGTCTCCCTGTAGAGTTCCCTTCGCAGCCTGGCCCATTTCGTACACGCAAAAAATGTGTGACAGGCATTGTCCTCCTCTCCTGGGCAAAACCGACAATCGGGAGACCGTGACTTGCCGATCTTGTGCAGGTAAGACTGAAAACACCCGTGCCCGCTCAAAAGCTGGGTCAGATAGAAGTCAGTCTCACCATGCTTTCGATTTAGCCACGGTCTCACATCCGGGATGAGGCGCGCAGTCCACCTTCCCTTCGTGCAATTCCTCCAAGACTGCTGCCAATCGTTGAGCGAGCGTTGTCTCTCCTCGCGGATAACGATCTCCCTCGCATCCTCGTTTCGGCGCAGGTAAATAGCGCGGCGCTCTCTAGCAAGGAGGGCGACAGGTATCACGCCTGCAATCACTCTCACCGCCGAGTCGGAGACTGTTGGATACGAAGATGCAATTCTCAGTGCTCCTCTTCTCTGTACCTGTGCCAATCGTTTTCGGTATACCTCCTTGCTGAGAGCGTCGCCCCATACCTCTGCTCCGTACAGTAGCACTGACCCTACAGCACTCATCAAGAGGCGTCTTCTTGATGGGCTGGGTCCCCCTACGTTGGCCATAAGTCGACTCAGGGCCGATATTCCCGAAGCAGCCTTCTCAGCCGTTGCCCTGATTTGCTCAGAGAAACTCATCTTCGAGTCGATCAGTAGCCCCAGGTACTTCACCGCTGGCTTCGATTCGATCTGTATATCTCCAATACTGATCATCCTTACTCTAGGGATTCTCTTTTTTGTCAAGATGACCACTTCGGTTTTCTCCAGTGCTAGACTGAGCCCGCGAGTAGTCATCCAGTCCCTCACTCGGCGCATTAGAATACCTAGCCTAAGTTGCGCTTGTTCAACGGTGCGTCCGGCGACCAGAGCCGCAACATCATCCGCATAGCCGACCAAGCGCGACTCATCTGGCATCTCAAGTCTCAGTAGCCCGTCGTAAGACACGTTCCACAGGTCCGGACCAAGGATAGATCCCTGGGCAACACCCGATGTAACCGCCATCCTTCGTTGGCCCTGTGTCGTGTCGTAGAGCAGGCTTCGGTCCTTTAGGTAGTTCCTCAAAAGCCGCATTAGATATTCTGGAACTTGAAAAGAGTTTTCCAGCGTATCCAGAATATCCACCCATCTAGCGGAGTTGAAGGCATTCCTGACGTCGAGTGTCACCAACAGGACGATCCGTCGCTTGGTGCGACTATATGCCTCTGCCTTTTGGACCGCGTTCACCACCTCTGCAATCGCATCAATGGTAGAACGTCCTGCTCTAAAGCCGTACTGCCGAGGAGATAGGTCCCCAGCAGCACGAATCGCGTCAGTGAGTCTTCCCTTGATGAGTTTCTCTAGCACTTTCCCAGCCGTGTCTAGCATGCATAACGGGCGGTATGCAGACGGCGATTCGGGATTTCCCTTCCCCTTGCTGACCAGCACGAGCCTCGCCACCTTCCATCGTACCGGGAAAACCCCGTCCCGTAGGCAAGCGTTGAATGTGCTGAGCAGCAAGTCAGGACAATGGTGATAGACGAGCTGCAAAACCTCAGCTGGTACACCATCTGGACCTGGAGCCTTCCTTGCCTTCAGGGAGAGGACTGCCTCCTCCAGTTCCAGCTGTGTGAAGAGTGGGCACTCGACTGCTGTTTCACCATGGACAGCGTCAACACGGACGGGATGTGCGGGGAAGAGTCCCCGCACTATCGCGTCCATCTTTTCCGCGTCATGTATACAAGGCTTCCGTAGGGCACCAAGTTTCCCCATGACCAGCTTGTAACCTAGGCCCCACGGATCCCTATTTACATCGTCCACGAGGTCTTGCCAGCATCGGGCCTTGCTCTTGTTAATAAGCCTGCGAAGATATTTCCTGCCGGACCTGTATGCTGCTAGCCTAGTGTCTGCCTCCTCCCGTGTTCGCGCCCGCTGGGCCTCTCGCCGAAGTTTGTGACACTCGCTTCTTTGTTCGGCGATCTCGTTTGACCACCAGTATACTGGAGGCTTACCATGTCGGGGTCTTCGGCGGGGCATGGAAGACTCGCAAGCAGCTATGATGGTACTCATAGTTGAGTTCACCAAGTCCTTGGCTGTAGGCCCTCCACTCCCTGGCGGAGCTCCCAGCAACGGTGCGCCTGCCGTAAGCGCGTCAGTGAACTTCTCGACATCCATCCTCCCAGTCCTCCATCCGAGGATTGAAGTTTGGGCATATGCACGCAGAGTGGCACCGTCGTGAATCTCAACAGCTATATACTGGTGATCACTAGCCGAGTAGTCCTCTAGTACTCGCCAGTTGTGTACTCTAGGTACCAGGGACTCCGAAGCGATACTACACATAGTTCTAAGTAATGTTCAAACGATGGTGAAATTATATATTATAAGACCTCTGTACCGTATACATTCTAAAAAGTTAATTATATATGTATATATATATATATATATATATATATATATATATATATATATATATATATATACATACATATATATATATATATATATATATATATATATATATATATATATATATACAGGTATATATATATATATATATATATATATATATATATATATATACATATATATATAATTTACTTTATCAGAATACGAGTATATCGACCGAATTTCCATTTGCGAAATGCTAATAAGACGCAACAAAATCAAGCCATTTTTGAAGCAAATCATTATGGGTGATGAAAAATGGGTAAGATACGAGAATGCCGTTCGAAAAAGATCATGGTCGAAATAAGGTGAATCATCACAAACGAGTTCAAAGCCAGAATTGACACCGAATGAGGTTATGCTGTGTGTATGGTGGGATTGGAAGGGAATTATTTATCATGAGGTGCTTGAGCTGGGCCAAACACTCAATCCTGCCCTATACTGTCAGCAATTCACATGATTGCAACAACCAATACAAAAAAACCAGCCAGAATTGATCTATAGAAAGGGCGTTGTCTTCCATCATGACAATGCCAGACCACACACATCTTTGATGACTCGGCAAAAATTGACAGAGCTTGGCTCGGAAGTTTTGATGCATCCACCGTATGGTCCAGACATTGCACCATCAGACTACTATTGTTTCCGTCTCTGCAAAACTTCCTTAATGAAAAGAAATTCACTTCAAAAAGGGACTGTGAAAATCACTTGGCCAAGTTTTTCGCTGATAAACTAGAGAAGTTCTCCACAGATGGAACAATGGCTCCACCCAAAAAATGGCAAAAGGTCATAGATATTAATGAACAATATGTACTTAAATAAAATCCATTTTAAATACAAGAAATATTCAATCGAAAAATGACAAAAAAGCTCAATACTTTTTAGAATTACCAATATATTGTATGTATACATACATATATATATATATACAGTGGCTCACAGCTTATTTGATGCAAAGCTAAAAGCACTATAACTTCTGTATTAGAAAAGGTATTGAAAAAATTTAAACTGCAATAAATTAAATAAAAGCCCTTTTTTGAAAATAACAATTTAATTTATTTCAACAATTGATTCTTAAATAACTAAATAACAAAAACAAAATTAAAGGCGAAATTTTATGTCACAGCTTAATTGATGCAGTCCACGTTTTCCTTAAATTTATCCATGTAGAGGATTTCCAGTTCAACACTAATATTTCGTATGGTTTCCTTTTTGGCTCAAGACAGCTTTGAGTCTATTTGGAACAGATTCAACCAGCTTTCCTGTCATTTCTGGCGTTATTTTACTCCATTCTTCTAAAAGAGCTTTCTTTAAATCAATTTTGTTGTAAATTGCGTGGTTACGAATTTTTTTCTCCAGAAAAGCCCATAAATTCTCAATTACATTTAAGTCGGGTGACTGTGCCGGGGGAGCCATCAAATTAGGACAATTCCAAATTAGCCAAGATTGCACGATTTCTGACTTATGTTTTGGGTCATTATCTTGGTAGAATCTGAATTCACGCCGGATTCCGAGTTCGTCAGCACTTTGCAGGAGATTTTCCTTTAGGATATTACTGTACATGATCTTGTCCATGTTTCCTTCAATAAAGGCTAGCTTCCCAACTCCGGCTGCTGACATACAGGCCCAAACCATTACGCTGCCACCGCCGTGCATAACAGTCTCATGTAAATTTGCTTTTTTGAGCTCTGTATTTGGCTTTCTCCAAACGTATGCCATTCCATCTGAGCCAAATATGTTGAATTTGGACTCGTCAGCAAAAATCACGGTTTTCCAAAAGTCCAAATCCTTTGAAATATGCTCCGTAGCAAAGTTCAGGCGGCTTTGTCGATTTTTGATACTGATGAACGGCTTCTTTCGTGCAACTCGGCCATTAAAATTATGCTTTCTTAGCACACGACGTATGGTTTCAGCACTGCATTCTTTACCAATTCCAGTAAACACTTCGTTTGCCAATTTAGGAGCTGATAACTTAGGGTTTTGCATTATTTTCCGGACGATCCACCGTTCATCAGACTCATTCAAAATTTTATTTGGTGCATTTCTACCCTTATTTTCCAACCTTTTTTCATTGGTAAGCCTTTCAATTATATGCTGAACTGTTGATGAACTTAAATTGACAACTTCACTGATTTTGCAATGAGATTCACCATTTCTAAAATGATGAATGACTAATTCCCGCTGTTCAAGTGTTGTCCTACGGCCCATTTTAAATATTACACAATTTATCCACTTTTAAACTATCAAGGTCAAATAACTTTTTTAAAAATAAAATGAGAAACGCACTAAGTACAATATATCCAAAAAAAATCCGGTGAAAATCGTGCACTTTTAATGCTAGGATACAAAGAACTAACTGCATCAAATAAGCTGTGAGCTATCCTATGCAAATGATTTTGCTTCATTACTGCTAACGGGACATTTGAAACATTTTTTCTTACTTTCTTTTGTGCTTCGAATTTCAGTTATACTAACTGTAAAATCTGCATCAAAATATTTGTAAATTTTTATTTATCTGCATAAGGACAACAGTTTGTTTAATATTTATTGAAGTGCATCAAATAAGCTGTGAGCCACTGTATATATATATATATATATATATATATATATATATATATATATATATATATATATATATATACATATATATATATATATACATATACATATAAAATCCGCCCCTACCGGCATTCTCCCACTCACAACATCAATTGCCTAATTACCATCTCCACCCACTTTTGGACGCACTTACCTAGTCCCTTTATTTATTTTCTTAATAAAAAAAACATTTAATCATTTACCTTATTATTTTTCTTTCCCCGTCATATTAATTTTACCTTTCCTATCCTATTCTTAAGTACAAACAAAAAAAACATAGTCTTATGTTTCCCACTATTTCATTTATAACTTCTCGTTAACAATACTTTGTTTTATGCCCTTTTACCAAAAAAGTGTCAATAGGAAAGGAAAGAATTGCGAGATTGGTTTTTTGAGCTCATGGAATTTGTTATTTGGTTTTGAAAAGAAGAGAAAGTTCTTTGGCGGTGTCGGGGAAAAGTTTTAATGTTAATTAGGGGAAAAAGTCTTGACTTTGTGAAGGAGGTTTGATGATCGTGAGGTGAATTTTAATTTGGAATTTGGGGAAAAGATTTTTATTTTGGATTGCGAGAATAAATGTTTTAGTGGACGAACGATTAAATTTTTGAGTGACGGTATGACAAAAGTGGAAAAGTGAGATCCCGGGGTGAATCTTTATTGAGAATTTGGTGATATGATTTTTTTTTATTTGGATTTTGGGAGATAAAGTTTTAGTGGAAGAAATTTCAAGTGGATGATTTTAATTTTAACTTGGATACACAATTAAAATTCGAAGTGTATCGTGAAAAAATTTCGGTGTCGATAACAAAGAAATAAGCGAAACTTGTAAATGAAAAATTAAAAAGGGTTGAGAAATAAAAGTGAATACCAAGACGTATAAGCTAGTTTAAATTGAAGAGGAATGAAGGTATGCTACCTGAAAATAAAAGTGGAGTAAATGGAAAGTTGATAGCATTTAGACAAGCCAGTGCTGGAGTAACGAAAGAAAAAAAAATAAACGGAAAATACCAAAACAAAGAAGATTAGTGACAGTTCGTGCATGTTTTCATCTGAAATTGAAATTAATTATAGCTTACTTTTTTTCAGTTGCAGAGCGCTCGGCAGCTAATTAGGTTGAGTAAATTCTTTATTCTTTTTGTTCCTTTAAATTTGAATGTATTTAGAGTAAATTTATTTATATGTGATTTTCTTTGCTTGATTGATTAAGTTATTTGAGTACATGGATTTAAGTCGATTTTATGTAGAAAGGGGGTTGATTTTATTAATTGAATATATTAGATTGTTATGTTGTGCTAATTTTCCCTCGCAGTTTGTGCTTTGAATTGGTGGAACATGCCGTTTGTGCTGAATAAAGTATTAAAAATGTTTTAATTAATAGTAATCTTTAATTTCTCAGGATGATCTCCTCTTCTCCCGTCCGTTTCCTTTTGTGTTAATTTTAATGTGTAGGGTGCTTACACGAGCAGAGGGTACCTCAGTAAACCTGCGACACGTCTGAGCACTAGCCGGCCTGTGAATGCCACCCCGGGTTACGCCCCCTCTGCTAAAACTTAATGTCAGCAACTGCGGTGATTTCCGCGGAAGTTGTGATCGAGTTTAAGAAGTTTCAGTTTTGATTGAGTTTGTTCACCGCAGTTGCAGTGGCACCCACTGTGCAGATTTGTGTTTGATAGTCTCCACTGGCTATGACAGTGGTCAAGCTGTACCAGTGTAGATCTTAGTTGGGATCAACCGGATTCCAAGTCGTTGGCCATATCTCCCTGCACGGGATAGTTGGACTTGGATCTTACTCAACGAATTAGCCCACACTTCCAGCCCTTCCATCATATTTCTGATGTTAGCTTTGGAATTAGTGCAGCTCTTATCCGAGCCATTATGAAGTCCGTTGTGTTTCAAAATGGTCTCGTAGTCAGCCCTTTATGGTGACAATTAGAGTGGAGTCTGCCTTTAAGTTCCATTGCTATGTCAGGCACTGTGGAGGTTTGTCTGCTTTGTGTTATGCCTAAATTAGAGCTTCCTTTCCATGTCATTCATCCTTCATTTTCCATTTTTCTTGTATGGGAAGGTCATTTTGGAGAAATGACTTTTTTATGAATTTGATTTCCAATGCTATTAGAAAACAAATATTTGCTGTCTCTTTCATAACTGTTCCTCTTCATCGTGGATTAATCACAATAACAAACAACATTTTAATACTCGTAGTGTCAGTGTCCGAGTGAAAAATTCATTGAATTTTATGAATCATTGGAGGCACTGTTATTACAACTTCAGGTGCCGATTCTTGACTTTGATTTACCATGCATCGTATCCAAGAATATGGGTCCACGGCTCAAGGATAACCTAGCAGGCTTCACTTCCCCGGCCATCAGAGAATTAACCAGAAGATGCTGTCGAACTGAAGATAAGTGGAGGGCTGTTTGAAAGACGTGTGGTGGAAGGAGTACATTTTGTACCAACTCCGCAAAATCCGGCTATGATAAACCATACTCCTCCAATTTTGTACTAATACTTACTAGCAAAGAGACCCCAAATCGGAGGAATGTTCGTAATCCGACATCATGTGATCCACCCTCTTAGCCTTTTCAACCAAATTAATGGCTTCTACCGGAGACTCCTTAGATTCAAATGCGCTGGAATTGCAAGGATTTAGGCCATAGTTTTTTTCGATTATGCGTCTTCCACCAAACACGTTTTTTGTTTTGGTTGTGGGAAGGAAGAACTCACCAAGCCGTACTGCAATGTTTGCCACTATAAATCAGCTCCTTTGCATAAGAATGTATCTTTGCCTGTGGTTAATTCAACCCAGCCATATGGGCGTGTAGATGTGGCAATGAATGTATTTCAGAGTTCAGACGTCTCCAGTGACTGAGACCTACGCTTTTCAATAATCGCAGCACTTTCACTCCCTCAAACTTTTCACATCGTTCCCATGTCCAAGCAAATATTGTCAGCCAACTTCATTTCACCGTCCGATTGCCCCGAGTAGTTTCCCGGATCTCTTCGAAAGTAATGGAAAGGCGAACGATAATCATGAATCACCCGCTAGTTTTGGCGACAATAGGCTCTACGCAGAGATGCTCGTAAATTGACCGGCTTACTTGGGCCAGTGCCTTAGACTTACTGTCAGAATTGGACTAACATATGTATTCCATACATACGCATGTTCACACTGAATCAAGGCACAAAGATCTAGTTCTGGGATACGTCACCACATTGATGTGATTCTACAATACCAGCAAATTGATGAGATTTCTAGTTGTCCCTTCCTTGACGCACGCAGTATATCTTGGAATTGCCTTCTGGGATTTCCTCAAAATATCACCAATCCACGTCAATATTATCGAAGCAGCCGCAAAGCCTCCAAACCCTGAATTATATCAGTTGACTCCAAAAGATCAGCAGCATTCGTGAAACAACAGTTTTCGTCGTATAATAAGAAAGGCTTGGGTTTATGCCTCAGCAAGGTGACGCCTACCCATTGCTGCTGATTGAAGGTCCGTTGGCACCATTCCAAAGCACCAAGTTAATTACCAGCTTGAATTTGAAGGATGCCTTTTAGCGAATTCCGTTGGATGTCACAAGTAAGGGAAAAACGGCCTTTACTGTCCCTGGCTGGCCCTTGTACCATTTCAAAGTCATGCCGTTCGGTTTGTTCAATGCTCCCCAAACGATGTGTCAGTCGATGCATAAAGTCATACCGCACGAGCTGCAGGACAAGGTATTTGTTTACCTAGATGACCTGCTTGTTACTAGTTCAACTTCAGATGAGCACTTGGAGCTCCAGAGCACTTACATACAAAAATAATAGAAGAATATATATACACATATATATATATATATATATATATATATATATATATATATATATATATATATATATATATATATATATATACGAGTACATATATATATATATATATATATATATATATATATATATATATATATATATATATATATATATATATATATATATATATACGAGTACATATATATATATATATATATATATATATATATATATATATATATATATAAAAAAATAATATCATTGTGATTTTGGTAAGACGGACTGATTTGGCTGGGATGCCAAAGCAAGCACTCATTAAGCTGCTCGAATATACTAGGTGCCTCTCGGCGGAACATTCGCCAATGTACGAGAAATGGGTTGAATGGCTAGAGACCCTTTATAAATGCGAGCTGAATAAATCGGGCGATTCATTCATTACAACCGCGAAAATAAAAACTGCGATAGAGTGGATCGCGAGGTAAAGGCGATATTGATTGAATGATTGTGAAGTGATTTTAGAAGATAATTGCAATAGAAATTTATTGAAAAGTGGAAGTTAGACTTTTAATAGTGAAATTAATAATTCTGCATTCTTTTAAATAAATTCTTTTAACTTAAATTAAAAGACATTGCGCTTTCGCTTTCCCGGAACATTAAAATTATTGGTAGGGAGATAGGGTCGACCTGTTGCTATTCAATTTGGCTCTGGAATTTTTTATCAGAAAACTACTTGTCGATACAAGAAGTACGTTAATATACAAGTCAAGTCAAGTAGTAGTCTATACGGACGACATCAACATTTTGTCACGGTCGGCGACAACTGCCAAAGACTTTTTCCTGAAACTCGACTGTGCTGCAAAGCTGATAGAGCTACAAAGCAATGAAAATAGAGCAAAGCTCACGCTGCAGTCAAAGAAAAATACTCCAATCAACCAAAATATTACACTTGGCGGATACAATATCAAAATGTAAGCGAATTTGAATACTCAGGCGCCAAAATAACGACGATCTTGAAGACGAGCTGCAAACACAGGAAAAAAAAGCTCCATGTACACATGTAAAAAGACCTATGTTACGCTATGCGTGTGAAACAAGGACCCTAACGCAAGCATTTGTGAACATATGGAACGCGTTCGAAGGGCGGGTCCTGAGGTAAATAATTGGAGAAAAGGTGGAAGGGGCCCAGTGGCGAATTTGATACAACTATGAGCTGTATGAAATTTTTGTTAAACCAGAGGTCTCAACGATTATAAGACTACAAAACTCCAATAGGCTGACCACATGAATCGTATGGACGAACAACGGATACCCGGAAAGGTATTCGTTGGGAGAACTGAAGGGCGGAGACCAGTGGTGAAACTGAGGAAACGCTGGTTTGACTCAGTCGATGAATATAGTTCATCGCTGCTCATATTTTGAAATTGGAGGACGTGGTCGATGGACTGAGAGAGTTGGAGGCACTATTTGCAGGAAGTGATGGCCCGAGTGGAAAACAAAGCTCCAAGTATACAATTCTGCAATAAGACCTATGATACGCTATGGGTGTGAAACATGGACCCCAACGCAAGCATCTGTAAACATATTGAATGCGTTCGAAAGGCGGGTCCTGAGGTGAATGATTGGAGCAAGGCTTTAAGGGGGCAAGTGGCGAATTCGATGCAACCATGAGCTGTATGAATTTTTTGTTGAACTCAACGATTATAAGACAATTCATGGGCTGGCCACATGAAGTGTATAGACGAACAACGGATACCCAAAAAGGTATTCGTTGGGAGAACTGAAGGGTGGAGGCCAATGGTGAAACAAAGGAAACGCTGATCTGACTCCGTCGACGGAGATAGTTCATCGCTGCTTGGATTTTGAAATTGGAGGACGCGGTCAATGGACTGAGAGAGTTAGAGGCACTTTTTGCAGGAAGCGATGGCCCAAGAGGAAGAAGAGGTTAAGGAAGTGAAAGACGGGCACAGAAATGATGATGGGAGCCGTTTTCAGAAAGCAACCCATAAAGTCATCCAGTAAATTTTGCAACAAGAACTTATGACGAACGAGTGGAGCCATTCAATGTTTTTCTCGATCCATTAAAAAGGTGACAAGCTATAGTATGATAACTTTAGGGGCGCATAACTACTTTTTATTGCGTACAAAATAATTTCAAACATCTTTCGAAATAAAGTCAGATCATACGCAACGAGTATTATTGGGGAGCATCAACGTGGCTGTAGAGCAGGCAGATCTTCGATAGACCAGTTGTCTACAGTCAAGCAGGTACTTGAGAAATGCTGTGATTTCAACATAAACGTACGTTGACTTTTAGGAACGATACAATATTATTGATCGTTGCGTACATCACCAAATAATGCTTTGCTTTCATATCTCAGCCAAATCAGTCAATGATGTCGCCAATCTTCCAAGACGGCATCAAAAAACGATTCACCGACCCTCTGACACAAATATCGAACTAAACTAGGGAGATAACCACAGGGGGAGTACCGGCCAACAGGAATACGCTTAGAGGCTAGCATTTTTTGAGGAGCGCCACCCCCATAGACCTGAGAAAACGAAGGTCACCATAAGGTTCTTCGTGGGATGACAGGTAACGACCCTGACTGAATCTGGACTATGTTTTGGACAACGAATTGGAATTTATGCTTTGGACTGGTGGATATGATGGTTTCGACTTAGTTACTTTGCACGGTAACGCCGGGGTGACAGGTCATGCGTGAACGGTCCTAATTCAACAACCACACCGTTTCCATCTATATGACTGCACACACGAATGGAGGTACCGATTCCGAGGGCTGACCCAGCCGAACTGGAGCAACTTCAACTGACGGATGGATAATGGAGAATAGAAGACAGCACTCCAAAATATGACGTGTTCAGCAAATGTCCTAAGTACGGAGTACGGAGATACATAATTGGCGAGTATACGGGGACTACTCAATCAGTGATTATCAATGCATTCTGCTTGAGATCAGCGATGTTGTTTTCTGATGTCCATGCTCTCGACCTTCTACAATTGGATAGAACATCGGAAAGACGGACGTTGAGAGGTTTATCTATTGGAAAATACAATGGCTAAAAGCTAGTTATTTGGAAGCTTGGTGCTCTACGGACGCTTTGCATACATGAAGTGAAAAAAGGACGAAATAGTGCAGGAACTCTTCCCCATCCTTCCCGTCTGTTTTGAACCTGTCCACGGTGCTAAAGCAATTGAGAATCCAATCTTCCTGGAGGCTAGCATTCTTTGGGGAGTGCCGCCCCCACGGACCCGAAGATATGGGGGGTGCCGTGAGGTTCCCTCCTGGGATGACAGGTAACGACTCTTATTGTATCTGGACTACGCTTTGGACAACGAACTGGAATTGACGCTTTGGGCTGGCGGATGTGATGGTTTGGACCTAGTTGCTTTGCACAGTAGCACCGAGGTGAAACTCGTGTGTGAACGGCTCCAATTCAACTATCATACGGAGACGGACTCCCGATTAGCGCTGGTCTGGCTCTGAGCACTTGTCCCCATAAGGGCTTGTGCCAACCCTCGCATGGCCTCCCTGCTCTGCAAAGATAACCATGGGACCAAAAAGGCGACTACACACACGAACGGAGATAGCGGCTCCAAGGGGGGACCCAATAAAATGGAGCAAATAAAATCAACAGATCAAAAACATCCAACAAATGAAACCACAAGCAAACAGGACGCTAGCACGGAGAACCCTTTCAGGCAAAAACCGCTGTTGGCAAGAACACCGATAAAACAAGTCACCGATTGCGGAGGGAGGCAGCAAACCCCAGAAACACTGTCAAAGTCAACATCACAGGTTAAATCATCGGAGACAGACCACAGACGGACTAACGAACGAAAGAAGGCAGAGTGCGTTGTGCAACCTGGCATCATTGCGGCCTTTGGGCGCAGTAGAAGGACTGTGCGCACCCCGGAGCGCCCAGTGCAAGACGTACACAATCCGGATCAAGCTGCGACACCAACAGAGGCCAGTGTAAGACTGGGGGAGGGAGAAGTTTTGCCGTTGGCTGACGCCACTTCAAACGCGACCCAAGCGATAGAAGCAAAAGGGCTAGGAAACGGCGGCCTCTCCCAAGAGGTGGCGCCAAATAACACAATCGCCCTTGACCGCGCCGAAGACGAGCGGCTTACTCGGAAAGCGGGGAATATCGTCAAACAACTGAGGGCTGCCTGCGAAGTGCAGAAAAACATAGGCAAGAGTGTCAAGAATGGCATTCTTGAACTGGAGGAGCTTTTTGGCCGCATAACGCACTACAGGCGCAGGTGGCTTGCAACCGAAAAGCACCAAAAAGACACACTCTCTCTCGAGGCATCAGTGGGTCCTAGCAGCAGTAAAAGAATGGCCGGTAGCCCAATTGAAGGCGACCGTGAGAAAAGGAGGAAGAACGAGACCATAAACGAAGTTGACACTCCAGGCGAGGAGTTTCATGTGGTGCGAAACAAGGCAGCGAAAAAAGCGGCCAAAAAGCTAATCCTAGAAAAAACAGACAAAGAGCTCAACCACGAAAAGAACAAAGAACCCCCCGATATACCGCAGAAAACAAAAAGCAAACCGCGGCGCAAACCTTTGCGAGAGGCACTGCTTATTAAACCCACTAAGGGCCGAACCTAGGCAGATGTCCTCCGTGAAATTAAAGGAGCGGTCAAGCCAGACGACACCAAAACTGCCATCAAAGCAGTTCGACCAACCCGGACCGGTGGCCTGCTGGTGGAATTCGGGCCAGAGGCCACAAACAAAGATGCATTCCGTGACGCGGTTCAAAAGGTTCTTGGAGATGCGGCAACGGTTACCTCGCTCGAACCAATGGCCACCCTGGAAATCAGGGACCTCGACTGCGTCACGGGCAAAGCTGAAGAAGAGGATGCCATCAGGAGGGAGTTCCCCAGCTTAAGTGAAGTCAAGGCAAGATTGACACGTGAAAACACAAGGGGGCAACGCATGGCTATTGTCGAACTAGCTGATAAAGACACCCAGCAAATCCTGGCGAAGGGCAATATTAAGATAGGTTGGGTGATCTGCAGGATACGGAGAAGGGCGATCCCTATCCGCTGCTTCAGCTGCCTTGAATACGGACACACCGCGTATGGCTGTAGGGGACCCGACAGGAGATCTCTGTGCTACAAATGTGGTGAAACGGGGCACAAAAGGAAGGAGTGCACGAACGAGGCAAAATGCATTCTTTGCAAGGATGCTAAGCTAGCACCCAGCGACCTCAAACATGAGCCGGGGACAGGGAGATGCTGGGTTTTCAAGGAGGCCCTAACTAAAACCAAATCGATACTCAAATGATCCGTATCCTGCAGGTCAATTTGCACCAAAGCACAAACGCCCGGGACCTACTTGAGCAGTTTGCGAGTGATAAGAAAGCTGACCTCCTGTTGCTGAGCGAGCAATATCATAACAAGGACTCGCAAGCGTGGTACCCTGACAAAACTGGTACCTCGGCCATCTGGGTTCGAGACAGCGCCCACCTTCAGGTGCAGGGCCATGGACGCGGGGATGGTTTTGTGTGGGTGCGGTGTTTAACTGACGCCTAACGAGGCAATGCCATCTTTTCGAACCAAACTCGATGCCCTGGAGGACGCTGTCTCGAACACAGAGGGCCACATGCTGGTCGGGGGAGACTTCAACGCTAGAGCCATTGAATGGGGTATGCCACAATCCGACCCAAGGGGAAAGCAAATCTTGGACATGGCGGCCAGAACAGCGCTTTTTGTCCTAAATACTGCTAACACCCCTACTTTCCGCCGCTGGGGTTGCGTAGGAACCATACCCAATGTGACACTCGCTTCGGAGTCCCTGGTACCCAGAGTACACAACTGGCGAGTACTAGAGGACTACTCGGCTAGTGATCACCAGTATATAGCTGTTGAGATTCACGACGGTGCCACTCTGCGTGCATATGCCCAAACTTCAATCCTCGGATGGAGGACTGGGAGGATGGACGTTGAGAGGTTCGCTGACGCGCTTACGGCAGGCGCACCGTTGCTGGGAGCTCCGCCAGGGAGTGGAGGGCCTACAGCCAAGGACATGGTGAACTCAACTATGAGTACCATCATAGCTGCTTGCGAGTCTTCCATGCCCCGTCGGAGACCCCGACATGGTAAGCCTCCAGTATACTGGTGGTCAAACGAGATCGCCGAACAAAGAAGCGAGTGTCACAAACTTCGGCGAGAGGCCCAGCGGGCGCGAACACAGGAGGTGGCAGACACTAGGCTAGCAGCATACAGGTCCGGCAGGAAATATCTTCACAGGCTTATTAACAAGAGCAAGGCCCGATGCTGGCAAGACCTCGTAGACGATGTAAATAGGGATCCGTGGGGCCTTGGCTACAAGCTGGTCATGGGGAAACTTGGTGCCCTACGGAAGCCTTGTATACATGACGCGGAAAAGATGGACGCGATAGTGCGGGGACTCTTCCCCGCCCATCCCATCCGTGTTGACGCTGTCCATGATGAAACAGCAGTCGAGTGCCCACTCTTCACACAGCTGGAACTGGAGGAGGCAGTCCTCTCCCTGAAAGCGAGGAAGGCTCCAGGTCCAGATGGTGTTCCAGCTGAGGTTTTGCAGCTCGTCTATCACCATTGTCCTGACTTACTGCTCAGCACATTCAACGCTTGCCTACGGGACGGGGTTTTCCCGGTACGATGGAAGGTGGCGAGGCTCGTGCTGATCAGCAAGGGGAAGGGAAATCCTGAATCGCCGTCTGCATACCGCCCGTTATGCATGCTAGACATGGCTGGGAAAGTGCTAGAGAAACTCATCAAGGGAAGACTCACTGACGCGATTCGTGCCGCTGGGGACCTATCTATTCGGCAGTACGGCTTTAGAGCAGGACGTTCTACCATTGATGCGATTGCAGAGGTGGTGAACGCGGTCCAAAAGGCAGAGGCATATAGTCGCACCAAGCGACGGATCGTCCTGTTGGTGACACTCGACGTCAGGAATGCCTTCAACTCCGCTAGATGGGTGGATATTCTGGACACGCTGGAAAACTCTTTTCAAGTTCCAGAATATCTAATGCGGCTTTTGAGGAACTACCTAAAGGACCGAAGCCTGCTCTACGACACGAAACAGGGCCAACGAAGGATGGAAATTACATCGGGTGTTGCCCAGGGCTCTATCCTTGGTCCAGACCTGTGGAACGTGTCTTACGACGGGCTACTGAGACTTGAGATGACAGATGAATCGCGCTTGGTCGGCTATGCGGATGATGTTGCAGCTCTGGTCGCCAGACGCACCGTTGAACGAGCGCAACTTAGGCTAGGTATGCTAATGCGCCGAGTGAGGGACTGGATGACTGCTCGCGGGCTCAGTTTAGCACTGGAGAAAACCGAAGTGGTCATCTTGACAAAAAAGAGAATCCCTAGAGTAAGGATGATCAGTATTGGAGATATACAGATCGAATCGAAGCCAGCGGTGAAGTACCTGGGGCTACTGATCGACTCAAAGATGAGTTTCTCTGAGCAAATCAGGGCAACGGCTGAGAAGGCTGCTTCGGGAATATTGGCCCTGAGTCGACTTATGGCCAACGTAGGGGGACCCAGCCCATCAAGAAGACGCCTCTTGATGAGTGCTGTAGGGTCAGTGCTACTGTACGGAGCAGAGGTATGGGGCGACGCTCTCAGCAAGGAGGTATACCGAAAACGATTGGCACAGGTACAGAGAAGAGGAGCACTGAGAATTGCATCTTCGTATCCAACAGTCTCCGACTCGGCGGTGAGAGTGATTGCAGGCGTGATACCTGTCACCCTCCTTGCTAGAGAGCGCCGCGCTCTTTTACCTGCGCCGAAACGAGGATGCGAGGGAGATGGTTGTCCGCGAGGAGAGACAACGCTCGCTCAACGATTGGCAGCAGTCTTGGAGGAATTGCACGAAGGGAAGGTGGACTGCGCGCCTCATCCCGGATGTGAGACCGTGGCTAAATCGAAGGCATGGTGAGACTGACTTCTATCTGACCCAGCTTTTGAGCGGGCACGGGTGTTTTCAGTCTTACCTGCACAAGATCGGCAAGTCACGGTCTCCCGATTGTCGATTTTGCCCAGGAGAGGAGGACAATGCCTGTCACACATTTTTTGCGTGTACCAAATGGGCCAGGCTGCGAAGGGAACTCTACAGGGAGACGGGAGAGCTCACCCCGGATAATATAGTTGCGGTGATGCTCGAATCGGTTGACAAATGGAACCAGGTGGCACATTATGCTCGGGCAGTCCTAAAATATAAAAGGGACTCACAGCAGCCGGAGGCACTGGGGCTGGGGGATCGCTCTTCTGGCAATTCCTCTTCCCCTCTCCCCTCCCGCTAGGAAAGGGACTCCCCAGCTTGAAGGCGCCCCACGGCGTAACAAAACGAGACCTGGCCCGAAGTAATGTGTCAAACGGTTCCAGGCTAGGTTCTCAGATTGACAGGGGAGGTGTTTAGTGGGTAGTTCGAAGGTATCCTCCATGGGAGTCCCACACTGCCAGACTCGGCGGGCATAAATGCCTTCACCTCCCTACCACAAAAAAAAAAAAAAAAAATCTTCACACAGCCGAAACTGGAAGAGGCAGTCTTTTCACTGAAATCGAGGAAGGCTCCAGGTTCAAATGAAGTTCCAGCTGAAGTGTTGCAACTTATATATCGCCGTTGCCCTGACTTCTAGCTCAGCATATTCAACGCTTGTCTACGGGATGGGGATTTCCCGATACGATGGAAGGAGGTGAGGGTCGTGTTGATGAGCAACAGAAGAGAAATTCTGGATTGCCGTCTGCATATCGCCCGTGCTAGACATGGTTGGGAAAGTGTCAAAAACACTCATCAAGGGAAGATTCACTGACGCGGTTCGTGCTGCTGGGGCAGTATGGCTTGAGAGCAGGATGTTTTACCATTGATGTGATTCCAGATGTGGTAAGCATGCTTCAAAAGCCAGAGGCAAACAGCTGCACTGAAAGACAGATCGTTCAATTATCCACTCGATGTTACGGATGAGTCTAGCTCCGCTAGATGCGAGAATATTCTGCATATGCTGGAAAACATTTTTTGAGTTCCAGAATATCTGATGCGGTTTCTGAGGAACCAAATTAATTTCCGAAGACTGTTTAATGAGAAAACGCAGGGTAATGAAGGACGGAAGTTACATCGGGTGCTTTTCAGGAATTCATCTTTAGTCTAAACCTGTAAAACGTGTCCTACAATGGGCTACTGGGGCTCGAGATGCAAGATGAGTCGTACTTGATCGGCTATATGGATGATGTTGTGGCTCTGGTCACTGTATGCATTGCTGAACAGGTGCAACTTAAGCTAGGCATGTTAATGCGCCAAGTGAGTGACTGGATGACTGCTCGCGGGTTAAGTCTAGCACTGGAGGAAAATGAACTGGTCATCTTGACAAAAAAGAGAATCCCTAGAGTAAAAGTGATGAGCATTGGGGACACACTAACAGAATCAAAGCCAGTGGTGAAGTACCTAAGGCTACAGATCGACACGAAGATGAATTTCTCTGAGAAAATTAGGGCAACGGCCGAGAAGGGTCAACTTATGGCCAGTGTTGGGTGACCCCGCTCACCAAGAAGACACCTCGTTATGAGAACCTTAGAGTCAGTACTAATATACGGAGTAGAAATGTGGAGCGACGTTCTCAATAAGGAGTTATACTGAAAACACCTGGCACAGGTACAGAGAAGAGGAGCACTGAGGAATACATCTTCATATCTGACAGTCTACAAATCGGTAGTAGGAGTTAGTGCCTATTGCACTCTTTGCTAGAGAGCGCCGTGTCAAAGTTAGGACACAAAGGGAGACAGCATTCACTCAATGATTGGCAGCAGCCTTGGGTGAATTGCATTAAGGGGAGGTGGACAGCGCCTCTCATCCCGGATGTGAGACCGTGGTTAAATCGAAAGTATGGTGAGACTAACTTTTATCTGACCCAGCATTTGAGCGGGTATGGGTGTTTTCGGTCTAACTTGCACAAGATTGGTAAATTACAGTCCCCCAATCGTCTGTTTTGCCCAGAAGAGGAAGGCGATGCATGTCATACATTTTTTCCGTACAGAAAATGGAACAAGCTGCGGTCGGGCCTCTGTAGGGATACGGGAGAGCTCTTTCCTCATAGTATGGTCACGGTGATGCTTGGATCAGTTGACAAATGGCACAAGGTGGCACATTATACTCGGGCAGTCCTAAAAGATAAAAAGGACTCACAGCAGCTGAGGATGCTGGGGCTGGAAGATAACTTGGCTGGCAATTCCTATTCCTCTCTGCACTTCCGCTTCAAAGGGGATCCCCTATCATGAAGGTGTTTCACACCGTTACAAAACGGGACCTGGCCTGAAGTAATGTGTCAAACGGTTCCAGGCTGGGTTCCGAGTTGGCAAAGGAGGTGTTTGGTGGGCAGTCCAGTCACTTGCGTGCATGGAAGCCCCACATTCAGTACGTTAATGGCATTCATCTCGCAATTACAAAAAGAAAATCTGTGAGATAGGCTGGCCCCATTGCTATTGGATTCGACTCTGGGATACTCCTATATCATAAGAAAACTATCTGCAACTTAAAAGAGGAAAGTTATTATACAAGTTGAGTCAAGTTCAGGGTCATTAACAACCGCAAAAGAACTTTTTCCGAAACTAGATAGCAAAGCAAAACTAGTAGGGCTACAAATCAATGAGAATAAAACAAAGTTCATTACGCAACCGTGAAAAAATACCTCACATATACAAATTACCACACTGGCAAATACAGTATCAAAAATGTGAGCAAATTTTTGTATTTAGGTAGCTTAGTAATGAGAACGTGTAATGAAAGAGACAAAATGTGTCAAAGAAAACAGCTCGCAAATACTATTTCTTATTTAGTTTAGAGGACCTTGAAAACCAGCTACATACACAGGGAAATAAAGCTCAAAGTATACAAATCTGTGATAAGACCCACGCTATGCTCTGCATGAGGAATATAGACTCTGACTCAGGCATCCGCAAACAAATCGAATGCATTCTAGAGACGGGTCCGGAGATGGATAGTTAGAGCAAAACTAGACGGAGACCACTGGCAAATTAGAAACAAATATGAGCTGTATGAAATTTTGACGAGCCAATGATCTCAACGATTGTAAAGACTTCGGAAGCTGCAATGAGCTGACCACGTGAATTGTATCTATGAACAAAGGATGTCCAAAAGGTATGCAATGGGGGAAATGAAGGCCGGAAACCAGTGGGAAACCCGAGGAAACGCTACTCTGGTGGGGTCAATGAAGAAAGTTCATCGCTGCTCGGATTTTGAAATTGGAGGACGCGGTCAATGGACCGAGACAGTAGGAGGTGCTTAATGCAGGAGGCGAATACTCAAAGGGGGCTGTAGGGCTACGAAGAAGAAGAATCATTATAGTACGTTAAACACACAGACGTAGGATTTTATGAATCATGTATGTGTCAGGTGGTTTTCAATTATTCGTTAGTTGTTTAAAAGTGTACAGTGGGTATTATACCAGCAACTTAATCATAACAGGCCTTGCTGTTTTTCAAAAATTTGATGACAGGATTTGCTTCTCAAAAAAAGCAATGTATTAGAACCCCAGCCAAAATTACTCAAAGTCAAGGGTAGTTGTATATTTCCTTTTCATAAATAAATTTCAATAAATCGATTGTGAGGCGAAGTTTGTGGCTAGTGGTACCATCTTGTTGAAACCACATATCATTGATGTGAAGTTCATCCAATTCTAGTCACAAATAATCATCCAACATAACACGATAGCGGTCTCCGTTGACTGTAACATGATGGTCATTTTCATCTAAGAAAAAAGGCCCAATCACACCTCCGGTATGAAGACTGCACCAAAAAGTAAATTTTAGCGGATGCAACGGTGTCTCAAGATGCACATGTGGGTTTGTTGCTGAGCAATAACGCATGTTTTGCTAAATAACAAAGCCATTGAGCCAGAAATGAGCTTTATCGCTGAAGATGATTTTTCGATAATATTGATTAATAGTAATTTTCAATAATCCCCAAACGTTGCTGGTTTACTTTACCATGAAGAAAATGTTGACCTTAACTAACGGTTTGGCTGCATACAATAGTTTACAATATTTTTATTATGTGTGCATACTCAGTAAAAACTTTTATGCATAATATATTAAATTACAAAATTTAGGTATTTTTTAACAAATTTCATCTTTACTTAAGAGCGTTTTAATAAGCGCAGCGTTATGTTCTTCATAGAATTAAATGTTAAATTATACAGATTAAATAATTAGCAGTTTTTATTACATAAATCCGATAAGTTCATAACTTAACATAACAACAAAGTAATATCCATTTTTTCTCAGATTCCTCGGAGAGACATATAAATGAAACTTTTGCAGTAGAGAATTACAATCAATGAGACTAAATATAAGCAAATATTAAATCTGCTTGGTTTCTTGCTGATTCCAGCGTAGAAATTGAGAAACTTAAAGAAGTTTGACTAAAATTGTGATCATCGAAACTCATTGGGTAACCAGTCCTGAATGCAGCATATCTTAGGTATAGTGTGTTTATCCTTCCTAGTTTATTAATAAGTTCACTTGTTCTTGGTCTGTAGTGAATAGAAGATGTTCAATGATGTCCGTGAAGGACTGCAGCGATGTTCTGCTGCCTCGGCAGAGGAAGGTATCGGTTTCTGCCGAGAATGCCCTCGTCTGGAGACGCGTGAATGCGCTGGCAGGCTAGCATTGCGGTGTCGTGGGGCGGGTTCGTTTCCCCAGCACGAGGACCCACTACAAAAAAATTTCGCATTCACGAATTGCTTTCAGATCAAAAAGGCGACTGAAGTCGCAAAAACTGTAGATAACCTCACCGAAGGAGATGTACTTGTTACAAGAACAAGTGAAACCTGAGAAGAAAGGCGAACTTGGGGTGACCTCGTCGTTACCCAACGAAGTTCATGGCCCACAAATGAAAGAGGGGCAACCGGGTGGTGGTGGAGCCCCTTCATACCCACTCAACCGGAATAAATCCAAAGATAGCTTGTTGAAGTGGCCAGGTATTCCTCTTCTGAGTAGAAAACTCATACAACTTGAATTGTATGAATCTTCCCATCAGAAGGGGAGTACCCCGGTGACCAATTTATGTCATAGAACTATACAATTGGATTGCATAAATCTATGCCATAAAAAGGCACTCTGCTTGGGCCACTCAACCCATGACGTCACCTGAAACAGAAAAAAGGAATTAG
Source organism: Odontomyia ornata (assembly GCA_963969285.1). Taxonomy (NCBI): domain Eukaryota; kingdom Metazoa; phylum Arthropoda; class Insecta; order Diptera; family Stratiomyidae; genus Odontomyia; species Odontomyia ornata. The sequence goes on along the minus strand of OZ017738.1, from coordinate 216,547,469 downwards.
TTTGTACCCGGCGGCTGGCTCATGTTTTGGGGTGGAAGCCTGCCACCGTACCGGGTCCTATACTCGGTTAGAGAAAACGAAAGGGAAAGACTGACGGTTAAAGTTTAATAATTCATTTTTTTATTTAAATTTTCACTGACAGGGAACATATCGATATATAATCTACGCATTAAGTGAACTTTATGTTATAATTGAACCACGAAATTGTATGTGTCGTGCAAGAAAGGCATTAAATTTAACAATAATTACTATGCAAACAGCTAGGTGTGCTAAAATAAATACCTTTTTTTTCTTTTCGTACGAAAAAAAAACATTTCTGCATTAATTTAATTCTTATTGCAACATAATAGTAATAATAATAATACAAAAAAACTAAAAGTGTCACTAAGCTATTATGATCACGATTTCTATTTCGTTTTTTTTTTTTTTGTTTTTTTATCGCATGCAGACAAATCGTCGTACAAATCTAATAGCGGCAAGGAAATATTCCGTAAAGTTTATTCAAATTGAGTAAGTAGTTATTAGAATTGATCAAAAACTTAGTCAAATCGTTATTCGTTCTAATCTTATATTTTTCATTGTTTTACTCGTAACTACCCTTAATAAAATAATTTAAAGGAATTTACCCTTTATGTATGCAAAAATAATTTCAGGGAAACCGAACAACGGAGTTAATATGGCACATACTAACTTGAAAATGATTAGTACTTGGGAATTCAATTTACCGTACCCAAACAGGTCAACAGGTTTTCAAAATTTCAGTTAATAAAAACAGGACCAGAATGTTACTGAAGTGATCAAGTACGAGGATTAGTTTTTTTTTCTGAAATATATGAAAGAGTTCCTCCAAATAATTATTAAGGCCTTCATATCAGAAGAATAATCGAACTCTATTCACATTTTCAGATCCAATGACAAAAAAGATGCCCTATATACCTCGATTTCTTGTTTTTTTTTTTCTTTTTGTTCTTCTGGGAAAGTTCACTCGCAAGCGACCCAATAACTTATAAGTCCTTTGCAAAGAAACCAACACTCCACTTCCATCCAGGATAACATGACCAATATAAGTACATGTCCAATCCAAAGCAAGTTTGCAACCTCACAAATTCTGTTAACACTTCATAGTCCATTAATCTCTTGCAGGTCTCAAGAATAACGTATCCGTTCTTACATAAATAGAGTACTTGCTTCAAAATACTCGCAAGTGGAAGCAAGTCATGTGTAATTTGTGTCGAGCAAAAGAAAACCCGTCGCGCAAATTCGTCAAAGGTCCTTGATTCACTTCAAATTGCTACGAAAAATCGAAATCGACTGTCTTCTACAAGACGCAAAAAAAACGAAAATTTATTTGACTGTTCTTTGTCGCGAGTTCAAATAGATTCGCGAAGGTATCAACTGTACTCAGTAAGCGGAAGGTAATCCAATCACGAATGTAAACAAAGTCTTAGGAGCACTGATAGAGACATGCAATTAAGATTCTACAAGTAATAGTAACTTAACAACTTTTCTATGGCACAGCAAAATCGAATCAACAGCGATCACATACCACTCATCGTTGAAAGCGCGACTGTGACTACGATGCATTCCTTCGAGTCTCCATTTACGTCAAGGCACCCCAAATTTGAAGAGCTTGAAGTGACGCCCACTCGATTGCTTCACCTTCGATATTCCTGTCTTGATCGCAGTAACCACAGTACAGCACTTCTCCATCAAAAGCACATTGGCTCATAATACGAGCTCCTGTTTCAGCCTATCTTGACTACGAACTCCCCAATGTACTACAAATAGAATGGCACAAACACAGTCAAGACGAAGGGCAGTTTCTAACAAATAGAGTACTCACTTTATTATCCTTGTCAAATTCCCCCAAACTGTTTTCCTGTTCGATTTTGGCTGGTGAATATGCAATTTTTCATTCACCAATGAGCCAGATCGGCCTCAGTTACTTTGTTTCCCGCCAAACATAGTTGCATCGCTAATTGACGTTGCGGACTTGCGTACCAGACAATCAACAAGGTGCATGGTAGACGATCAGGTCTAGTGGAGTGCATACGAGCCAAATACTTTGCAATGGAGGGTATTGAATGAATGTAAATAGTGACACACATTCGCAACGACATGAGACAATCTGAGCAGTTTAAATTGGGGTTTCAGTTTTGCGGTTGAGTTGTAAGTAGAAAGAGCCGAAATTTGAGTAGCGGGAAATCAAAACGGTTTTTCAATAGTTTTTACTGCAACCGCCTCATTCTACCAAACTCTTTGCCCGTTATTTGCACAATTTGCATCGATCACTTTTTTCACGGATGTCCGCGATCGTTCACTTCCCGACTGACCAACTGAGATCACCTCCGAGGTGATCTTAATGAGCGCAAATAAATCTTGGCGCTATATTTAATGACTTCACCACCACTCAACCGATGATCGAATCCCCGGCCCAGCACGCTTCAGATTCCCCACGCGAGTAGCGAAATCGCTCGCCAATTAGGCGCTTCGTCATCGGTCGACTGCAATGACAGTACTCTTTCTTGGACTAGATCCATACACGAAATGTAATAGATCTGAGCTAGACTATGCCCTTCGACGATTTTCGATCGATGATGCGTACTAGGGTGGATCCGCGATGGTGATAATGCACACTCGTTTCGGTTGTTTTTTTTTTTAAATTTACGTCGTCTTTTGTAGATTCGGTTAAGTTATCAATTGAAAGCAATTTTCGTTTATAATGATTAGGCGTAATTAAGTGGAAAAAAAAATCGAACGAATTAGACAGGCACACGTTAATTACCGACAAACAAAACAATTTTTAATTAATATTATGGTTGGAATCGGTAAAATTTGACAAATTTTAAGGGGTTTAAATGATACAATGATTTTATCGTTCATATAATTTAAGGGGTTAACCGTTTCGTTCTAAGCATTTGTATACCGCGTTACACCGCAATTCGTTAAATTATATTCAAACGATATTGTAATAAAATCACTACACATTAAAATATTAAACAGTTTTAGAATTTTGTTTCCCGGGAGTTAAGTACAAAAGAAATTTTCTTGACGTATTTTTCATGCGGAAACAGAGCGAGTGTTGCGATGGGGAAGGTGACTGAATGGTTACTCATCGTTAAATTGAGTTTGTGCTGTGTGCCTGTGGCAGCGCTGGCTTTTAGAGCCCTACTCCTCGGTTACTACAGGTCTTCAAATGGTTGAAGCATACTATACATCAATCTTGGATAAATTAAAGAGAAATAAAGCGTCCTAAATATTCTGGCAGTTCTAAATTTCGATGAAAATCTCTGAGTAAAATATAACTTCTTTTTTACACGTATATCTACATAAATACTCAATATGTTCTTTAAATGCCATTTCAGAGTCAACAACACCAAAATCTTTTATATGTTCCAGGGTTTCTAGCGTAGTTCCTTTCAGAAAATATAAATTTAGAATTGATAATGTTTTTCCGAATCTAAGTGAACGACATTTAATAGAGTTACAACGAAGTCCATTTAAGTCGCACCATTGAACCATGGCATCAATATCGTGTTTAAGCAATTGCGTATCTATTGGACCTCTTATGACCCTGAATAACTTGGCGTCATCCGCAAACATTAAAATTCAACTAGACTCGATGCAATTAAAATATCATTTATAAAAACAAGAAATAGTAAAGTCCCTAAACGCGTGCCCTGACCTACCTCGGACTAAATTTCAATAAATTCCGATAGAAAAGTGTTGATTTTAACCCTTTGCTTTCCGCCATGTAAATAAGAGCGAAATCAGTTCAAGAGTGTTCCTCCAATCCCATACCCGCTGAGTTTCCAAATCAACTGCTCAAAATAACTAAGTCAAAAGCACGTTTAAAATCAGTGTAAGTAGAGCCAACCGTTTCCTTGTTGTTCAAGTGAAATCTAATAAATTCGGAATATACTGATGGACTAGTGACTGTTGATCGACTATCCAAAAAACCATGTTGATTAGGTACCATATGTATATTTCCGAAAAAAAGGGGTCTAACTTCGAATATGCTAAGTATTCTGACATTTTTGAAAAAATAACGTACTTATTGATTGGCCTATAGTTATTTATATCAGCTAGAGCGCCATGCGCGGGGTGTGAAATGATATTTTCCAAGTAACTGGAAAAACACCAAGTTTGATACAAAGACTAAATAGATCTTTTAACCAAACTTTAATGGATTCCCTGCATCTAATCATTATTAATGGATGAACTTTATCTGGACCTGGACTGTTAGTCGAATTTAGATTGGTGATGCACTACTCGATATCTTCAAGTGAAAAGGTCATGCTATTATATAAATCGAAATATTCAAATTGAATGACTGTTCTACTCAGGTCCACATTACAATACACGCTTCCAAATTTGTGGCAAATAAGTTAGCTATATCAACTCTATTAGATGCCGTCTGACCGTCTAAATGCATGGTAGAGGGAATTGAACCAGTTTTGCTCATAGAGTTAACATATATAAAAATTGAATTTGAATTTCCCAAAAGAGATTCCTCCGTGGTAGCTAGATATTCTCTCTCACCCCTGGCAAGCAATCATTTAGAGTACACTCTAATTTTCTTAAATTTTGCAAATGAACTTTGCGAATTGTACCTTTAAATAATTTATGTTGGGTCTTTTAATTTATAATGGCAGCCTTCAATTTATTTGAGAACCATAAAGGAAACTGTTTTTTTTATTAGTTTGAATTCGAGTATGTATTTTTCTATAGTCTCATCAATCTTCAAATCTAGCACAGATATAAATATATTTAATTTGCCTTCTGAGTTAATTGTTTCAGGAACTATTATGGATGCTAGCTCTTTAGATATTTCATTGAAGTTCACGGTTTTATAATCATTAGTTATATCAGTTACATTATTAAATGTGATAATCAGTAAGTAAATTAAATTGCCGGTGATGAATGCGCTTCATCCCACTTGATCCTCAAATTTTAAGTTATTTTTAATAGCAATTAGCAATTTCCTTCCATCCGCTTTCACAATAGAAAAAATTGATCTGTCACAATGGATTACATTGTAAATTCCTAAAGACGGACAAAAAACCGATGTTAACAGACAGTCTGGTCCAGACAGAGATTCCTGCGGCGTTCAGGGCAGCAAAAAAATAATGTTAACGCCAGAGCGTCCTATTAAGGAAAAGCGGGAATATTTTCAGGACGCTTCAGGCGTTCGAGCGGTGGAGGAAAATATAAACAAGTTGGGTAAACAGACCTACGCTCATGTCAGAAGGGTTTTGTATTCAATTTACAAAATGCAGTCACCAGATCGAATCAAATCAAGAAACATTTCAAAGACGATTTTATTGGAGAAAATATGAAATACGAAGATCATACTTTTATTAACAAAGTTGAACGAATTTCGACTTCTAAGGTTTTTGGTATTGTTATACTCATAAATATCTCCCTTGATAATTATTTCAGATGTCCATCCGCGACGGAGGAAACACATTTTTCATGTATTTCCCCGCTGTACCCCCACTGAAGTAAAAACTGACAGTTTTACAACTGTTTTGAAAAGCTCCCATGAAAACTTTTATTTCATACTCATATCGGCTACGTTAGATGATTTTTTTTTCAGGGGCCACTCTCCTGTACTGTTATCATCGATTAATGGCCAATTTTTTCGAATCCTAGAATGGTTACAAAACCCTTTTGCTAGGAGCTCTCTCCCACCTCCTTGACTTGTATCACTTATGAGCATTAATTATAGGTACTCATCTTCAGTCATTCATCAAATTGAATCAAGTGTTCAAAACATGCACCTTAAACGTTGAAGTTGGGAAAAATAACTCAAAATTGTTCAATCTTCGCATTTAAAACAGCCACTATTTTGTTTTACGATTACTGATACCACTAGCTGAACCGATTCTCAAAGATATACATGACACCTATCATTCCTGAAATTTTCATGCAAATCCTAGCAAAACTGTAGTGTCTGAATCGGTAAAAAGTGCATGTTGTTCCATAGCCATATGTTGCCATAGTAATAAATGCAGCGCATATTGTTCCATAGTAATACAGGAAAATTCAAACCGCTATAACATCGCTAAATATGATTCAATCTTTATGAAACTTTCAGGATAGATCAATCTTATAAATAGGCATCTACTTACTGAATTTCATTGAATTTAAGGGTAGCGTTAAGATTTTATACAAGAAAACATAAAATCGATAAATCATACTATTACTAACAAAGTTGGGTGAATTGCGACTTCTAACGTATTTGTTGTTGTTGTACTCACCAAGGCCTACATTCCTGATTTTTTTTCAGAATTTTCGGATCACAGGTGTCCAATCGCGAGGGGGGGGGGGGGACACAAATTTTTCGTGTATTTCCCCTCCCTGTGCGCCCCTCGAAGCAAATTTTGCCAAATTAAGACCTGTTTTGAAAAGTTCTCATTAAGACCTTTCATTTGATACCCATATCGGCTACCTTCAATGAAATTTTTTTTTCGGGGGGTCACTCTCCTATATGGGGAGACCCCCCTTAAATACCTTATAAAATTTTTTTGTAGTTGAACTTTGAAGAAATCACCACTTTACATCTACACACAAAATTTGATGTTTCTAGCTCAAGCAATTTCCGAGAAAAACTGCTGTGACACACGGACGGACGGACGGACGGACGGACGGACGGACAGACGGACAGACGGACAGACTGGTCGCGAAACTAGTAGGGTTTTGTAAAATTATTTTACAAAACCCTAAAAACATCGAGAATTCGATGGTCACTGCTGCGATCGCTATCGAAACGAACGAAGCAAGAGTCGTAAGTCCCGATAAAAGAACAAACCATCCTGGAGTCCACGAAGAGATTAAGGCAGGAAAGGACAGGATTGACCAGACAAATAAAGCGACGTTGTGTGATTGCATCGCCAACGTCAAAAAGGTGTCGGAAGTACTGTATTTGGAAACGGAAAGCGATAACCTCTCCCAAGGATGGTCGCAAAGTACAATTACCGCCCAAAATCATGAAGAAGAGAGGCTATTCCGAAAAGCAGATGTTCTGAAAAGAATACAATCTGCATGCAACTCCCCAAAAATCAACAAAGCAGTGAAGATTGGGCTGCTTGAACTAGATGAGCTCCTAGACCGCATAGGGTATTATCGGAGGAGCTGGTTCAGGGCCGAAGAAGGGTAGAAGGCTAAAGAAGCGATGGAGGTGAAAGCTAAGGGCCACATGCAGATAGCTCCACCATCAAAAATCAATAAAAGAATGGCGTCTAGCTCAATCAAAGGAGATGGGGACAAAAGGAGGAAGAAAGAGGCACTTGATGGGCATGGAGCACCAGATCATGGTTTCCAGATAGTGCTTACAAAAGGAGCGAAGAATGCTGCAAGGACACTCATTCAAAAAGTGCCAGAAAGTGAAGTTCGCATAGACGCCCAACAAGAAAAAAGACCTGATGCGAAATAGTAGAGACAGAAAGCCCAACGAAGACACCGACAGCAGGCATTGCTCGTAAAGCCCCAAGATGGCCGATCCTATGCGGAGGTACTGCGGGACATCAGGGGAAACGTAAGGCCTGAAGAAACAACACTACCATTAAAACAGTACGACCAACGTGGCCGGGCCACATACTGGTCAAATTCGGAGCAGAGGCCGACAATAAAGAAGCATTCTGCGACGCAGTAAAGAAAGTCCTCGGCAAAAGCGCAACTGTAGCCTCGCTCGAGCCGATGGCAATGATCGAAATAAAAGACATTGACTGCGTAGCAGATCTGGCCAAAGGAGAAGAGGCCATCAAAAGGAAGTTCCCTAGTGTAGGAAGGATCGAAGCGAGGCTGACACCAGAAAACCAAAGGAGACAACGCATCGCCATAATTGACTTGACCGAAAAAGGCGCCGAACAATTTCTGAGCAAGGACAAAGTACGAATAGGGTAGGTTGTCTGTAGGATACGGCAAAGACCAACGCCTCTTCAATGTTCCAAATACTTTGGCTATGGTCACACCACACAAGTATGCAAAGGGCCCGATAGGAGTTCCTTATGTCACAAATATGGTGAAATGGGACATAAAACAAAAGAGTGTACGCAAGAGGCACACTGTATTCTTTGCAAGAATGCTGATCCAAAACCTGATTTTGGACACGTGTTGGGATCACGAAAATATCGGGTTTTCCAGGAGGCCCTAGCCAAGGCAAAATCAGAACTTGAATAACCTGCATCCTGCAGTTCAACCACCCAAAATCTGCTTGAGCAGTTTGCGAGGGAAATGAAAGCCGACTTCTTGCTGCAGAGTGAGCAACACCAGGATAAAAGTTCTGCATTATGGTATTGTTGTGAAATCTGGTGTACCGGCATTTTCCCATTCGCAACTTCAAATTGCCGCCGTAACATCTCCACCTGCCTTTAGGCAATTATAACTTTTCCTCTGTAGATTTATTTATTTTTACTAACGTTTTTACCAATTTCCCTATAATTTTTATTTCCCCATCATCTCAATCCTACCCTCTTACCCTATTTTTAATTGCAAAAAAAAAAATACTAATAACCTCGATTTTCTCACTAACAACACTCTAATTCATTACTTCCCATTAACAAAATTTCATTCAATATCTTTTCCCTAACAAAACCTAATTCCTTCTTTCATACTAACTAATTTTATTCATTAGCTCCCACTAACAAAATTTTATTTGTTATACTAACAAAATTCAATCACGCTTCCCTATTAACAAATTTCATGTCCATGCCCATTAAGAAAGTTGCATAGTTGAAGTTGCTAATTCAATGAATGGAAAATCGACAGAAGGTGGCTCCGTTGGTAGTGTCATAGATTCTCGACCGGGGGTCACCAGGGACCCTGAGTTCAAGTTCCCCGAGCGCAGGAAAACACTTTTTTTGGAATATCGGCAAAAGCGATTGTTTCCGTATGTATATGACGTTTTGCATCTAACTAAACGCTACCATGGTTATGGAAATCGCCATATATGGAAAATGGAAATTGTTGCGTTTATCGATATGGAAAACATGTGTGGGTAGCGGTAATTGAGAATGAAATGATTGCAGGATTTAGGAGTAAAATTTTTGATTTGGGAAAAGGCAGTCAGTATTTGACGGAAAGAAAAGAAATAGCATTTAGCGAAAGTTCGGTGAAGTGAATTTTTGTATTTGGAAATTTCAGTAGAAAGTAAGTGAACTGATTTTTCAATTTGGTGGTTGGAAAAAATGAAGAGGTGTGAATTTGAATTATACGGTATTGATTTTCTTGGTGACGGAAGAAGAAAATGAATGAATTGATTGCAAAGTTGAGTGGTGAAAGTTTTGGTGCGAGGAAGGGCAAAAGAAACTACATTAGTATTGAAATAAGAAACCAGAAACTACATTAGTTGTGTAATGAGAAGCAAGAAATCACAATCACTGTGAAATAAGAAACAAGAAATTATATTAGTTGTGGAATAACGTGTGATCCTTTAGCAAATACGAGTGAGGGAGGAGAATTTTTGGTTTTCGGGCTCCAGGAATTAAGTTGGTGCAAGTTTGAGGTCAAATGTATTGATTGAAATAAAATAAAGTGCCGAGAGTGATTCTTCCCTTAAAAAAACAGTTATGTTGGGTCGCGAAGAGGGCCTGGTGCCGTAATTAATTAATGACGGATCGGAGAGTGCGATAAGTGGCCGTTGCGTGTTCCTTGATTTTTGATTGCTAGAAGTTTCATATTAATTTAAAATTTAATTTTCAGTGGCCCCACGATCTTATCTTTTGTCTTCGCCGAGCGCTCGGAGATTAACGAGAAAAGAGTGAGTATCTATTTGTTTTTTTTCCTATTTGTTACTGTAAATTCACATACGCAAGTTCTTTTTTGTGTTTTTCTTTATAAAAAAACTTTAATTGATTGTTTTTTCTTCTTCTGTATGTAAAATTTCAAAGCGATCCTTTTTTTTAACGATATCAATAATTTGCAGTTTTTTTACATGACACGGAAAAGATGAATGAGATAGTGCGGGGACTCTTTCCCGCCCATCCCGTCCGTGTTGAAGCTGTCCATGTTGAAACAGCAGTCGTGTGTCCACTCTCCACACAGCCGGAACTGGAATAGGCAGTCTTTTCACCGAAAATGAGGAAGGCTCCAGGTCCAGATAGTGTTCTGGCTGAGGTGTTGCGGCTTGTCTATCACCATTGTCCTGACTTGCTGCTCAGCATATTCAACGCTTGCCTACGGGACGGGGTTTTCCCGGTACGATAGAAGGTGGCGAGGCTCATGCTGATCAGCAAGGGGAAGGAAAACTCCGAATTGATGCCTGCATACCGCCCGTTATGCATGCTAGACACGACTGGGAAAGTGCTAGAGAAACTCATCAAAGGAAGACTCACTGACGCGATTCGTGTTACTAGGGACCTATCTCCTTGGCAGTACGGCTTTAGAGCAGGACGTTCTACCATTGATGCGATTGCAGAGGTGGTGAATGTGGTCCAAAAGGCAGAGGCATATAGTCGCACCAAGCAACGGATCGTCCTGTTGGTGACACTCGACGTCAGGAATGCCTTCAACTCTGCTAGATGGGTGGATATTCTGGATACGCTGGAAAACTCTTTTCAAGTTCCAGCTCATCTAATGCGAGTTTTGAGGAACTAACTAAAGGACCAAAGCCTTTTGGTTATCGATTTATCGATAGTGCCATCAGACCGGGGAACCAAACGCGTCCCCAGGGTTGCGGATAGGGGAAGAGCTTTCTCGAAAGGTTTGCTGCGAATAACCAATAAGCAGCCGCGGACAATGGTCGGCAGTGAAGGGAGAGTCTCAGGACAAATACTTGACTGTCAATGATCTTCACTGTGACATGACGAAATATATGGCGTCATCAATTATCCATATATCCTGGCAGTAGGTAAAATGCTATGGGAATGGAAACCCAGACAGAAAACCAAATCATGCAGGTCCACAAGGGGAACCAAATTACGGTGCAGGGGGTCGGATCCCCAGTACCGGTGGCAGAGGGTAGTGAGCGAGCAGGCTCCCGGCCTTCGTCATCCAGCGACTGCAATGTTATAGAAGTGGTGAACTTGGCTTCTGTAGCAGATATAACTACAAGCAAACAGGACGCTAGCACGGAGAACCCTTTCAGGCAAAAACCGCTGTTGGCAAGAACACCGATAAAGCAAGTCACCAATTGCGGGGGGAGGCAGCAAACCCCAGAAACACTGTCAAAGTCAACATCACAGGTTAAATCATCGGAAACAGACCACAGACGGACTAACGAACGAAAGAAGGCAGAGTGCGTTGTGCAACCTGGCATCATTGCGGCCTTTGGGCGCAGTAGAAGGACGATGCGCACCCCGGAGCGTCCAGCGCAAGACGTACACAATCCGGATCAAGCTGCGACACCAACAGAGGCCAGTGTAAGACTAGGGGAGGGAGAAGTTTTGCCGTTGGCCGTGGCCACTTCAAACGCGACCCAAGCGATAGAAGCAAAAGGGCTAGGAAACGGGGGCCTCTCCCAAGAGGTGGCGCCAAATAACACAATCGCCCTTGACCGCGCCGAAGAGGAGCGGCTTACTCGGAAAGCGGGGACTATCGTCAAACAACTGAGGGCTGCCTGCGAAGTGCAGAAAAACATAGGCAAGAGTGTCAAGAATGGCATTCTTGAACTGGAGGAGCTTTTTGGCCGCATAACGCACTACAGGCGCAGGTGGCTTGCAACCGAAAAGCACCAAAAAGACACACTCTCCCTCGAGGCATCAGTGGGTCCTAGCACCAGCAAAAGAATGGCCGGTAGCCCAATTGAAGGCGACCGTGAGAAAAGGAGGAAGGACGAGACCATAAACGAAGTTGACACTCCAGGCGAGGAGTTTCATGTGGTGCGAAACAAGGCAGCGAAAAAAGCGGCCAAAAAGCTAATCCTAGAAAAAACAGACAAAGAGCTCAACCACGAAAAGAACAAAGAACCCCCCGATATACCGCAGAAAACAAAAAGCAAACCGCGGCGCAAACCTTTGCGAGAGGCACTGCTTATTAAACCCACTAAGGGCCGAACCTAGGCAGATGTCCTCCGTGAAATTAAAGGAGCGGTCAAGCCAGACGACACCAAAACTGCCATCAAAGCAGTTCGACCAACCCGGACCGGTGGCCTGCTGGTGGAATTCGGGCCAGAGGCCACAAACAAAGATGCATTCCGTGACGCGGTTCAAAAGGTTCTTGGAGATGCGGCAACGGTTACCTCGCTCGAACCAATGGCCACCCTGGAAATCAGGGACCTCGACTGCGTCACGGGCAAAGCTGAAGAAGAGGATGCCATCAGGAGGGAGTTCCCCAGCTTAAGTGAAGTCAAGGCAAGATTGACACGTGAAAACACAAGGGGGCAACGCATGGCTATTGTCGAACTAGCTGATAAAGACACCCAGCAAATCCTGGCGAAGGGCAATATTAAAATAGGTTGGGTGATCTGCAGGATACGGAGAAGGGCGATCCCTATCCGCTGCTTCAGCTGCCTTGAATACGGACACACCGCGTATGGCTGTAGGGGACCCGACAGGAGATCTCTGTGCTACAAATGTGGTGAAACGGGGCACAAAAGGAAGGAGTGCACGAACGAGGCAAAATGCATTCTTTGCAAGGATGCTAAGCTAGCACCCAGCGACCTCAAACATGAGCCGGGGACAGAGAGATGCTGGGTTTTCAAGGAGGCCCTAACTAAAGCCAAATCGATACTCAAATGATCCGTATCCTGCAGGTCAATTTGCACCAAAGCACAAACGCCCAGGACCTACTTGAGCAGTTTGCGAGGGATAAGAAAGCTGACCTCCTGTTGCTGAGCGAGCAACATCATAACAAGGACTCGCAAGCGTGGTACCCTGACAAATCTGGTACCTGGGCCATCTGGGTTCGAAACCGCGCCCGCCTTCAGGTGCAGGGCCATGGACGCGGGGATGGTTTTGTGTGGGTGCGGGGTTCAGGGATAACATATTTCAGTGTTTATCTGACGCCTTACGAGGCAATGCGATCTTTTCGAACCAAACTCGATGCCCTGGAGGACGCTGTCTCGAACACAGAGGGCCACATGCTGGTCGGGGGAGACTTCAACGCTAAGGCCATTGAATGGGGTATGCCACAATCCGACCCAAGGGGAAAGCAAATCTTGGACATGGCGGCCAGAACAGCGCTTTTTGTCCTAAATACTGCTAACACCCCTACTTTCCGCCGATGGGGTTGCGTAGGAACCATACCCGATGTGACATACGCTTCGGAGTCCCTGGTACCTAGAGTACACAACTGGCGAGTACTAGAGGACTACTCGGCTAGTGATCACCAGTATATAGCGGTTGAGATTCACGACGGTGCCACTCTGCGTGCATATGCCCAAACTTCAATCCTCGGATGGAGGACTGGGAGGATGGACGTTGAGAGGTTCGCTGACGCGCTTACGGCAGGCGCACCGTTGCTGGGAGCTCCGCCAGGGGGTGGAGGGCCTACAGCCAAGGACTTGGTGAACTCAACTATGAGTACCATCATAGCTGCTTGTGAGTCTTCCATGCTCCGTCGGAGACCCCGACACGGTAAGCCTCCGTATACTGGTGGTCAAACGAGATCGCCGAACAAAGAAGCGAGTGTCACAAACTTTGGCAAGAGGCCCAGCGGGCGCGAACACGGGAGGAGGCAGACACTAGGCTAGCAGCATACAGGTCCGGCAGGAAATATCTTCGCAGGCTTATTAACAAGAGCAAGGCCCGATGCTGGCAAGACCTCGTGGATGATGTGAATAGGGATCCGTGGGGCCTTGGCTACAAGCTGGTCATGGGGAAACTTGGTGCCCTACGGAAGCCTTGTATACATGACGCGGAAAAAATGACGCGATAGTGCGGGGACTCTTATCCGCCCACCCCGTCCGTGTTGACGCTGTCCGTGGTGAAACAGCGGTCGAGTGTCCACTCTCCACACAGCTGAAAATGGAGGAGGCAGTCCTCTCCCTGAAAGCGAGGAAGGCTCCAGGTCCAGATGGTGTTCCAGCTGAGGTTTTGCAGCTCGTCTATCACCATTGTCCTGACTTGCTGCTCAGCACATTCAACGCTTGCCTACGGGACGGGGTTTTCCCGGTACGATGAAAGGTGGCGAGGCTCGTGCTGATCAGCAAGGGGAAGGGAAATCCCAAATCGCCGTCTGCATACCGCCCGTTATGCATGCTAGACACGGCTGGGAAAGTGCTAGAGAAACTCATCAAGGGAAGACTCACTGACGCGATTCGTGCTGCTGGGGACCTATCTCCTCGGCAATACGGCTTTAGAGCAGGACGTTCTACAATTTATGCGATTGGAGAGGTGGTGAACGCGGTCCAAAAGGCAGAGGCATATAGTCGCACCAAGTGACGGATCGTCCTGTTGGTGACACTCGACGTCAGGAATGCCTTCAACTCCGCTAGATAGGTGGATATTCTGGACACGCTGGAAAACTCTTTTCAAGTTCCAGAATATCTAATGCGGCTTTTGAGGAACTACCTAAAAGACCGAAGCCTGCTCTGCGACACGACACAGGGCCAACGAAGGATGGAAATTACATCGGGTGTTGCCCAGGGATCTATCCTTGGTCCGGACCTGTCGAACGTGTCTTACGACGGGCTACTGAGACTTGAGACGACAGATGAATCGCGCTTGGTCGGCTATGCGGATGATGTTGCAGCTCTGGTCGCCAGACGCACCGTTGAACAAGCGCAACTTAGGCTAGGTATGCTAATGCGCCGAGTGAGGGACTGGATGACTGCTCGTGGGCTCAGTTTAGCACTGGAGAAAACCGAAGTGGTCATCTTGACAAAAAAGAGAATCCCTAGAGTAAGGATGATCAGTATTGGAGATATACAGGTCGAATCGAAGCCAGCGGTGAAGTACTTGGAGCTACTGATCGACTTGAAGATGAGTTTCTTTGAGCAAATCAGGGCAACGGCTGAGAAGGCAGCTTCGGGAATATTGGCCCTGAGTCGACTTATGGCCAACGTAGGGGGACCCAGCCCATCAAGAAGACGCCTCTTGATGAGTGCTGTAGGGTCAGTGCTACTGTACGGAGCAGAGGTATGGGCGACGCTCTCAGCAAGGAGGTATACCGAAAATGATTGGCACAGGTACAGAGAAGAGGAGCACTGAGAATTGCATCTTCGTATCCAACAGTCTCCGACTCGGCGGTGAGAGTGATTGCAGGCGTGATACCTGTCGCGCCGCGCTTTTTACCTGCGCCGAAACGAGGATGCGGGGGAGATGGTTGTCCGCGAGGAGAGACAACGCTCGCTCAACGATTGGCAGCAGTCTTGGAGGAATTGCACGAAGGGAAGGTGGACTGCGCGCCTCATCCCGGATATGAGACCGTGGCTGAATTGAAGGCATGGTGAGACTGACTTCTATTTGACCCAGCTTTTGAGCGGGCACGGGTGTTTTCAGTCTTACCTGCACAAGATCGGTAAGTCATGGTCTCCCGATTGTCGGTTTTGCCCAGGAGAGGAGGACAATGCCTGTCACACATTTTTTGCGTGTACCAAATGGGCCAGGCTGCGAAGGGAACTCTACAGGGAGACGAGAGAGCTCACCCCGGATAATATAGTTGCGCTGATACTCGAATCGGTTGACAAATGGGACCAGATGGCACATTATGCTCGGGCAGTCCTAAAAGATAAAAGGGACTCACAGCAGCCGGAAGTGCTCGGGCTGGGGGATCGCTCTTCTGGCATTTCCTCTTCCCCTCTCCCCTCCCGCTAGGAAAGGGACTCCCCAGCTTGAAGGCGCCCCACGGCGTAACAAAACGAGACCTGGCCCGAAGTAATGTGTCAAACGGTTCCAGGCTAGGTTCTCAGATTGACAGGGGAGGTGTTTAGTGGGTAGTCCAAGGGTATCCTCCATGAGAGCCCCACACTGCCTGACTCGGCGGGCGTAAATGCCTTCACCTCCCTACCACAAAAAAAAGGGCCGAACCTACGCAGATGTCCTGCGTGAAATTAAAGGAGCGGTCAAGCCAGACGACACCAAAACTGCCATCAAAGCAGTTCGACCAACCCGGACCGGTGGCCTGCTGGTGGAGTTTGGGCCAGGGGCCACAAACAAAGATGCATTCCGTGACGCGGTTCAAAAGATTCTTGGAGATGCGGCAACGGTTACCTCGCTCGAACCAATGGCCACCCTGGAAATCAGGGACCTCGACTGCGTCACGGGCAAAGCTGAAGAAGAGGATGCCATCAGGAGGGAGTTCCCCAGCTTAAGTGAAGTCAAGGCAAGATTGACACGTGAAAACACAAGGGGGCAACGCATGGCTATTGTCGAACTAGCTGATAAAGACACCCAGCAAATCCTGGCGAAGGGCAATATTAAGATAGGTTGGGTGATCTGCAGGATACGGAGAAGGGCGATCCCTATCCGCTGCTTCAGATGCCTCGAATACGGATACACCGCGTATGGCTGTAGGGGACCCGACAGGAGATCTCTGTGCTACAAATGTGGTGAAACGGTGCACAAAAGGAAGGAGTGCACGAACGAGGCAAAATGCATTCTTTGCAAGGATGCTAAGCTAGCACCCGGCGACATCAAACATGAGCCGGGGACAGGGAGATGCTGGGTTTTCAAGGAGGCCCTAACTAAAGCCAAATCGATACTCAAATGATCCGTATCTTGCAGGTCAATTCGCACCGAAGCACAAACGCCCAGGACCTACTTGAGCAGTTTGCGAGGGATAAGAAAGCTGACCTGCTGTTGCAGAGCGAGCAACATCATAACAAGGACTCGCAAGCGTGGTACCCTGACAAATCTAGTACCTCGGCCATCTGGGTTTGAGACAGCGCCCGCCTTCAGGTGCAGGGCCATGGACGCGGGGATGGTTTTGTGTGGGTGCTGTGTTCAGGGATAACATATTTCAGTGTTTATCTGACGCCTAACGAGGCAATGCAATCTTTTCGAACCAAACTCGATGCCCTGGAGGACGCTGTCTCGAACACAGAGGGCCACATGCTGGTCGGGGGAGACTTCAACGCTAGAGCCATTGAATGGGGTATGCCACAATCCGACCCAAGGGGAAAGCAAATCTTGGACATGGCGGCCAGATCAGCGCTTTTTGTCCTAAATACTGGTAACACCCCTACTTTCCGCCGCTGGGGTTGCGTAGGAACCATACCCGATGTGACACTCGCTTCGGAGTCCCTGGTACCTCGGATGGAGGACTGGGAGGATGGACGTTGAGAGGTTCGCTGACACGCTTACGGCAGGCGTGCTGTCGCTGGGACCTCCGCCAGGGAGTAGAGGGCCTACAGCCAAGGACGTGGTGAACTCAACTATGAGTACCATCATAGCTGCTTGCGAGTCTTCCATGCCCCGTCGGAGACCCCAACACGGTGACCCTCCAGTATACTGGTGGTCAAAGGAGATCGCCGAACAAAGAAGCGAGTGTCACAAACTTCGGCGTGAGGCCCAGCGGGCGCGAACGCGTGAGGAGGCAGACACTAGGCTAGCAGCATACAGGTCCGGCAGGAAATATCTTCGCAGGCTTATTAACAAGAGCAAGGCCCGATGCTGGCAAGACCTCCTGGACGATGTGAATAGGGATCCGTGGGGCCTTGGCTACAAGCTGGTCATGGGGAAACTTGGTGCCCTACGGAAGCCTTGTATACATGACGCGGAAAAGATCTCGTCCATGTTGACGCTGTCCATGGTGAAACAGCAGTCGAGTGTCCACTCTTCACACAGCTGGAACTGGAGGAGGCAGTCCTCTCCCTGAAAGCGAGGAAGGCTCCAGGTCCAGATGGTGTTCCAGCTGAGGTTTTGCAGCTCGTCTATTACCATTGTCCTGACTTGCTGCTCAGCACATTCAACGCTTGCCTACGGGACGGGGTTTTCCCGGTACGATAGAAGGTGGCGAGAGTCGTGCTGGTCAGCAAGGGGAAGGGAAATCCCGAATTGCCGTCTGAATACCGCCCGTTATGCATGCTAGACATGGCTGGGAAAGTGCTAGAGAAACTCATCAAGGGAAGACTCACTGACGTGATTCGTGCTGCTGGGGACCAATCTCCTCGGCAGTACGGCTTTAGAGCAGGACGTTCTACCATTGATGCGATTGCAGAGGTGGTGAATGCGGTCCAAAAGGCAGAGGCATATAGTCGCACCAAGCGACGGATCGTCCTGTTGGTAACACTCGACGTCAGGAATGCCTTCAACTCCGCTAGATGGGTGGATATTCTGGACACGCTGGAAAACTCTTTTCAAGTTCCAGAATATCTAATGCGGCTTTTGAGGAACTACCTAAAGGACCGAAGCCTGCTCTACGACACGACACAGGGCCAACGAAGGATGGAAATCACATCGGATGTTGCCCAGGGATCTATCCTTGGTCCGGACCTGTGGAACGTGTCTTACGACGGGCTACTGAGACTTGAGATGCCAGATGAGTCGCGCTTGGTCGGCTATGCGGATGATGTTGCGGCTCTGGTCGCCGGACGCACCGTTGAACAAGCGCAACTTAGGCTAGGTATGCTAATGCGCCAAGTGGGGGACTGGATGACTGCTCGTGGGCTCAGTTTAGCACTGGAGAAAACCGAAGTGGTCATCTTGACAAAAAAGAGAGTCCCTAGAGTAAGGATGATCAGTATTGGAGATATACAGGTCGAATCGAAGCCAGCGGTGAAGTACCTGGGGCTACTGATCGACTCGAAGATGAGTTTCTCTGAGCAAATCAGGGCAACGGCTGAGAAGGCTGCTTCGGGAATATTGGCCCTGAGTCGACTTATGGCCAACGTAGGGGGACTCAGCCCATCAAGAAGACGCCTCTCAGTCAGTGCTACTGTACAGAGCAGAGGTATGGGGCAACGTTCTCAGCAAGGAGGTATACCGAAAATGATTGGCACAGGTACAGAGAAGAGGAGCACTGAGAATTGCATCTTCGTATCCAACGGTCTCCGACTCGGCGGTGAGAGTGATTGCAGGCGTGATACTTGTCGCCCTCCTTGCTAGAGAGCGCCGCGCTATTTACCTGCGCCGAAACGAGGATGCGAGGGAGATGGTTGTCCGTGAGGAGAGACAACGCTCGCTCAACGATTGGCAGCAGTCTTGGGTGAATTGCACGAAGGACTGTGGACTGTGCGCCTCATCCCGGATATGAGACCGTGGCTGAATCGAAGGCATGGTCAGACTGACTTCTATCTGACCAAGCTTTTGAGTGGGCACGGGTGTTTTCAGTCTTACCTGCACAAGATTGGTAAGTCACGGTCTCCCGATTGTCGGTTTTGCCCAGGAGAAGAGGACAATGCCTGTCACACATTTTTTGCGTGTACCAAATGGGCCAGGCTGCGAAGGGAACTCTACAGGGAGACGAGAGAGCTCACCCCGGATAATATAGTTGCGTTGATGCTCGAATCGGTTGACAAATGGGAAGAGGTAGCACATTATGTTCGGGCAGTCCTAAAATATAATAGGGAGTCACAGCAGTGAAGGGGGGTGTTGGGGCCGGGAATTCACTTGTCTGGCACTTCCTCGTCCCCTCTCTTCTCCCGCTAGAAGAGGGATCCGCCAGCTTGAAGGAGCTTCATCCATCAAACGGTCCCAGGCTAGGTTCTCAGGTTGACAGAAGAGATGTTTAGTGGGTAGTCGAGCCGTCTTCTTGCGAACATGGGAGTCCCACATACTGTGTGTAAATCGCATTCACCTCCCTATCATGAAAAAAAGGGGGGCTTGCTTATTTCTATTGTTGCGATTAATTTCCCTTCGAACCAGATTGCGTGCTAGGTCTTGAGAAAGATGAATGTTTCTAGGTGATTGTTGGAATGCCATTTAGATACATAAGAAAGATGTCATTTTCACCATTTCAATGCGCTCTTTAAACTCTTCTACTATTCTGGCTCGATAATGTCGCTGTTTAACGGTCAGGTCTACACCGATGGGAATTGCATCTTTTTTCATGTTTTCCTTATATTGCAAAATCCAATGGACCATTTCATTAGATGGTAGTACAAATTTGATCATGCGAATATATCCAGGAATAAATTTATTACTGCATTTAGCTGCGCCTTCTGTCAATGTGGCCTTTTTTGCCAGGGCACAAATAGCACTAGTAAAGCATGACTGTCTGTAGTCAAATCACTGTTGAAATTGAGGTTACCATGAAAAATATTGAAAAACATTGTTCGAAAGTGACTCAATCATGCAAAACACTTTCCCAATGTGAAAAACGTAACAATGCGAACTTTTTTTTCTGATAATTTAAAACAATTTACACTTCGTAGGCTATATTTGTTTTTAAATAAAATGAGAGAATCAAAATTTTGCGACTTGCCATTATGAGCCCTACACAAACTTATTAAAAAAAGTTTATGGGTGCGTACATGTAAAGATACAAAATTGTTCTGTCCTTAAAGAATTTTCAAATATTCTTACCATTCATTTGGATGTACTTTGGTCTTCCTCATGATTTATTCGATACAAGGTATTTATTTTGAATAATTTATTCACTGAGAATTTCAGGATCGATATTTTGCAATGTGATGATATTGAATTCAAAGTTTGTATTTTTTGAGTATTAAAATCTGGCTATTTAACCATTACAAAGATTATTCTGCTCCCATTTTCCGTATGCAAATTTTATGAAAATTTTGCAATGAACTGTGTTAAAAGCTTCAATTCTGGGCTTTTTTCTTTATGTTTACTGGAAATGTTTACTAGAAACTATACATTGAGGACCACATTAAACTTTGAATCTCGATATTAAAATAAACGGCAATAGACAATGTTAAGAAATTTGTATTATTTTCGCAAATTTTTCTCCAATTTTTTCTCTTTTCATCAGTTGAAATTTTCTCCCCAAATCAATGAAAATCTGCAGGAATTTCCAACCACTCGTGTAACAATTCTTTCTTGGTAGCTCTAAGCAATTACATTAGTGTTTTCAGTTAACTCAATTTGAACCTTGCGATGTTTTGACAATAAGTGGAGTAACCGTATCGGTAGCTGTTTTGAATGATATTAACCTGACATCTTTTTAGAACTTTTCAATAAAGTATTCCTCCATGTAGAGATTCTTTGTTATATTTTGATAATTTGAAATACTTATGGCAATTAAATTTACGAATAGTTAAAGTATTTTCAATGTCCATAGTTCTACTCGTATTTGAAATAGTTTGAATTTAAGTGGCCATAATCAAAACTGACATGCAACAAAAAGAATGCGTACTTCAAAGCATGCTCTTCACCTGATTAGAAAAGAAGTGTATAATATGAGCATTTCCCAAGTTAAAACCTGTTTTGAAAATTTCGATAATTTATGTAGTTTCAATGCTATAAATCCTTCTGATTTTCATTATTTTTATTTGATAGTAAAAAATTTGCAGCTTTAGTGAAGCGATGTTAAATATTGATTTAAAAGTAATTTAATGTTATAAAATATGTCATCTATAATTCAATTTGATTGCCTCTTTCAAAAAGAATAATCTATTAACCACATTTGAACAAATATTTAAAATCACTTAAACATTCCTTGTCATTCCAACTGCTAGGGCCGAAAAGTACTACAGTACTCTTAAAAATATTAAAACATAAAAGTCAACCACAATATGTCAAACTTATCTTAATTCAATAGCAATTTTATCGATTTACAAAATATGTAACTGTGAGGGAATGAGGCAGACTCCAATTATGCGACACACCTACAAAACCACGCACATAAACCTGACGCTATGACAAACTCTATGAAATTGCTACACAAACAAAGCAAAGGACCGAGACTTGACATCCTAGAAAGGCTTAAAATATATAAACATAGAAAAACAGACGGCAAAATTATCAACGAACAACTTGTTACAAATTCCTACGTAATTTTCTCAGTACTAGACCACACTCTTAGACGAAAACGAGATAAAACAGAATAAATTGATATCCAACAACAAACGGACATCCAAAGCAAAGAAAAAAGGGAATTGGCCTGCGGATACCAAATAAACAAAATTATTGACTACTACCTGACAGTTCTCGCTTTGGTTAGTTTTTTTCTCCTTTTTCCAATTGAATCATAAAATACGTAATAATTTGAATTGATAATGTATCAATTTAGAGAGCCATTTGGGCCATTAAGTTTTAGTATTTTTATTATAAGGAATTTACTTTATATTATTTGAAACGGTTTGTAACGATTAGTAATGAATAAAGCGCTTTTAACTTTGACTTTAAGACTTAACCTATTAATTATAATTTTTCTACTAAGCTACGCGCAAGTCAAATTCATTCTGTTTACATAGTAATTTGTGTGCAGGCTCAGATTTCAACTCAATCCTAATAAATTATACGCTCTTATGGTGTGAATTACCACAATTTTTTTTAAAATTATTTAGTAAATTCCCGCAATATGTATATCATTCCCAATTTGGATTTAGCCCGGATATATTCAGCACGTAATGAACATTTTGAAATTTGAATGAGGAGCCATGACAACATAAATTTTTTAAGGGTCCTCTCTAATTTATCGGCAAAACTCGAATAGCGCGAAGTTTATTTAATAAAGTGAAACATGTTACAATTTTCTCTTGATTAAAATAAACCAAGTTGCTTTTTACTTTAGTTGTTATATATCAAGGAGAATATTGAATCAGACTGTTTCTGAATTTTAGGAATTTTTTCGCTCAATCAATAAATTGCCAAGTTATGCATAATGGTACGGTTCATCAATGTATATCAGCTACTAAAGCCGAAGCTTGTATTTTAGACTAGCCCTTGGAATAGGTAGCTAACAGGAACGACCCAATGCTAATGGAATACTGATTTTTCTTGTCATCATTTCTCGCTGTCGATAAGGAGAAATCTTCATATTATCATATGATTTTTTTGCATTCGCTGTCAAATTTGGCTGTAAAAATGCATGAACAAACTCGTTCGCTGTGCGATTTTTATTTTAAAATCAGTGAAAATTTGTGATTTGCGAGTTGTTCATTAACAAGACAATAACAGACAATCTAGCAGTTAGATTGCAAGTGAGAACATTTTATATTTCGACGGAAAAGTAGGAAAATGCAAAAAAGTTTCTAAAATCATGTGCATTGTGAAAATCTGCAATGAAAGAACGCACCGTCAGCCCACAGGAGTATCATTTCATGGGCTAGTATCATTATGAAACGTAGAAAATAAAATACAATATTTAAAAGTGTTTTTTCACTCAAAATCACTGTTTCCAATTCATGCATGATTGTGTTTACATTTCGGGGGCGACCATATTATATGATTAGTTTTCATGCAGTACCGCCTGGATTTTCGGAGCAAGTTTTTGCTTTAATAATTTTATTGATGAAATCAATTTTATTTCTTTAGTCAGGAGTCTGTTAAATGATGTTGGACATATAAGTGTATGCAGATTAAAAAAATAATTAATGGACAACAATCGGTAAACTGTTTACATTTATGAATCTCATCTGAATCTCAGAAATATTTATATTTTTGCAGGCAAATACAGGCTTAGCGACAGTATTGATTTCAAGTACTTCTCTGGATGGGGAAGCTATTTCATCCTCGAACGCGGAAAGCAGAATCCCAGAGTTGTTAGTAAATCAGGCATAAATATCATAAATGTCATTTATTATAATGTTATTGAATTTTCAAATGAATAAAAATAATTTCGAAATAATTAGTCTTCATATTAATAAGCAGAAGGATAAATGAGCCCAAATACAAATAATTTAAATTTCGTATTAAAATTTTCGATCAATTTTAAAGCCTATATCAACGAGTTAAATTTATTATCGGGGCGCAGTATAATTCATTCAAAGAGAAGCGTTGGATTTTTAGGACTAATCGCTGGCTTGAGAAATTCACCAGTAATAGACGACATATTTATAACCAATAGTATGCTTAAATTTATTCCCTCGAATAAATTAAATCAGGATCACATCAAGCTATTTTTTACCCATTGGATCAAGTCTCGGCTATAGCAATATACTAAATCTAAGGCAATTTACTGCCAGCTACGAGAAACTTTTATTTCGACACCAGCTTTATTTCATCATTGTACCGATGGAACGATACTATCTAAAATAACTCTAAATAGTATACTTAAAAATGTTCAAGTGGCATGCATCGGAAAGCAAGGAAAGCAACTCTTTGTTACATATGGTGAGCACATGAACAACAAACAACACTTCAGCTTGTTGATTAAGCTTATAGTAGTAAAATATATTAACACAAAATACTATTTTATTGCGAAATAAAAATCAGAATAAATTTCTGCTAGGCGATATCTCAACAAATTCATGCAGCTTTAAGGCATGTAGTTCTCTCACACATAGCGAAGGTCAAGCTCAACGATTATACATTTCAGCTTAATTCCACCGAAAACGATCCAAAGCCTGATTATGAAAGAAAAAGGGAGGTGAAAAAGTATAAAAGAATGAACGATTATAATTTTAGTACTACATAGTTAAATTTGTAATTATCTAAGGAACAGATTTAGTTTTTGCTTATTAAATGTCGTTGTGAGTTTTTCTTATCTAAATGAAATTTTGCAAACTATTCAAGTCTGAAATAGGAAGATTATCAATCAATTATGCAATGGCAGTTAACTTTTACATATTCAAATATTTCTAAATTGTAGCTCACTTTTTAAACTACACCCTTCGAAAATTAAATCGGAAGAGCAAAGTTCGTGGCGCATCGGAAAATGATGACAAAATTTGAGTTGATGCTCCACTCCAGCTTTCCATTCTCAAAAGACTAGCCAAAATCATTAGAAATGCTCAGATTTTAATATTATAAGCCACAATAAATGTAACCGAATTGATGAGGGGAAATTGAAGTTTTTTAAAAGTTGAGACGCTCACGTACAACCATATAGGAGAAATCTGATTTTGAAGAGCAATTTCTCTCTATAAAAAACAACGTAATGCAGTTTGTTTTACAATAGGGTCGTCTGGTTGACTTTTGCGCAAACCAATTTCTGGAGTTCGGTCGAAAAAATCGCAAGCTAGAAGCATATGGAATTCACCGGGCGTGACGTAGTGTGGATCAGGGAGTGGCAGATGTTTGCGATGTGATCAGTGCTGTCTTTTGAGTGGGTACAGAGAAGTTATTATGTCACATTTGGTATGATGCTGAACAGTGCCGATCGAGATTGATTTTTGAGCGAATTTTTATTTGATTACCCCTATTTATGATTTTATGTTGTGCCTGACCTATCGAGGGATCGCCGATACAAAAAGATTGACAGCGCGTTCAGAACAGAATCTTGTGGACATGGATGCAGCAATGCATGAAAAGTCAAAAAATTACCTGACAAATCAAAACCATTTATGAGCACCGTCGTCAAAATAAATCACTTTGATCGAATGTTCACTATATTATTTGGTATAAATTTTACGTTAGATGTTGATGGGATGGTCAAAGTTAAGTAAAAAGGGCTGTATTCAATATTAATCGTTATAAATTTTCAAGGAACATAAAGCAAATTCCAAACAATAAAAATACTTAAAACTTAACGGCCTAAATGGCTCTCTAAATTTATGAATTATAAATCAAAAACATCTTATCAAAAACAATATCAGTTCAATTTAACGGAAGTTGCCTTATGATTCGATTAGAAAAAGCAAAAATCAACTAACCACCACTATGAAAAATTAATTATAACATTAACAAAATAGAATAGTGAACTTTTATCCCACAGCTAATATGTTTTAACATAGTTCTAGTAAAATTCAATGCAAAACTATATCTTATCTTAATATTGTATAATACTATCACAATAATCCTAACCTAGACGTTAAATTTTCCGTCTAAACCTAATATACAATAATAAGTATCGCAATGTACATAACTTAGATCATGAGACCTACAGCCTTGGCCAAAAGTATTAGGCACCCTAAAGTTTACTTAAAATAATGGAAAGAAACAACTTCTACTTTTTAAATTGATTTATTAATATTCAAAGACACAAAAATAATAAAAAAATCTTAAAATCTAGTCAGTCCACCTTTTGATTTATTTACTGCACTCATTCTATGTGGCATGCTGCGTACAAACTCAGTACAATCCTCTCTTGTAATGGCATGCCGATCTTGTACCAATGTATTTTTTAATGCCTTTTTCAATGCAATACTGTGCTTTTTAATCCTTTGCTTCAAAATGCTCCAAAAGTGCTCAATGGGGTTCAGATCTGTGGGCTGTGCAGGCTAATCCATCAATTCATTGTTGTTTTCAGTAAACTAGCGCATCGTAGTCGCTGACTTATGACAAGGCGCATTGCTTTGTTGGAATATGACTACGTCTAAGTTGGTGTCGCCGAAAATACTTGTTAACGAAGGCATGAGTGCAGTTTCAAGTACTTCTATGTACTTTTCGCTGTTTATACGACCCTCACAAACAAACATTTCGCCAACTTCATCAGCAGCCATACAGCACCAGATCATGATGCTGCCTCTTCCGTGCTTGACAGTCGGTACGATGCAATCGGGATGGTATTCTTCACCCACACGTTGCCTCACGAAGGTCAAACCTGGTGTTCCAAACACCTATAAAATAAACAAAAAAAAAGGTTTTTTAAAAATTGCCAGAGCTCTTATGATTCAAGTGAAATAAATAAGTGATCATTCTTATAAATTATGAAAGCAGTAAAATCAACTTACCTTAAAGTTAGATTTGTCAGACCACACCACGTTCTTCTGTATAATGTTTGTGCCATAGAGCCCACTCTAGACGTTCTTTTTTTTGTTGGCGTCTGAAAGCCAAGGCTTTTTCCTGGCTTTGCATCCTTTTGTGCCTGCTCCTCCAAGCCTTCTTCTGACCGTTCGAGCACTTACTGACTTTCCAGCCTCTTCGGACAAGGCAGCAGCAAGCTTTGATGAAGTTTTCTTCCGATCTTTAATGAATTCACGTATTTATTTTCTATCCTCGTGCTTCGTCGTTACACGTTCCGTGCCTGTTCTTGGTTTATTAGCGTGTGTGCCAGTGTGAGCTAACCGTTTGATGGCAGATTTCACGGCACAACGCGAACATTTCACCAACGAAATTTCTTTTTGCGACCTTCCTTGTTCATGTAAAAGTTGTATTTTTACTCGGTTTTCCAAACTAATTCCACTTTATTTCGGCATTTTTAAATAAATCAGACGTCAATTTAGTCGGTTCACCACAAATAAAAGCTTGTTTACTCGTTAGAGTCCTGAACTCAAGTGACTAAACATTGACTGATAAGACCGAAAGAAAACAAAATCCTTTGTTTTCGGTCACCAGGTATTTAATAACCTTAACAATGTGCCGATTACTATTCTGAGTAATTATTTATGTCCCCGGTATGTCATCTAAGATAAATATTCGTTCATTGTTCAATTAGTAACCACGTATTGTGCATGTTTGTGGGGTGGCTAATACTTTTGGCCAAGGCTGTATCCCTAATGAAAACAAGAACAATGAGCTGAAAATCAAAACTTAGTAACGAAAAACACAAAAAAATAACTATAGATAATTTGAACATTGTCATTCAGCCACCAGCCCCTAGATTGCTCCATCCCAGATCGACCAGCCTCTACGAATCTAGAAAATGAGTATCCGCATTGAAATTGTTGGTCTCGTGAACTCTGATTCGAGGGATATTTTATTTACTTATCGATGGCCTATCTTTATATGTTATTTATAATTGAGATACTGTCAGAATCAACAAAATATTGATAAATGTCCAAATACATAAATGTTTCTGGAGGAACAAAGCCAATAGCGAGATAAGTCTCAATATGCCCATCTATGGGGTGAAGGGGCTTTGAAATCCAAGGGTTTTCGCTCACAGTTACAGGTCTTGCGATATGATCCCGAAGAAGTTTGAATATGAAGATATCAACTCTCGTCACTTTAGCAGCCTGTTAAATTCCAAAGCTCATGACCAGTCAAGCAAAAATACTTCAAATATACAAAGTATTGCACTTAGCGAATACAGTATCAAAAATGTTAGCGAATTTGTCTATTTAGACACTAAAATAATGAAAACCAGTAATCAATATGACAAAATACGCCGAAGCATACAGCTCGCAAATAAAATATTTTATTCAACTTTGACTATCTTGAAGACGAGCTGCATACACAGGAAAACAAAGCTCCGAGTATACAAATCTTTGATTAGACCTGTAATATATTATGGGTGCAAAAGATGGATCCTAGCCTAAGCATATGCAAATTTACGGAACGCGTTCGAGAGATGGGTCCTGAGGTGAATAATCGGAGTGAAGCTAGACGGAGACCAATGGTGAATTTGAAAGAACCACGAGCTGTATGCAATTTGCGACGAGCTGGAGTCCTCAAGCATTGTAAGACTGTGGTTCCTGCAATGGGCTGGCCACATGAATCGTATTAACGAACAACGGATATCCAAAAAGGTATTCGTTAGGAGAACTGAAGAGTGGAGGCCAGTCGGAAACCTAGAAAACACTGGTCTGGCTCGGTCTTCAAAAACAGTTCATCGCTGCTCGGGTTTCAAAATTAGAGGACGTGGTCAATGAATCGAGAGAGTTGGAGGCGTTATTTTCAGGAAGCATATGCCCGA
The DNA here is from genome assembly GCA_963969285.1 of Odontomyia ornata. Classification (NCBI taxonomy): domain Eukaryota; kingdom Metazoa; phylum Arthropoda; class Insecta; order Diptera; family Stratiomyidae; genus Odontomyia; species Odontomyia ornata. Next base: position 216,519,002 of record OZ017738.1, on the reverse strand, counting down.
GAGGGGCTGCAGTGCTACGAAGAAAACAAGATTCAACCAATGATGTACTAGTTCTACCAATGATCACGTAGGTGTGACGGTAAAATCAAATCCGTTCAATAGCTTGCAATGAATATTGAGAAAATCAGAGGTAATTGCCTTTTGCTATAGAGCATTCAAGACCTCAAAGTCATGCATTTTTGTTAAATTTCCATCAGTTACAACAACCAGTTTCCCGTACAACATATTGCATATCATGGCGAAGTGTCTGGGGAACCGTTCCTGAAGGAGTTTATAAATTAATCTATCTCATCAAACCATATCGAAGGCTTTCGCCATATCAATGAAGCATGCTCCAACATATTCTCTATTGTTTGATTTCCAACAGATGTTTGAGATTACTTTCGTTATCGCATGTATGACGGAGTACCTGGCACGAAAACCAAATTGGCAATTCGGCATCAACTCATATTTCTCAATGTGGGCATTTAATGCTTTCTACAATATCACTTCAAGCACCTTGCTGATGTTATGCCGCAAACTGATCGGAGCATAAATTTTAGAGCATGGAAATTCTTTTCCTTTATTCGTAATCGAAAATAACTGGGCTTTTTTTACTCAGTTGGAAAATATGAGTTGCTCAACATGTCATTGAACAATATGCAATAGTTCTTAATAGCAAGCTCAGGCAAATGTTGGAGAACTATATTTGAAATAACGTCAATACTGTAAGATTTCTTGTTGTTTATCGTGGCAAAGATGAAACATAAGTGTTCATAGCTGACAAAATAATCAATAAAATTCATGCCCGGTATGAATTCAGATGTCAATGTTTCATTGAAATGAAGAATTGATTTACCATTCAGGCTTGATTTGAAGTCGGAAACTTTTGCTTCAAGGGCTTCTGAAAGTATTTGATTCCCACTTTCATAGTTTGATGGATGGTTCAATTCAAAATTTATTCCAATCAAGGCAAATATCTGCAATCCATCACATGTAACCCTGTTTCCATTTCTATCCGGAGTCGTATTATCAATTTCGATACCAGCACTATTTATCTCATCACTAGCGACTCCAAGATTCGAAAGTTTCACTCGAGGCTTCTTGCAGAATAAGCTATTCACTTTCGTGAAAGCCCCACGCAGGTCCTGCGGGCTAATAAACCTCAGTTTTGCCGCCCATTGATTGCTAACTTCACTCCTGAAGTATAAACAGATTAAGTTTCGGATATTCTTCTTCAGTAAAGCCAACGAGGGATGGTTATAGTCCATGATGGGATGGACTGATTGTACAACAACGTGTGGTGCTCTCCAGTGCTGGTATGTGTATTGCTGAGTGTTGAACTGAACGATGCAATTGATGCCAAAATTCTTTTGACCAACAAATTAATCGTGATCAATTTGTGAAAGATGAAGAAAGTTGGGGCCCTTTTGCGACAAATGATTGTTGAAACATAGGGCATTTAAATGTCTTGAAGGTGACACGAAATTTTTTAAATTCTTCGCATAGTTTTGCGCGGTTTGAAATCTCGATACCAGTTTTCAAGGTATCGAGGTTTCGTTTGTTGGACTGGAATTGCAGTACTTCAGAGGTACGATATCGAGTGCCTAATAAATTCTATCAATGCTTTGAGCGTTGGAATGTCAGTTGTTTTACCGAGCCCTTTGCCATAGTCTCTACAGCCGAGCATTTCTAATGGTTATGTATGCAAATAATGCACTACACGCTTCACTATCAATGTCGAAATTTTTAAGGACCAACAATACACGCACGCCGAACACCATGTAACATTTGGAGCTCTACAGCTGAATCGTAGTTGATTGAAGGTTAATCCTGAACTTTTCCATGTAATTATTGAATAGAATTTCAAATATTTGTTGATTTTTTGACATCATATCTAAATAGCTGGTAAGAAACTTGACATTTGTACTAAGAATGCTAGGAAAATGCGTCAACTTTTGTTTATCAGATTATTTTTCGTGATTGGGTACAAAGGAAAACAAATCATGAATTCTGACTACTACATATAGCTACTGTTGAACTTGAATATTGATATTTCAGGTTATTTCAATGCAAGGTTATTGGCAATAGTTTGAGTAAACGCTCTGGGCGAAGGTTTGACTTGATCATTTGGAACGCTTTGGGTCGATGACATACTTGAAGTTGGTGGTGGAAGCCATTCATCAAATTTAGCTTGAATTCTTGCAACAATATCTTTATACACTTTTCAATTGAATTGCCCACTGATTTTTTGAAATAAGAACCTGCTTGGTCAGCTTTTTGGACAGCGTCACGCTCGAGTAATTTTCGACCATTATGGAAGAATTCATCTCACTTGGTCTCAATACTTTTCGGGCAAGTTTTCAAATGGTATTGTTTGCAGCAATTCCGAAGACTTTTGACGAAATTTTTGAGCTCATCTTCGATATCGGAAATAACTGGGCCGTTTTCAATCATTTGGAAAATATGAGTTGCTCAACATATTATTGAACAATATGCAATAATTCCTAATCGCAACCTCAGGCAAACTTTTTTTTTCTTTTTTTTTGTGGTAGGGAGGTGAATGCTATTTATGCACAGAGTGTGGGACTCCCATGCTTGCAAGAAGGCGATGGGACTACTCACTAAACACCTCCCCTGTCAACCTGGGAACCCAGCCTGGAACCGAAGAAGAAATGTCCGAAAAGTGATCGCCCAGCCCAGCTGTTGTGAGTCCCTTTTATATTTTAGTACTGCCCGAGCATAATGTGCCACCTGGTTCCATTTGTCAACCGATTCGAGCATCACCGCAACTATATTATCTGGGGTAAGCTCTCCCGTCTACTTGTAGAGCTTCTTTCGAAGCCTGACACATTTTGTGCACGCAAAAAATGTGTGGCAGGCATTTTCTTCCACTCCTGGGCAATACCGCCAATCGGGTGACTGTGACTTACCAATCTTGTGCAGGTAAAACTGAAAACACCAATGCCTGCTCAAAAGCTGGGTCAGAAAGAAGTCAGTCTCACCATGCCTTCGATTTAGCCACGGTCTCACATCCGGGATAAGGCACGCAGTCCACCTTCCCTTCGTGCAATTGACCCAAGACTGCTGCCAATCGTTGGGCGAGCGCTGACTCTCCTCGCGGATAACCATCTCCCTCACATCCTCGTTTCGGCGCAGGTGAATAGCGTGGCGCTCTCTAGCAAGGAGGCCAACAGGTATCACGCCTGCAATCACTCTCACCGCCGGGTCAGAGACTGTCAGATACGAAGATGCAATTCTCAGTGCTCCTATTCTCTGTATCTGTGCCAAACATTTTCCGTATACCTCCTTGCTGAGAGCGTCACCCCATACTACTGCTCCGTACAGTAGCACAGACCCTACAGCACTCATCAAGAGTTGTCTTCTTGATGGCCTGGGTCCCCCTACGTTGTCCATAAGTTGACTCAGAGCCGATATTCCCGAAGCAGACTTTTCGGCCGTCGCCTTGATTTGCTCAAAGAAACTCATATTCGAGTCGATCAGTAGCCTCAGGTACTTCACATATGGCTTCGATTCGATTCGTATATCTCCAATACTGATCATCCTTGCTCTAGGGATTCTATTTTATGTCAAGATGACCACTTCGGTTTTCTCCAGTGCTAAACTGAGCCCGCATCATCCAGTCCCCCACTCGGCGCATTAGCATACCTAGCCTAAGTTGCACCTGTTCAACGGTGCAGTTTCTCTAGCACTTTCCCAGCCATGTCTAGCATGCATAACGGGTGGTATGCAGATGGCAATTCGGGATTTCCCTTCGCCTTGCTGATCAGCATGAGCGTCGCCACCTTCCATCGTACCGGGAAAACCCCTTGTCGTAGCCAAGCGTTGAATGTATTGAGCAGCAAGTCAGGAGAATGGTGACAGACAAGCCGCAACAAGCCGGAACACCATCTGGACCTGGAGCCTTCCTCGCTTTTTTTGAAAAATACCTCCGTTCCCTACCATTCTCTGCATCACTCTTTCATCGTCGCACAACGCTCGTGCGATCTGCACTTCACACGTCGTCAAGTCCTACGTGTGCCTCCAGGCAATGCTAAAACATCAGTATAAGGGGCACAGCAAATGCTGTGAAGTACTTCTTTCCTGCTAGTCTAGTCCGATTCGTGAAATTTTCTCAGAGATAAAAAAATTATAATAAAAACTCTGAGTTTATAAAAACTTGCTGACTGCCTCCTCCAGTTCCGGCTGTGTGAAGAGTTGGCACTCGACTGCTGTTTCCCCATGGTCAGCGTCAGTACAGACGGGATGGGCGGGGAAGGGACCCCGCGCTATCGCGTCCATCTTTTCCGCGTTATGTATACAAGGCCTCCGTAGGGCACCAAGCTTCCGCATAACTAGCTTGTAGCCAAGGCTCCACATATCCTTGTTCACATTGTCTACTAGGTCTTGCCAGCAGCGAGCCTTGCTATTATTGATCATTTTGCTAAATCATTTCCTGGCCGACTTATATGCTACCACCCAGTTGCATGCCTCATCACGGTTCCGCGGCCGTTGAGCCTCACGTCGAAGCTTGTGACACACCTTTCGCTTTTCAGCGATTTCTGCTGACCAGCAGCACACTGGGGGCTTGCCGTGCCGGGGTCTTCGACCGGACATAGAAGCGCAGCAAGCAGTTGTAATGATGCGAATGGCGAATGTTGGAGAACTATATTCGAAATACCGTCAATACTGTAAGATTTCTTGTTGAGTATCCTGGCTGTACTTCTAGAAGGTCACTTCAAGCTGTTATCTCCAGCTTGTTGCTAGAGCCTTAGTCTTTTGACATGTCACTCCGCAGCCACTGAAAAAATACAAAAAAGATTACTTACGTCGAAATTCTCACATAATCCCAGATGAAATTGATAGTGGATGATCTATGTTGTCAATATTTTTCATTAGATAAGTTGAAAAATTTAAATAATTCCAGATAGTTAGCAAAGAAATTGAAATCCACTATGTGGTTGTACGGCAGTGGTACTCTGATTCCAAGGATACACTTTAGAAAGATGATACAATATTTTCACAAAAAATTAAAAAAAAAAATTTGCTTGAATATATCGAGTTTAATGTAAGGCCTAATATTTACAGAACTATCTATCCTTACACCATTACTTGAATCTTGGTTATACTGAAAGCAAAATACACCACGTCTGGTCATTAAAAAACGCATGACCACCGTTATTGAATAAAAATTGGCAATTAACTTTTCTTTGTCAATTTGTCAACGTCATATTTTTATTGGAACTTTCTACTCGTTGTTAACTCATAATAAATAATTTAATACAGTGGGAAGCAAAAATAATATGTAATGGGTGGTTCAATCAAAACGCACGAAGTTAATTCTAAATAAAACAAAAAGTTTTCAGAGAATTATGTTAATAGTTTTTATTATAATAGAAGGATTTATGACAATTATGTGTGTAACAAAATATCGTCCAAATACCCGCCACAGCTACGGTGGCATACTTCTATCCGATGGTACATATTTTCAATGACTCTGAGATATAATTGGGGTTCAATGTCGTTAATGAGCTGAATTATCTGATCCTTTAGCTCTTGAATTGTTCTTGGCTTATTGACGTACACTTTTTCTGTTAAATATCCCCAGAGAAAGAAGTCCAACAGTGTCAAATCGCATGATCGTGGCAGCCAATCAACAGCACCACAACGTGAAATAACACGGCCATTGAATTTCTTGCACAAAAGAGCCATTGTTTTGTTTTCTGTGTGGCAAGTGGCACCATCCTGTTGGAACCACATATCGTTCAGGTCCATAACCTTAATTTCTGGCCACAAAAAGTCCGTTATCATCTCGCAATAGCGAACATCATTCACGGACACTGCTTGCCGTCGGCTTTTGAACAATCGCTCGTGAATTCTCATCTGCCCAAATATGGCAATTCTGCTTCTTAACGAAACCACTGAGATGTAAGTGTGCCTCGTCACTGAAGATGGTTTTTTTTGTAAAGTCACCATTCGCTTCTGTCTGTTCAACTAACTATTCGGCGTGTCGCCAACACTTGAAATGGTCAGTAGTCTTCAGCTCTTGAGTCAATTGAACCTTGTAAGCGTGTAAATTCAAATCATTATTCAAAATTCGCATCAGTGATGTTCGTGGGCACGACCACGAATCGAGATTGACAGCTCTTCTGCCACACTATCGCAAACAACAGCAATTTTTACCGCGAAACAAACTGTGCGAGCATGCACAGGTGATTTCACATTTCCTACAGACCCGGTTTGCTGAAATTTGCACACCATTGTTCCTATTGTGGACACATTTGGTCGATTACGCTGACCAAAAAACTCACGAAGTGCACGAAATGCATTCTGATTGAACGCTCATTTTCGCAAAAGGCGCTGCTCAATTATGTACCTCTCCAAGGTTGAATTTGTCAAACGCTGAAACAAAGAAATGTCAAATTAAGTTGGGCGAAAAACTTGACGTTCAGATGTGACTCATAATTAACATCGTGCATTATGGTTGGACAACCCTTTATTAATAAAAGACATTTTTTTTGTCACAAATATATTTTATTCAGTATCAGAACAATTTTTTTTTTACTACTCTTAGAAGAGATCAAGACAAAAAATCAGTCTTATCCGAAAATTGAATTGATTAATCAGATGGTAGGCGTGTAGCGTCTAAAGAAAGTAAAAAATTATTCTTTCTTAATGCAACTTGGCTTCTGAGTTGGTCAACAGCATGTCGTGTATCATATAGTGATGGTGATTGGAAAATAATGCCAACGGTGCCACCAAAGCAGGATAAGGTGAATACCCACAAAAAGAACCTGTCCAAAACCATCGAAACAAACTTCCAGTCCTCTATAATCTGAAATTAAAGTTTAATATGCCTAATTATAAAAGACTTTTCATTTAATTTTAAACTAGTATAATTAATAATGACTTAAAGTTAGATATGGCAGTATTGGAAATATTCACATTGTCTTTCAACTAAATTATTTCCATTTGCTTTATATCCATTAAATCAAAGCCCCGCTGTACCAAATCCAAATATTAGGGAAAAATCGAAAAATTTTCTATCTATTTTCATAATATCTATATCTCAATAAGAATAAATCATAAAATCCAGCAAACAATAAAGTCTAAGATACGTATATGAAACGACCTTCACCGATCGAGTAACCGGACGAAATGTGTTTTCACGAATTAAAATATGTTAACGAATGTAACGGTGATGGGTTGCCTAATAAAATCCTGTAAAGGATATTTTTAATTAAGGTTATTTTTTTCAATACCTTCACCGATTGAGTAACCAAACAAATTTAACACCAATTGAAAGTACAAAGTCTATAGAATATGCAAACGTAGGGTTGCCTACCTTTTTCTTGTCAAGGCTATAGGGTTGCTTAATTTAAATAGGTGATTAAAATATGGGACCTTCACCGATCGAGTAACCAGATAAGTTATAAATCAAAATAAAGATAATTTTTTTACAAGTACGATGGTGTACGGTTGCCTTTGAAAAACTTGTCAGAAATTAGGGTTGTCAAGCGTTGAAGTTTGAAAATTTTAGACGGTTAGAAGTGAGTGAGAAAGAGGGCCTCTTATATTCCATCCAGCGCGATAGACGAAGATGCAGCATAGCAACCGTTAGCCCCACATCAGCCGCTTGAAATAGTGCAGGAGCGGGAAAGGAATAGCATATATGTTACGCAATATTAAATGCGGTGGCGTAAGACGCGCCATAGCAACGAAACCCGCATCTTCATTTCTATGAAACAGAGTGCGCATGCTCTGTTGACTGTTGACAAATCAGTGCATGAGTTTGAGTGTTAACCGCCATTTTGGAGCAAATTCCAGGCATTCTTATAAAATATAACATAACGCGCTACGGAATTCAAAATCGTGCTGTGTATTATTTATAAATATTGTATCAATAGGATTTGGCTCACAAATCCAGCAACAAGAAACAAAAATCAACAACTCGATTGCATTAATCGCAGCGATTTGGCGTCTAAGTTGGGATTATAACTATGCAAAAGTCTGCCTGCTTTTCACGCATTTACAGGTTGTGATTACACCGCAGCTTTCTATAATAAAGGAAAAATTAAGCCATATAAAATATTTTCCTCAAATGACACATACCAAACTATTTTTGCGTCATTAACTGATGAAATTGATATTACACTTGATGAAAAAATGAAAATCGTACATGAATTTACTTCTGCCCTATATGGTGTCAAAAATTGCACAAGTGTTAATGAGGCTAGATATAGATTTTTTTGAAAAATTTTTCTGCTAAAGAACATACCGAAAATTTTATGAGAAAAGTTAAAAGTTTTGACTCTAATTGTATACCATCATGCTGGATGTCATTAAATCAAAAAATATTGCGCACAATATATGTAAATTCCATGTGGCTCTACGTGACAGAGCCAGATTGCGTAAAATTAGAGCCTACGAATTGCGGTTGGTTTTTCGAGAACTATTTAAAACCAATAGAATATATTGGCGACCAAACACCTTTAAAAATTAATGACATAATGGAGATGATTGATAGAGAAAATGATGATGACGAATCCGCTGAGCTTGAGAGCAGTTTCATTGAAACAGAGCCAGATGAAGGATCAGATTTGTAGTTGCACTCGTTCATTGTGAATAAATATTTGTTTATTTTTTATTATATTTTATTAATGTCAGTATTTTCTTGAGTTTTTAAATAAATAATCATTTAATCGTGTTGTCATACATTTTTTCTTTTCATTTCTAATCCCTTTACATGTCTATGTGTATGTAGTTGTGTGTGTTGGTGTGTGCGAAATTTTTCAGTTCTCTTGCAAGTTATATTATTCATACTCAGTCTTCATAAAATAAATGAAATTCGCAAGATAAGTATATTACTCATATATTTTTTAATAAATATTTTGAATGATTTGTTATATTTTGACAAAACATCAATCAAAGTGTTTGGAAATTACATACTCTATACATTTCATGTATAACAACATCATAAAACGATGGAAATTTTTCAATAACTTTTTATACACTTGGATGTGTATCTTTTCAGTTGCTCCAAAACAACGGTTAACACTCAAACTCATACACTGACTTGTTAACAGTCAACAGAGCATGCGCACTCTGTTTCATAGGCATGAAGATGCAGGACTCGTTGCTATGGCGCGTCTTACTCCACTGCATTTAATATTGCGTAACATATATGCTATCCCTTTCCCACTCCTGCACTATTTCAAGCGGCTGATGTGGGGCTAACGTTTGCTATGCTGCATCTTCGTCTATCGCGCTGGATGGAATATAAGAGGCTCTCTTTCTCGCTCACTTCTAACCGTCTAAAATTTCAAACTTCAACGCTTGACAACCCTAATTTCTGACAAGTTTTTCATAGGCAACCGTACACCATCGTATTTGTAAAAAAATTATCTTTATTTTGATTTATAATTTATCTGGTTACTCGATCGGTGAGGGTACCATTTTTTAATCACCTGTTTAAATGAAGCAACCCTATAGCCTTGACAAGAAAAAGGTAGGCAACCCTACGTTTGCATATTCTATAGACTTTGTACTTTCAGTTGATGTTAAATTTGTTTGGTTACTCAATCGGGTAATGTATTGAAAAAATAACCTTTTAAATAATTGATTAAAAATATCCCTGACAGGATTTTATTAGGCAACCCATCACCGTTACATTCGTTAAAATATTTCGATTCGTAAAAAACATTTTTCGTCCGGTTACTCGATCGGTTACGGTCGTTCTATATACGGATCCTGTGCTAATATCCCTAAAACAATACTCAGGTGTTATGAGTTTCTTAGTAATGCGCATAAAAAGTAAATTATGCTGGAAGCAAAATTCAAATTAATAATTAATCACATCCAGGAGATCTCATTGTCGAGCCTATTTGTTCCTCTATGCAAGAGAATGATTGTTGCCCATACGAGTAATTTGCAATCTCTGTTTTAAACAACTAAATCTAGAATGCGTGAGATACTGCTTCCAGTAATAATTTAGCCCCGTATTAGATACATTGCAAGAGTTTTTTTTGTGTTAAGAAGATGAATGCTATTTATGCACAGAGTGTGGGACTCCCATGCGCGACTGAACTACCCACTAAACACCTCTCCTGTCAACCTGAGAACCCAGCCTGGAACCGTTTGACACATTACTTCGGGCCAGGTCTCATTTTGTTACGCCATGTGGCGCCTTCAAGCTGGGGAGTCCCTTTCCTAGCGGGAGGAGAGAGGGGAAGAGGAAGTGCCGAAGAGCGATCCTCCAGCCCCAGCGCCCCCGGCTGCTGTGAGTCCCTTTCATATATTGCAAGAGTTTGGCTGATGAGGTTATACCAAACTCATAAACACTCATAAAAAAAAATTATTGCTGATAAAAGAGAAAATCAAGAAAATACATCGCAGCCTGAATTTTAAAATAACGAGTTGTGATAAATTTCAAAGAATTTTTATTCAATGGTACTGGAAGCAATATCCACGATGATGGAAATGCTTTCCTAATGGTACCTAATGACAGGACGATCAAATGGATTTATATTAATTGCAACTAGAAAAGCTTGCATTGGATACTATTGAGAAAAAAGTTTACAAAATTAAACACAGAAACAATATGATGGCTTGATATGAGATAACAAATATTACAAGATTGAATACATTGGGAAGCCTTTTTTGCTCATAAGTCAATATTACAATATTTATTGGCGATATTAGGACTTTAACTATACCATACTCCACACGTTGAAATTATTCCTTACAAATGTTTGGAATATGATTTCTTCATACTTCCAGAAAGAAATCAACGACAGACATTTAGCATTTTCATGAAAGAGAATAATTTGTTTCGGAAATATTTTAAGTGAATATAGCGAACTTGAAAACAACAAGTGACGCGATAAATTTTCTAAATAAAGCTATAATTGATGCAAACAGTACGACTCTGGATACACAGGATAATACGATTGTTACATGCATAAACTTGCCCTGATTGAAACTCATTTTGAATGGATTCATCCACCAAATCCTAAAAGAAGTATGCAATTAAAGTCAAAGACACTGGAAATGAAAGACTTCAATTTCAAATCAAGCTTAAACGGTCAATCTTTTCTTCAATTCAATGAAACATTGGCCTCCACCCTCATGCCAAGCGATGATCCTCTTGATTATTTTGTCAACTCTGAAAACTTGTCATCATATTTGAAAAAAATAACAACAAGATATTAAGGTGAACCGACGGATTTCCTAATAAAGTATTTCAACATTTATGCTTACAACTCAATAATCGTGTGAGCAGTTCATATATAGTACTCCAACTCAGCCGAACAAAGCGAAAGCTTTCTCAATCTTAAAGAAAGGAGAGGACTCTTCACCTCTAACAACTACTGCTCTACGAGCTTGCTACCTAAGATCAGTAAAGTTTTTGAAATGATACTGAGCCATATGATAAATGCACATATTCAGATAGATTTCTCGGAGAAAAACGCTTGAACGGTTTGAATTAATTGATATAATACTAGCGTGTGGGGCTCTTGGTCCGCATCGGACGCATCCTCAGGTGGCAAAAGGAGAGTGCCCTAACCGGCTAGACGGCGGGTATGTGAGAAATAAAATACCATTCATGGATCTAAAATCGACTAGGTCAAAGTATTTACTTGTCATGGAACCAGGATAACAGCCTTAGATTGAATTGAATAAACGGCAACGATCATCGCAAAGTATAAAGGACTATTCAGTTGGATACTGGAATGTTCGTTAATTGAACGAACCAGGTGTAGTGCAACAACTTTTGGACGGCACAATGAAGATGTATTGGACATGCAAAATCACGCCGTGCGCTATGAGTTTGAAATGGCTTCTATTGTTGACAACACATTTGAACAAATGATCACCGACTTCAAGCTCGTAAATGAAAGGATATGTGCAATTCGTATTGGTGGGCGCTTGGGGTTCGCTGGGTTTCAAGAGAAATGAAAACACTATCGCTTAATGATTTTATGCACGAAAATTTTATTTATCACTGTTAAATTACACTACACTGTCGCAATGGAAATATCTCGCACACTACTCCAACACCGTCACGCCTTATCGCGGTCCCAAATGAAAAACTGATCTCTTCCAGCAAGGCTTCACCTCTTTATACCTCATTCAACGCACACACACATAGATGAAGCTATTATGCTTATTGTTCCAGAAAGCTCTTCTTTTCCATTGCTGGAACTTTTCTTCTGCATATGACAGACGTAAGTTTAGGCTTCCAGAAATATCGTTGTAAGAATTTCTGAGCGGGAATGACAGTCTCGGGTATTATTGATAGGTTGGTTTTTTTTTGTTTTTTTTTTTTGTTTGAATAATCTCGAACAGCGGCGTGTATGTTTTGTTGTTGCAGGATGATTTATTATAGTTTTTAATGGCGAAATATGTTATGTAGCAGCTTAAAAAGGTAAATATGCAACATGAGCTCCTCCTTAGTTCCTGTTCGTCCCAAACAGAGTCTTCGTTGTCGTTGTGTCCAAAGTATTTCGCCAGTCTATCCAAATACACAAGTCTCTTTTCACGTGAGGTTTTTGGCAAAGTTGTATGCAATAGACAACGTCATTCATTCTAGTGATGACTTGATATGGTCCTCCCCATTTGCGCTGGTGTTTCGGTGTTCTTTCCTTCTGGCGTCGAGGATTATACAGCCATGCTAAGTTACCTTCTTGGAACCCTGACGAGCTCATACGATCGATGGCGAGGTTTGTTTTATTCCTGACCAGGTAGTAGATAGTTTGTTGTCAATGTCGTGAATCCAAAACATAGTCCTTTGAAAACGCTGGCTGATTTGGTGGTGTTCCGCACATCAGCTCTGCAGGGAGTCTTATGTGTTTCCTGAAGAGGACTCAAGAAGAGGTTTCTCCTGTTGTTGCATACACATATAACCCATTAGGAACAGCGAAATATGTTGATCCCAATTTTGTTGTCTTTCTGTTGCGAGTTTGGATAGACCCATGTTTAGTGTCCTGTTGAAACGTTTTACCATCCCGTCAGACTCTGGGTGCAACGGAGTTGTCCTGATTTTGTTTATCCCGAGAAGCTTGCAAATTTTTCGGAATGTTTCCGTTTCAAAGTTGCGGCCTTGGAGTGTAGCTCGCGTGGAACTCCAAATTTGTTCAACCAGTTCGAAACGATTTGATCGGCAAAAGTGGTGGCCTCCTGTGTGGGGATGGTGTATGCTTCAGGCTATTTACTAAAATAGTCGATAGCCACCAGGATGTAGCGATTACCATTTTGCGACTCCGGGAATGGTCCAGCAATTTCAACCGCAATTCTTTTGACTAGAGCACCAGTCTTCCACGTCGTCTCGTAGGTAAATCCAGTAAAATTTTTCCCGAATCTTCGCCATTGTCTTATTTACTCCCTGATATCCACGGTAGGTTCCTTCGTGGTATTCTTTCAGAATATCCTCAAGCTTGAAAAGTGGAACGATGATCTGCTATAGTGGTATGTGATGTTCCGTCTATCGACTCCCATTTTTGTTTTAATAGCCCGTAATCCATGTGGAGGAAATTCCATTGTGCCCAGTAACTTTTCAGAACTTTACTGTCCTTCGAGATATCTTTCCACTGAGGTCACTTTGCCATTGTTTTCCATTTCACGATCGGTGCGATATCTGGATCACTTCTCGGCGCATTTTTCAAGTGATGCTGATTCTATTCATCCGTCACCAGTCGCAAATTCTATCTGACTTTTCTTTCCTCCAGCCGTCGACAACACTTGCAGTTCAGCTCACATGGTCGTCGTGAAGGCGCATCGGCATTTCCGTAAATTTTTCCTCTACGACGAACTATCTCGAAATCGTATGAATCCAATCCCTCGATAAATTTTGCAACTTGTTCCTCGGAATTTTTTTCAGAGCACTGGCGATAAAGTATTATATTTTCTCAACACTAAAGAGGCGAAAAGTTAAGGCGTGAAAATTAAAGAGGCTTTGCTCTACTATCCGAACTGCCCGCAGGGGCACAGGAATGCTCTTGGAGGCCAGCATTCTTTGGGGAGCTCCGCCCCCACGTACCCAAGGAAATTCCCACAGGGGGAATGCCGGTCGACAAGAGCACTCTTGGAGGCTAGTATTCTTTGGGAGCACCACCCTCATGGACCCGAGGAAATGGGGAGCGCCATGAGGTTCCCTCCTGGGATGACAGGTAATGAATCTGATTGGATCTGGACTACGCTTTGGACAGCGAACTGGAATGGATACTTTGGGCTGGTGGATGTGATGGTTTGGACCTAGTTGCTTTGCACAGTAGCGTGGAGGCAACACTCGTGTGTGAACGGCTCCAATTCGACTATCATACCGTCTCCGTCCTGGTAAAACCCTGGCAGGCCTCGAAGTACGTTCGAAGTTCACACCATTTTTTTTTATGGTAGGGAGGTGAATGCTATTCATGCACAGAGTGTGGGACTCCAATGCGCGACTGGACTACCCACTAAACACCTTCCCTGTTAACCTGAAAGCCTAGCCTGGAACCATTTGACACATTACTTTGGGCCAGGTCTCGGTTTGTTACGCCGTGTGGCGCCTTCAAGCTGGGGAGTCCCTTTTCTAGCGGGAGGGGAGGTGAAGAGAAAATGCCAGAAGAGCGATCCCCCAGCCCCAGCGCCCCCAGCTGCTGTGAGTCCCTTTTATATTTTAGGACTGCCCGAGCATAATGTGCCACCTGGTTCCATTTGTCAACCGATTCGAGCATCACCGCAACTTTATTATCCGGGGTGAGCTCACCCGTATCCCTGTAGAGTTCCCTTCGCAGCTTGACCCATTTTGTACACGCAAAAAATGTGTGACAGGCATCGTTCTCCTCTCCTGGGCAAAACCGACAATCGGGAGACCGTGACTTACCAATCTTGTGCAGGTAAGACTGAAAACACCCGTACCCACTCAAAAGCTTGGTCAGATAGAAGTCAGTCTGACCATGCCTTCGATTTAGCCACGGTCTCATATCCGGGATGAGGCACGCAGTCCACCTTCCCTCGTGCAATTCACCCAAGACTGCTGCCAATCGTTGAGCGAGCGCTGTCTCCCTTCGCGGACAACCATCTCCCTCGCATCCTCGTTTCGGCGCAGGTGAATAGCGTGGCGCTCTCTAGCAAGGAAGGCGACAGGTATCACGCCTGCAATCACTTTCACCGCCGAGTCGGAGACTGCTGGATACGAAGATGCAGTTCTCAGTGCTCCTCTTCTCTGTACCCGTGCCAAACGTTTTCGGTATATCTCCTTGCTGAGAGCGTCGCCCCATACCTCTGCTCCATACAGTAGCACTGACCCTACAGCACTCATCAAGAGGCGTCTTCTTGATGGGCTGGGTCCCCCTACGTTGGCCATAAGTCGACTCAGGGCCAATATTCCCGAAGCAGCCTTCTCAGCCGTTGCCCTGATTTGCTCAGAGAAACTCATCTTCGAGTCGATCAGTAGCCCCAGGTACTTCACCGCTGGCTTCGATTCGATTTGTATGTCTCCAATACTGGTCAGCCTTACTCTAGGGATTCTCTTTTTTGTCAAGATGACCACTTCGGTTTTCTCCAGTGCTAAACTGAGCCCGCGAGCAGTCATCTAGTCCCTCACTCGGCGCATTAGCATACCTTGCCTAAGTTGCGCTTGTTCAACGGTGCGTCCAGTGACCAGAGCCGCAACATCATCCGCATAGCTGACATAGCGCGACTCGCCTGGCATCTCAAGTCTCAGTAGCCCGTCGTAAGACACGTTCCACAGATCTAGACCAAAGATAGATCCCTGGGCAACACCCGATGTAACTTCCATCCTTCGTTGGCCCTGTGTCGTGTCGTAGAGCAGGCTTCGGTCCTTTAGGTAGTTCCTCAAAAGCCGCATTAGATATTCTGGAACTTGAAAAGAGTTTTCCAGCGTGTCCAGAATATCCACCCATCTAGCGGAGTTGAAGGCATTCCTGACGTCGAGTGTCGCCAACAGGACGATCCGTCGCTTGGTGCGACTACATGCCTCTGCCTTTTGGACCGCGTTCACCACCTCTGCAATCGCATCAATGGCAGAACGTCCTGCTCTAAAGCCGTACTGCCGAGGAGATATGTCCCCAGCAGCACGAATCACGTCAGTGAGTCTTCCCTTGATGAGTTTCCCAGCCATGTCTAGCATGCATAACGGGCGGTATGCAGACGGCGATTCGGGATTTCCCTTCCCCTTGCTGATCAGCACGAGCCTCGCCACCTTCCATCGTACCGGGAAAACCCCGTCCCGTAGGCAAGCGTTGAATGTGCTGAGCAGCAAGTCAGGACAATGGTGATAGACGAGCTGCAAAACCTCAGCTGGAACACCATCTGGACCCGGAGGCTTGCTCGCTTTCAAGGAGAGGACTGCCTCCTCCAGTTCCAGTTGTGTGAAGAGTGGACACTCAACTGTTGTTTCACCATGGACAGCGTCAGCACGGACGGGATAGGCGGGGAAAGAGTCCCCGCACTATCGCGTCCATCTTTTCCGCGCCATGTATACAAGGCTTTCGTAGGGCACCAAGTTTCCCCATGACCACCTTGTAGCCAAGGCCCCACGGATCCTTGTTCACATTGTCCACTAGGTCTTGCCAGCAGCGAGCCCTGCTACTGTTGATCAGTTTGTGAAGGCTTTTCCTGGCCGACTTATATGCTGCCACCTGGTTGCATGCCTCGTCACGGTTCCGCGCCCGTTGAACCTCACGCCGAAGCTTGTGAAGCTCCCTCCGCTTTTCAGCGATTTTAGTAGACCACCAGTACACTGGGCGCTTGCCGTGCCGGGGTCTTCAACGGGGCATAGAAGCGCAGCAAGCAGTCGTAATGATGCTCATAGTAGAGTTCACCACGTCTTGAGCTGCCAGTTCTTCCGTCCCCTCCGAAGCTCCCTGCAGCGGCTCACCTGCTGTGAGAACCTTGGCGAACCTCTTGACGTCCATCCTTCCGATGTTTCATCCAGTTATAGAAGGCCGAGAGCACGGAACTTGGGAGACAGCAACACTTATCTCAAGCAGAATGCACTGATGATCACTGGCTGAGTAGTCCTCTAATACTTTCCAATTGTGTATCCTCCGTACTAAGGACTCCGATGCGAATGTCACGTCCGGTATGGTTCCCTCACAGCCAATACGGCGGAAAGTTGGTGTATTTTCGGGGTTTAGTACGACGGGAGCCGTCCTGGCCGCCATTTCCAGGAATCGTTTTCCCCGCGGATCCGTCTAAAGCATGCCCCATTCGATTGCTTTAGCATTGAAGTCACCCCCAACGCCCTCTGCGTTCGAGACAGCGCCCTCCAAAGCCAGAAGCTTGGCTTGGATAGATGATAACGACTCGTTAGGCGTTAGGTACACACTAAAAAAGGTGATCTCTGAGCACCGAACCCACACGAAACCATCCTCCGTCCACAACTCTCCACCTGAAAGTCACTGTTCCGAACCCAGATAGCGGCAGTACCAATTTCATCAGAGTACCATAATGCAGGACTTTTATTATGGTGTTGCTCACTCAGCAGCAAGAAGTAAGTCGGCTTTCATGTCCCTCGCAAACTGCTCAAGCAGATTTTGGGCGGTTGAACTGCGGTGTATGTTTAGCTGCAGGATGCGGGTCATCGGAGCTCTGATTTTGCCTTGGCTAGGGCTTCCTGGAACACCCGGCATTTTTCTGATCCCAAGACGTGTCCAAAATCAGGTTTTGGATCAGCATCCTTGCAAAGAATACAGTGTGCCTCCTTCGTACACTCTTTTCTTTTATGTCCCGTTTCACCGCATTTGTAACATAGGGAACTCCTATCGGGTCCTTTGCATACTTGTGTGGTGTTACCATAACCAAGGCATTTGTAACATTGAAGAGGCGTTGCTCTTCGCCGTATCCTACAGACAACCGTCCCTGTTCTTACTTTGCCCTTCTTCAGGAATTGTTCGGCGTCCTTTTCGGTCAAGTCAACTATGGCCATGCGTTGTCCTCTGTTGTTTTCTGGTGTCAGTCTAGCTTTGATCCTTCCCACGCTAGGGAATTCCTTTTTGATGGCCTCTTCTACCTCGGCCAGACCCGTCACGCAGTCTATGTCTCGTGTTTCGATCGTTGCTACCGGCTCTAGTGGGGCTATAGTTGCGCTTTCGCCGAGGACTTCCTTTACTGTGTCATAGAATGCATCTTTATTGCCGGCCTCTGCTCCGAATCCGACCAGTATGTGGCCCGACCGCGTTGGTCGTACTACTTTAATGGTAGTATTGGTGTTTTCGGGCCTTACGTTACCCCTGATGTCCCACAGTACCTCCGCGTAAGATCGGCCATCTTAGGGCCTTACAAGCAGTGCCTGCTGCCGGGGTCTTCGTCGGGGCTACTGCCTCTCCTGCCTTGCATCAGGTCCTTTTTGTAATTGGGCGTCCGTACGAACTTCACTTTCTGGCTTTTTTTGAAGGAGTTTTTTTGCGGCTTTCTTCGCTCCTTTTGTAAGCACTGACTGGAACCCCTGATCTAGTGCTCCACGCCCTTCAAGTGCCTCTTTCTTCCTTCTTTTATCCCGATCTCCTTTGATTGGGCTAGACGCCATTCATTTATTGACGTTTAATGGTGGAGCTATCTGCGCGTCACCTTTAGATTTCACCCCAAGTGCCTCTTTAGCCTTCTGTTCATCTTCGGCCCTTAACCAGCTCCTCCGATAGTGCCCTATGCGATCGAGGAGCTCTTCTAGTTCAAGGAGCCCTTCCTTTGCTGCTTTGCTGATTTTTGGGGAGTCGCATGCAGCTTGTATCCTTTTTAGAACATCTCCCGCTTTTCGGAGTAGTCTTTCTTCTTCGTATCGCTGGGCCGCAATTGTACCTTGCAACCATCATTGGGAGAGGTTATCGCGTTCTGTTTCCGAGTGCAGTACTTCCGCCACATTTTCAACTTTGGCGGTGCATTCACGCGGTGTCTGGTCACTCTTTGCTTTTAGTGCCGTAATCTCCTAGTTGGCTTCTGGATTTTTTGTTGCAATGTCAGGATTTGCGACCCTTGCATCGGTCGCTTCGGTAACGATCGCAGCAGTGACAATCGAATTTTTGGTGCTCTTTATGTTATCTCCCACCGCTCGAACTCCTGAAGTGTCCTGCAGAGTCTCCCGTTTCTCCTTAATAGGGCGCTCGGGCGTTCGCATCATTTTTTTGCTGCGCCCGAACGCCGCAGGAATCTCAGTCTGTATTCTCCGTTTTTCGTCCGTCTTCATTGTCATCGTGTTAGTCTTCGTTTTTGTCGTTGTTAGTACCGCTCGCGATGTACTGTTGACATTGTGGCTGCAATCGCTGGTTGCGCCGTCGTTATTATATTTCGTTTCATTTTCTGGGTATTTGTGGTCTTTTGATTTTGTTTGCTCCAGTTTTAATGGGTCCCCCCTCGGAGCCGCTAACTCCGTTCGTGTGTGTAGTCACCTTTTTGGTCCCATGGTTATCTTTGCAGAACAGGGAAGCCATGCGAGGGTTGGCACAAGCCCTTATGGGGACAAGTGCTCAGAGCCAGACCAGCGCTAATCGGGAGTCCGTCTCAACCGAACCTACACCACCAACCCAATGGTGCAAACTTCGAACGTACTCCGAGTCCTGCCAAGGTTTTACCGGGCCGGAGACGGTATGATAGTTGAATTAGAGCCGTTCACACACGAGTTTCACCTCGGCACTACTGTGCAAAGCAACTAGGTCCAAACCATCACATCCGCCAGCCCAAAGCGTCATTTCCATTTCGTTGTCCAAAGCGTAGTCCAGATCCAATCAGAGTCGTTACCTCACGGCGCCCCCGATATCCTCGGGTCGACTGGGCGGCACTCCCCAAAGAATACTAGCCTCCAAGAGTGCTCTTGTCGACCGGCATTCTCCCTGCGGGAATTTCCTCGGGTATGTGGGGGCGGAACTCCCCAAAGAATGCTAGCCTCCAAGAGTGCTCTTGTCGACCGGCATTCCCCCTGCGGACAAGTTCGCACCATTGGGTTGGTGGTGTAGGTTCGGTTGAGACGGACTCCCGATTAGCGCTGCACTAGCTCTGAGTACTTGTCGCCGTAAGGGCTAGTGCCAACCCTCGCAAGGCCTCCTTGCTCTACAGAGATGACCATGGGACCAAAAAGGCGACTACACACACGCCCGGTGATAGCGGCTCCGAGGGGGACCCAATAAAACTGGAGCAGCCAAAAACATATAAAAAAGGTACAAAAAAAAGAAATAAAAAATAAAAAAACCATGAGGCAACTACGATATTAACAGTACATCGAGAGTGGTACTAAGCATGACAAAAACGTTGAATATTACAATGACAGTGAAGACGGATGAAAAACGGAGATTAGCAGGCAGCCTGGCTCTGACTGAGATTCCTGCAGTGTTCGGGGCAGCAAAAGAATTATACGAATGCCAAAGCGTCCTATTATGGAAAAGCGGGAAACTCTGCAGGATGCTTCAGGTATTCGAGCGGTGGAAGATAATATAAAGAGTACCAAGAATTCGGTGGTCACTGCTGCGATCGTTACCGAAGCGATCGATGCAAGGCTCGCAAATCCCGACATAGTAAAGAAACATCCTGAAGCCAACGAGAAGATTACGGAACGAAAAGCAACGAGTGACCAGGTAAATAAAACGACGTTCTGTGATTGCATCGCCAACGTCGAAAATGCGGTGGAAGTACTATAGTCGGAAACGGAGGCGATAACCTCTCCCAAGGATAGTTGCAAAGTTTAATTGCCGCCCTGCGATATGAAGAAAAAGGCTATTCCGAAAAGCGGGAGATGTTCTGAAAAGAATACAATCTGCATGCGACTCTCCAAAAATCAGCTAAGCCGTAAATGTGGCGCTCCTTGAACTAGAGGAGCTCCTAGATTGCATAGGGCACTATCGGAGGAGCTTGTTGAGGGCCAAAGACGAGCAGAAGGCTAAAGAGGTGCTGGGGATAAAATCTAAAGGCCACGTGCAGGTAGCTCCACCATCAAAAATCAATAAAAGAATGGCGTCTAACCCAATCGAAGGAGATCGGGATAAAAGAAGGGAGGAAGAGGCACTTGATGGGCGTCGAGCACCAGATCATGGTTTCCAGATAGTGCTTACAAAAGGAGCGATGGAAGCCGGAAAAAAATACTTCAAAAAGTGCCAGAAAGTAAAGTTCGCACGGACGCCCAACCAGAAAAAAGACCTGATACAAAACAGGAGAGACAGATACCCCGACAAAGACCCCGGCAGCAGGTACTGCTCGTAAAAACCCAGGATGGCTGATCCTACGCAGAAGACACCAACATTACAATTGAATTAGTACAACCAATGCAGTTGGGCCACATACTGGTCGAATTCGGAGCAGAGGCCGGCAATAAGGAAGCATTCTGCGACGCTGTAAAGAAAGTCCTACGCAAAAGCGCAACTATAGCCCCGCTCGAGCCCGTGGCAACGATCGAAATACGAAACATTGACTGCATAACGGATCTGTCCGAGGTAGAAGAGGAGCCCCCAAAAGGGTGTTCCTTAGCGTGGGAAGGATCAAAGTGAGACTGACACCAGAAAACAACAGGGGACAACGCATGGCCATAGTTGACTTGATCAAAAAGGACGCCACAAAATTCCTGAGCAAGGGCAAAGTAAGAATAGGGTGGGTTGTCTGTAGAATATGGCGAAGAGCAACGCCTTTTTAATGTTTCAAACCTAATAGGAGTCTCCTATGCTACAAATGCGGTGAAATGGGACATAAAAGAAAAGAGTGTACGAAGGAGGCACACTGTATTCTCTGCAAGGATGCTATCCAAAATTTGATTTTGGACACGTCTTGGGATCAAAAAAATGCTGTGTATTCCAGGAAGCTTTAGGTAAAGCAAAATCAGAACTTCGGTGACCGGCATCATGCAGCTAAGCTTACACCGCAGTCCAACTGCTCAAAATTTGCTTGAGCGGTTTGCGAGGGACATGAAAGCCGACTTCTTGCTGAGTGATAAAAGTCCTGCATTATGGTATTCTGGCGAAATTGGTACTGCCACCATCTAGATTCGGAATTGTGATTTCGAAGTGGATAGTTGTGGATGGAGAGATAGTTTCGTGTTTGTTCGGTGCTCAGAGATCACCTTCTTTAGTGTTTATCTGACACCTAATGAATCGATATCATCTTGTTAAGCCAAGCTTAATGCTTTGAAGGCAGCTATCTGGAACGCAGAGGGCCAAGTTGCCCGTTGGGGGTGACTTCAGCGCTAAAGCAATCGAATGGGACATGTCTCAAATGGATCCGCGGGGAAAACGAATCCTGGAAATGGCGGGCCAGGGCGGCGTTCGTCGTACTAAACTCCGGAAATATACCGACTTTCCACCGTATTGGCTGTGAGGGAGCCATACCGGATGTGACATTTGCCTCGGAGTCCTTAGTACGGAGAATACACAATTGGAAAGTATTAGAGGACTACTCAGCTAGTGATCATCAGTGCATTCTGCTTGAGGTAAGTTACGCAAGAACTAGCAGCTCAAGACGTAGTGAACTCTACTATGAGCTTCATTACGACTGCTTGCTGCGCTTCTATGCCCCATCGAAAACCCCGGCAGGGCAAGCCACTAGTGTACTGGTGGTCACCTAACATTGCTGAAGAGCGAACGGATTGTCACAAGCTTCGACGTGAGGCTCAACTGGCGCGGAGCCGTGACGAGGCATGCAACCAGGTGGCAGCATATAAGCCAGCCAGCAAATGTTTTCGCAAATTGATCAATAATAGCAAGGCTCGCTACTGGCAAGACATAGTGGACAATGTGAACAAGGATCCGTGGGGCCTTGGCTACAAGCTAGTTAGGCGGAAACTTGGTGCCCTACGGAGGCCTTGTATACATAACGCGGAAGAGATGCACGCAATAGTGCGGGGACTCTCCCCCGCCCATCCCGTCCATGTTGACGTTTTCCATGGCAAAACAGCAGTCAAGTGTCCACTCTTCACACAGCCGGAACTGGAGGAGGCAGTCTTCTCATTGAAAGCGAGGAAGGCTCCAGGTCCAGATGGTGTTCCGGCTGAGTAATTGCGGCTCGATTATCACTATTGTCCTGACTTGCTGCTCAGCACATTGAACGCTTGCCTACGGGACGGGATTTTTCCGGTATGCTGGAAGGTGGCAAGGCTCGCGCTGATCAGCAAGGGGTAGGGAAATTCCGAATCGCCACCTGCATACCACCCGTTATGCATGCTAGACATGGCTGGGAAAATGCTAGAGAAACTTATCAAGGGAAGACTCACTGACGCGATTCGTGCTGCTGGGGACATATCTCCTCGGCAGTACGGCTTTAGAGCAGGACGTTCTACCATTGATGCGATTGCAGAGGTGGTGAACGTGGTTCAAAAGGCAGAGGCATATAGTCGCACCAAGCGATGGATCGTCCTGTTGGTGACACTCGACGTCAGAAACGCCTTCGACTCTGCTAGATAGTGGATATTCTGGATACGCTGGAAAACTCTTTTCAAGTTCCAAGATATCTAATTTAGTTTTTGAGGAACTATCTAAAAGACCGAAGCCTGCTCTACGACACAATATAGGGCCAACGAAGGATGGAAGTTTCATCGGGTGTTTCCCAGGAATCTATCCTTGGTCCGGACTTGTGGAACGTGTCTGACGACGGGCTACTGAGACTTGAGATGCCAGACGAGTCGCGTTTGGTCTGCTATGAGAGTGGTGTTGCGGCTCTGGTCACTGGACGCACCTTTGAACAAGCGCAACTTAGGCAAGGTATGCTAATGCGCCGAGTGAGGGCCTGGATGACTCCTCATCTTAACAAAAAAATAAATCCCTAAAGTAAGGATGATCAGTACTGGAGATATACGAATCGAATCGAAGCAATCTGTGAAGTACCTGAAGCTACTGATCGACTCGAAGATGAGTTTCTCTGAGCAAATCAGGGCAACGGCTGAGAAGGCTTCTTCGGGAATTGCGGCGCTGAGTCGAATTACGGCCAACGTAGGGGGACCCAGGCCATCAAGAAGACGCCTCTTGATGGGTTCTGTAGGGTCAGTGCTACTTTACGGAGCAGAAATATGGGACGACGCTCTCAGTAAGGAGGTATACCGAAAATGTTTGGCACAGGTACAGAGAAGAGGAGCACTGAGAATTGCATCTTCGTATCTGGCGGTGAGAGTTATTGCAGGCGTGGTACCTGTTGGCCTCCTTGCTAGAGAGTGCCAAGCTATTTACTTGCGTCAAAACGAAGATGCGAGGAAGATGCTTGACGTCGAGGAGAGACAGCGCTCACTCAACGATTGGCAGCAGTCTTGGGTGAATTGCACGAGGGAAGGTGGTTTGCGCGCCTCACCTCGGATATGAGACCGTGGCTAAATTGAAGGTATGGTGAGACTGACTTCTATCTGACCCAGTTTTTGAGCGGGAACGGGTGTTTCAGTCTTACCTGCACAAGATTGGTTAGTCACAGTCCCCCGATAGTCGGTTTTGCCCAGGAGAGGAGGACAATGCCTGCCACACATTTTTTGCGTGCACAAAATGTGTCAGGCTGTGAAGGAATCCCTACAGGGAGGCGGGTGAGCTCACCCCGGATAATATAGTTGCGGTGATGCTCGAACCAGGTAGCACATTATGCTCGGGCAGTACTAAAATATAAAAGGAACTCACAGCAGCTGGGGGCGCTGGGGCTGGGACATCGCTTTTCGGGCACTTCTTCTTCCCCTCTCGCTAGGAAAGGCGCCTCACGGCGTAACAAACCAAGACCTGGCCCGAAGTAATGTTTCAAACGGTTCCAGGCTGGGTTCTCGGGTTGACAGGAGAGGTGTTTAGTGGGTAGTCCAATCGCCTTCTTGCAAGCATGGGAGTCCCACACTCTGTGCATAAATAGCATTCACCTCCCTACCACAAAAAAAACAGTTTCTGTAAAAAGCATCGAGTCAGCGATTCCCGCGGAAAATAGAGAGGCATCCAACTTCCGAAGTTTCTACGAAAGATATCTACAACTTTCAAACTTCTACAATTTTCGAATTTCGTAATATAACCCCTTGTTATTTCATACATTGACGGATACGATTTCGAGCTAATAGCGAGTATACTCTTAATAATCACTGATTGAATAGAACTTAATTTGGTTTGTGAGGGCATTATAGTAAGTTCAATTCAAAGTGCTACCACGACCTACCTTCTCCGAATACATTCTTGTCAGCAAAACTGTCCCATACCGCCATTTTCACGGGTATGAACGTTTAATCTACTTCGTCAATGAGATCCAGAAGTTTTTCATTTATTTCATCAATTTCCTCGTGCTTCAGATGTTTGCGAGTGAAAAATCTTTCCGTTTGGCTCGAATCATATCGTCCTCTTCTTGAAACCTAACCCTTTGCCTATCGCTCACAACAGCCTTTGAGGATGGATCGAATGGAGAGGCTATGCTCATGTAGATTGTAGGTGAGATGACAATAATGAGTCAACTGGGTTTGATTGTCGTTTTATTCCCAATATTTCTCAATTTGATAACCAAACCAGAGTGTGCAGTTTTTTTTCGCAGCCGGAAAGCAGAGGAAAATGGAAAAAGAAAAACAAATGTTTTTCTGAATTGTTATTTTTATAGACGTCGAGCCTTGCTCTGTTATGTGATTAGAAGCATTTCAAATTCTTTGAGCCCTATATCTTCCTGCTGAATAAATGCTCTACCCTTTAATGATCTTTTAGGTAGCCGGTTTTCTTTTATTCTTTCTACATGGCCCACCCATCGCAATTTGCGTAACTTTACACAAGCGAATACAGTGGAACATCAAAATGTTAACAAAACTCATCGTTGTTACTTAGACTCCACCCTGTTCCTTATTTCAAGAGGCCATATATTTTCCGGTGAAATTTGTTCAAATATGTCCGCTGCCTGTTTGGATTTGCTCATCAGAGACTATTTTTGACGAGTTATTTGTAAATACGCAGCTTATTTTGCCTGTGCACAACTCTAGACCTTAGAATAGAAAGTACTGCGTAATAGGCTTTATTTGCGGCTTTTATGTGGTCTTCAATCTTGATCCCTTCAGCGCCACTTCTATTCAGGTTGACGCCAAAGTAGACTATGTTATCCACATGTTCAAGGTTATAGTCCTCTATGGTCAGCTTTTGTTGGACTGGAGTGTTCTTCCTCGTTTGAGCCATGAATTTAGTCTAAGTTTTATTAACTTGCATTCCAACACGGTTCAGTTCAGATTCAAGACTCAGAAATGAACCTATGACGTCTGAAATTGTAGGTGTAATGATTCTTTATGTCTAAGTCCGAACGAGAAACCGACCTCTTATCGGTTCTAGACGTTAAGTCTGAGTCGTGCCAACGAATGGTACCAACCGGTCAACCAATCCGTGCACCGCAATCCATTTTTGCGGTGGCTGCTTGTCAGCCAGCTAGATCGGAGAGGATTTCGGTCGCGGGTCTCCGAATGGATTACACTCATTTACAATTTTTCAGCCACCATTAAACGCCCGTTTCAAACGCGTCAAACACGATCATACGGAGAAGAAACCTATTTTACGTTACTCCGTATTTCGTCATCAATCCAGTAAAGTACAAAAATCTAATTTCCGTTTCGCGTTCCCGAATTTTACCGACGCGGTACCGCAAAAATATACTACGTTCACGTAAATCCGAAAAAAACTACGCTAAAGAAAAACCAAAATCAACAAAGGTACCGCGTACCGCACGCGATGCGAAACCGGCCTCAGCGGATTTTCTCAAACCCTACCCTTGCGACGGCATACTTACCATGCCCTCTACTTCCCGCTGAAAGAAGGGACCAGTGGAAAGGAAAGTCGTTTTTAGTTTAGTAATCCATAACATTATTGTTTATTGTTGCGATGCTTCTCATTATTTTTTTATTATTCGTTCTATTTCTTACAACATAATTAACGTATTTTCACATCCCAAACGTAGAATATGACATGACATTGAAAATATACCAAATTTAGATGTAATAGTTGCGTAAAATGTTTTTTTTTGTTTTTCCTATAAACTCAACTATAAATTATGAACCAATATAACTTGTTATAATTTAACAATTAGGAAACTAATCACATACTTAATCGAATTAATAAAAGAACTTGTCGACAAGCATATAAAGAAGCAAATGGTAAGAGACAATTTTTATGCAATTAAAAGAGCTAATTCATTCTAATATTTTTACTTGAGGGAATAATGTGCGAAGAAGTAAAGATTAAAAATTTTTTTTTTTCATAAGAAATTGAAATCTATTTTAGACTAAATAAGCTATCAATCTCAAATTCTTTAAAATTTCTTATTAACAATTGTTTGCATGCTTTTGCAAGAATTCTAATTTCTTCGACTTTAAAACTAACATGTTAATTTTGCTATATAGCGATAAAAAACAATTACCTCAAAATTAATATCGGGCTTAGAATAAATCAAACAGTATTTGAAATTCCGCTACTGCTTAAACTAATACCTACACAAAATCGTTTATTGCATTTTAACAGTCAAAATATTCAAATATAATTTATACAATAAACTTTGTTCGTCCCATCAACTACACATACGTTTTGGGCAGTTGTTTGTGTTTGTTTCTCATTGTTAACAATTTAACAATTCATATGTGCAAATAGACAACCAATAACTGAGAGTTGGAGTAAATTGTGTCATATTATACGCAATTCCTAGTTATAAATCTCAACTAACATCTCCTAGTGTTGTTTTATTTGTATTTAGTACATAAGTTTGTGAAAGGGTTATTCAAAAATAAATTCAAGACCCTATCGAAACCTAATTTTTTAGAAATCGTAGAATAACTTCAAAAATATTAAAGTATAATATTGTATTGCGACTGAGTTATAACAAATTGTACTGATTGGGAGAACGGTTTATGAATAAAAGGGCTAATTTTATTAATGTAATTATAAATTACTAGATATTATTTCCATTGCCGACGAAGGCCAACCCTTATAGCTTTATTAAGCTTTATTTAGATCTGGTATTAAGAATACAGTAATTTAGCTGCATGTGAATAAGAATTCTACAGTATTTGCGGTTTTTCTTATTATTGGTTGTTGCATATTATTCGATATATTTTAACTGCATTCATTCGGCGTTACAACAACGCATTTTTTTAAGCAAGATACAAAACTAATAGCGATAGATATTACAGTTTCATTTCTTCCATATCCTCATTCTATAATTTAAGCGCAACTTATATACACACTACTCGAGTCCGCACAATCATAAATATATTAAGGGCGTTTCATTCAGTTCGTTCCGAGTGTTGTTAATGCTATTGCCATTTTTTTCCGCATGTATGACCATTGGTCGGTTCTTTTGAACAGATTGCGGTATAAACCACTTCAAACTGTATCACTGTCGAGATTATCAATATCTCTCGATTTGGGTTTCATATCGACATTAAATGTGCTTACCATTTCGGATGTGCGTGAATTTCGAGTATCCTCCACAGTAGGTTCATGTCGATTTAAGCTATGCCGACCTAACAGTGATGAGTTCTCGACGATTGCTAACTCCCTGCTACTCCATAAAGCTGGGTGCTGTTGGTGTGCTGTTGAATAGGCGTCACCCCCACTGGGAGAGATTGGGGCTGCTGATGGTGCACAGACGAGGGCAGAATGTAGGGGTTGATGTTGCTGGGATCGAGATGGTTGCCGATGCTGTTGGATGCATTTATTTAGATTTGATTATGTCTTGGATCGAACTGAACATCATAACTGGTATCCGCGCACAGACTTCCCGTTGATGTTGAGGGAGTTCGCTAATGCGCACATAAACTCTCAAAATGACAACAGTTTTTTCACTGCCTTACATGCGTCGAGAAGCAGTTCTTGGTTGGCGACCACTACTTTCACACCGATCAATTCACGTTGACATCCCACGACAAAATTGACGTGAGATGTGAACTCGTCACAACCAACATGCGATGACAAGCCACATAGCAGTAAGGTGTGTTGGTAGTGGTCGCCAGCGGCGTCGCATGATTCATTACAAAGGTGCCATGATATTAATGTCATCAGCATATGCTACGTATTATGTGGGCTTGCACATAAGTGAACCCTAGGTTTCAGCTGATGTCCTCCTAAAGACGTGTTCCAGTGCAATACTGAGGAACATGCGGCCAAGACCATGCCCTTATTGTAAGCCTGATTTAATTATGAAGTTGTCGATTAGCATCGTACAGATCAATCGCTCTAACTCACAAAACAATATTTATAGAATAGCTAGTAATAACGGATAAAAACAACGTCACATTGAAAAACTCAACTACGGACACGAGCCTGATGCTACAATAAGCTCTACGGTATTGCTATATAAACAAAGCAATGGAATCGCTACACTAGAAAGACTTGAAATATATAGACATAGAAAAGTAGAGGGTTAAAATTATCAACGAACAACTTATTACCAATTCCGACGCATTTCCTCAGTACTAGACCACACCCGCCGGTAGCAACAAAAGCGAGACGAACCAGAATAAACGGACATTTAACAACCTAACAACTAAAACATAATATCCCTCTACCTGGCCTAATTTAGAACATACCTGCTTGACCCATCCTGCAGCTATATAAATTTATCTCCTTCCACACATACTTTAGACTCTGAAGATGACTCAAAGGAGTCGAAACGCATCTACTCACAATACATGATAAGGGCTGATGACTTTACAATAAAAAAATCAATTAATAACCATTGCGCAAATGTAGTAAAACAATTCTTTAACTACAAGGTAAAGTGAAAAAATCATAGATTAAGGGCTACAAATTTGATTGGAAAATTTAAACTCTTAAAGATAAAAATATCCACATTATTGCTACATTGAAGACAACAAGAAGTTCTATATTAAAAGAACTATTTAATTTTGCACGAAATAAAAACCCGCTCGACATGCTGAAAGTTACAAATAACGCAATACTTTATGTGTACACATATCCTAAGATGTTAGCCAAAATATAATCAATAATTCGTTCATGCACAACATAATTAATATGGTAAACCTTTTATTTATTATTTGTAATTATTCTTAAAAGAAGTGTAACGGCACCAGGCAAAATGATATTAATTGTAGTTTGTAAATAAGAACACTTCAAAAAGTAAATAAAGATTATTTCATATATGTAAAATAAACTAAACATAGTGTACAAAATCGTGGTTCACAAAAGAACAACCAGCTGTACAAAAAATACATCCAGTGACCAACTCGGGCCAAAGAAGCAAAATGCAACACCCTCCGACAACAAGCTATTTTGTGCCGAAAAAAGAAACGACTGATCATCGACACCAAGATCCAATAAATAAACGAAAACATGACCCTACATGAAGACAGATCAGCGTGTGCCTCTTTTAAACAGCTAACAGACGGCTTCAATGCACAAACAAATCTCAGCAAAAGTGCACGAGGAGTAATATTAGGTAATTCAGTCGAAATTAAAAATTGATGGCTGCAATAATTCTAGAACCTATTGACAGTGTTCTTAAAAACTACTGAAGCTGTCAACATTCAAGAAGGAGAGCAAGAGGTCCCAGTCCCACCACCAACCAAAAACAAAATACAGGCACCAGTATGGAACATCAGAAAAAGATGGAGTACTATTCCAAAGTGGCTCCCAACCTAAGTAACTGTCTCCATCGCCCAATATGCAGAAGAGGTCAGAAGAGCAATTACCAGAAAGCTGTAGAAAAAGTAAAATATATTCTGTACACGTATATTATTTCCCCGCTAAGTTGTGAAAATTATAGAGGCATCACTCTACTGTGCACATTTTATAAGGAGCACTTCCAAATCATAGAAAGAAAATGAAAGCCTTGTTACGTTAAAAATGAAATGTTACGTCGAAACAAGCGATTCCTGTTGGGGTCCCGACTAGCCCGTGGAGACGGGGTAGGTAAGCGCGACTCGCCAACCCTACAATTGCCAATTGGCGAGCTTGAGGCCCCCGGAATGGTCTTTCCACAAGGATAACCATGAATGACCTTTACTTGGCTCGTCGAGCCACGTACCACCACTTTCAGTAAGAACACTAATTTCCACTGAAGAGAACTAACTACCACCAAGGGAAAAACAAAACAACCTCCACTAAGAGTACTTCTGCGCAGATTGAAATCCCCGACGGAAAGGATCATTACGCACTCCATGCCAAATCTACCTCTTCCGCCATTCCTGCACGCTCCACGCGCAAAAACACTGGCTGAAACATTTTACACAACATGAAAATTTCATATAGAAAATCAAATTATAAACCAATATGATTTCGGTTTTATGCAAAATTATTATTCATAAATTATTGTTCATGGTCTTAAAACTTACACAACTTCCTTACTTCCTACGTTGGGGCCCCTCAATGACTGAAATCCTCGCACTTCAACTCAATATGCCTCTGCGGCCTGAATCGATTTCCTTCGCTGGTTGTCTCGAGCAATTTTCCCTTTTAGAAATGGGCTGATCTCCACTTGTTGATTAGCAAAGTATTACCTCCTTCCTTCTGGTATCTTACACTTGCCGCTCACAAGATGTTCCGTACTTCTGATGTTCTTCGCTGGCTAAGTATCCGTAAAACGGAAACCGTTTCCATCGTCGCTGGTTCTTTTATCAACTTGGCCCAACGGCTCTTTGACTTGAGTTGAAGAACCCAATTTCAAGGCCACAACATTCACCACGGCTGCTCAACCTTGCAGCGCTTACCTCGGGTGCAAACCCAGTTTTATTTGGTGGCCATCTTTCTTTTGCGCACAGAACTGCATTATCAATAACAGCCTTATCGATGGTTTTGGTTGAAGTGTCAATTGTGTTGATGCTTGTGACTACGTGCGCGTAATTTTTACGTACGTCGTGAGTTATTTTAATGTGATTGTTTTCGCCGTAGTTGTGCCGCGAAGGGATGTCTCGGGCGATCAGCTCGAGAATCTCGTAAGTATATTTTGATTCACCAAAGACTCTGGTCTTTTAGCAATTCGCCAGCGTCGCAAGCTTTAAGCACGTCGTGAAGATGAATTTCGATGTAAAAATGGAAACTGCATCGATGCCAGATATCAATGCAACGGTCACAACGATTGCCTCAATCATTCGGATGAAGAGAATTGCGAGGAACGAACATGTTTAGTGCCAGAATGGTTTCTTTCTGCCGACAATACAATCTGCTTACCGCACAAATTCGACTGCCATGGAAATGGCAATGAAATCGAGGTACGCATGTTGATCCATCAAAGTTTGGCTAGTTGTGTAATTGGAAGGGCAGTTATGTTGTGATGCAGTGCGGCGCTGAGAAGGAAGTCTCGTTCGATAACATATTGGCTGGCTCAGTAGTGGAAGATTGGTTTTGTATGCAGTGCAGCCATTTAGCCAAGGATACACATTACAAACCCCTGTCCGAATCTAATGGACTTTGTATGCACTTTTACTGGCATCGTGAATATTTATGTATACGTACGTACTTGGTGTAATCAAATCATTCTCATTGTATCGATGAGCATTTACCAAGCTCATTGCATGCGGGCTGGGTGCAGTGCATACGATACCAATTAAATATGGTAATTGAAAATTGCGGCGTCATATGGGGTTTAGTCGGTAAAAAGCATAAATTCTTTGATGTTCGAAAAGACATTGGTGCGTTGCAACCGCTGTAAGACGAATTTTATACTATTTCTAGTAGTGATGTTGTTGTGATCTTAAGTACACATTCCGTTTGTCGTTTTGGGGTTGTTGTTTGTCAAGCAAGTACAAATAGCAATACATGCTCAACTTATTTCACTTCAAGCAACCACCCCTCGTATGCTCCAGATGAAGAAGACTGTCCTGACAATTCAGGGGAAACGGAAGGATGTGAACTTTTGGAGAAAGAAAATGTCTCCTGTTTTGTATCGTCACCAACTGGTGTACATCCAGTCAACAATGCATATGCCAATGCACCAAACAACAATACATCAGTTTGCAATGATGATGGTACATATTATAGTACTCCAGGTGCGACATAATCGGGTGTACCAAGAATTTCACGAATTGGCTACCATTCCTTGTCGTGAGAGCGGAGTTGAAGTCCGATGGCGAACAGAAGCTGCTTTCTTTTTGTTTGTTTTTGTTTTGCTTAGTTATTAATACCTAACATTACTTAACGCTAATGATTTACATTGGTTCGCATTTTTCTGGGTTTCACCTAAATGATGTGCTTGAACAGGACACGCAATTAATGTGCAAATTTTACAATATGAGTGAGTATAAACAAGAACTCTAATTGAACATACTAAAAATCTAATTTACTTTACGCTAATAATTTACATTGGTTATCCTAACATTACCCCACCGGTACTTCAGCACGTGGAGTGATTCCTTGGTAATATTCCGAATAAAATGTTGGAGTGCAAGGAATCCTTGCCTTCTAGGAGTGGCTCCGGGGTTTAATTAATTTTTCGTAACAGCTTTACTGTGAAAGTATTAAACGAGAGAATCAGGGAGGTTTTTAAAGTTTACGGTCTACAATAGGCCAAAAGTTTTCAGTTAAACAGTGGCTTAAAAAGCGCTGGCAATATAACATTGATGGACACCATCTCTTTGTAGACATCAGCAATCAACAAAAATGTCCTGTACAAAGTAATGCTTGAATTTAGCGTGCCAACAAAACTAATTTGTATGGTCAAAGTCACGATGCTACATACAGAATCCTAGGTCAAAGTAAATGGTAAATTAACGGAAACTTCATGATTGAACCAGACTTAAAATAAAGGACTGGTCTTGGTCCCATGTCTAGAGTTGCGCATAGGCAAAATAGGCTTCGTATTTACAAATCAGTTTCATCAAAAATGGGCTTATGCGCGAATCCAGATAGTCAGTTGACATATTTGAATACAGAGTTCTCCGAAAATTGTATGGCCAAGTGAAATAAGGAACAGAGAGGAGGCTACGTAGCAACGATGAGTTTTATGAAATATTTGACGATCTACTTGTATCTGCTTGCGTAGAGCTACGCAAATTGCTATGAGTGGGCCATGTAGAGAGAATAGAAGAAAATTGGCTATCTAAAAGAACATTAAAGGGTAGAGCGCCTGTCCAGTGCCTACATTCAGAATCATCATTGGCACACTAGGAATTAAACTAGCACATTGTGAAGTTTAAATATAGGGTTATCCATTTTACGCTTGAAAAACTAAAGCCAAAGAAAACACATAAAATAATCAGTTAGAAACGGTTGATTGAACTTTGCCATTATACATGGTACACAAAATCATTCGAATGTCTTCCACGGGACTTTTCAGCCTAATGATACTTCATCGACTTCATTTACACACAAAACCAAATATGCAGAATTTTTACGCGTAAGTTCTTACCCACAGTAATCGGCACATTTTCAAAGTTTGCCTTGTCACTACCAATTAAGAACAAAAGCTGCAAGTAGGTAGAAACCTGCATAAGGAGGATGGAAACCTGCAAACGGAGGATGGAAACCTTCAAACAGAGGATGGAAAAGAGTTTTTCAATAAAACATTTCACCATCTCATGAAAAGATATGAAATTAACCACTACTCAACTTTTAGCCCCTGAAAAGGATCGATTGTAGAGCGCTTCAACCAAACTCCTAAAGAAATTACGTGGAAGGAACACAGCATGAATGAAAACTACCACTGGGCCAGCCTCGTATCGAAACTAGTGGACTAGTATAACGAAACTAAATATCGTGTTATTAAAATGTATCCTATTGACGTTGACTCCTCAATTAAAGTTCACATTTTTTCAGATGCTTATAGGAAAGTTAGGTTTACCTCAAAAACTAAATTCAAAACAAGTGAGTTTGTGCACATAAGTAAACATAAACACGTCTTTGAAAAAGACTACACACCAAATCGGTCTACTGAAATTTTTTCAATAAAAGGAATAAGAAAAACGCATCCACGAACATACAAGTACTTGCTGGAAGACTATCAAAGAAATTTGATACAAATCGGGTTTGACGAACCTGAATGAACTATTGTGAAGCATCCTGATGCATATTTTGTTGAGGAAATTATTAAGAGAAGAGGAAATCGTGTTTTTGTCAAAGAGCAATATTCTCTCAAGATGCTGTGTTTGAAAAGAGAATATGCCCGAGTAAAAACGTTCACTAATTTAAATATTGACGAGCGAAAAATACTTAAGCTTGCCATAGTGGTTTCTTTCACCCAAAGATAAAGGACCAGGTCAGATGTTACCTCCACTCAGTCACTATAGACGCATTCAACACAGCTGCCGAGGTTGAGAGTGAACACTTGCGTTTGAAACCAAAATGTTTTTACGCACAGAGGGTAGACGCGAGTGGCATATTCAAAACAGCTGTGAAACCGAAGGTTGCCGAGCAAAATGTAAAATCTGGCCTATATGCGGAACGACCCTTAGCACGCTAGGAATTATATTTACATGCTGTGAAGTTCTTAATATCTGTACAAAATTATATCATTCATAAAATCATGAAAAATAAAGTACTTATTCAGAAAACAATTACTCTGTTTTTAATCACATAGCCTCAAAGAGAATGCCCAACCTAAGACCAAAGAAACAGATTTTTTATATTTTTGCGAGATAAATGATCACGTGAAAACACCCCCTTGAAAATTCTTTTTGTAATACAGTTCTTTTTTTAAATATTATTATGTTCAATCGTGTTCATTCATAAATTGAAATATTCAAAGATCCAGAAAAAATGCTGATGCTGATGATTTGTGGAACTCGCTTTTGCTCTCTTGAAATGAGATAGCTGTGTTGTCCTCTTTTGAGCTATATTAATTTCAAATCAATTGAAAAAGTCTACCAGCAAATAAGTTACTAATTACCTATACAGCGGATTCCTCCGCAGATAGAGTGACGAGGACTTGTAAGACCACGACGCCATTATTCCTATAGTCTAGCGAAAAATTATCTTCGCGACTTTTAGATTCTTAGAACCAATGAAACTACTTTCAAGAGTACTTTGAACAGAATGTACTTTATTTAAATTTATTAAATCTATTTATAATACATACTTTAACAATCGTCAACAGAAAAAAGAACTTAATTAATTTTCAATAAACATTTCTCACCCTCATTAATTCTGCTCTTCAAAATATCCAGCGGTGCCACATGGTTTGTTTATGACCCAGTAAACTCTACATTCTACTCTACTCTGACCTACTACACTTAAATTACACTTGACCAATTCTTATTTATAAACATTAAACGCATTGACCATACATACACGTGATGCACCTAAATTACCGGAAATATGTATCCGCACATGAAAACGTAAGTGTGCCAGATAATTTATTGTTTTCATTGATGAGTACTTTGTACGCATATGTATGTACATTTGAAGTCATGTAGATACTTATCGTTTAAGAATGATAAGATTCTACATGTGAATGCATGGAATGTTTGTATGGAGGTTTGTAGCAAGCATTTCATATGAAGGAAATGCATTGTATTATTAAAACAAAGGTGAGTAATGCGAAATTTGAAAAGGGTGAGTAAGGTAAATAGATAATATGAAATTGTAATATAGGTAATGGATATTATAGGTAAGTATGTAATATAGGTATTACACATCCAACCTTTTTTTGATTAAATTTAGATGTAAATTTATGCATAGATAAGTTGAATCACATAACATTTCTTATCAGGTAACTTATCATCAATCTAAATTGTGTTTTTGTCGTTTTTTTTTGACATATTTATGGTTTTTGTTCCATTCGTAAATTCTAATTTACAAAGCATTTATTTTTGACTATATATAAAGTTTAACGTTATTTTTATGTACATATTTTGATTTTGCATCTAATTCTATAAGAGTATTGCTATTTTTTATGTCTAGGACTTCGTAAGGACCTTTATATGGTTTTTGATGTTTCTAACGGTTCTCTTGTCTTAATAAAATTAAATCTTCAATATTTACATTAATAGGATTTGTATACTTTTGATTACTCACGCGTTTACTTTTTACTCTTTCTATGATATTGCGTGCTTTCAGTAGCGATGTCCTCAATCTCATTCTTAGTTCATTCGTGTAGTGTTCTAGATCATAGTTCTTGTCATTATCTATACCTATTTCGTTGGGAAGACATGAAAGTTTTCCAAACATTAGTTCATATGGAGTATATTCCGTGTCGACATGGGGTGTTGTATTGTATGCGAATGCATTTGTCCCATTCGTACGAGCGTCATTGAACAAGTACTTAGCCTCACCTCCCGATGGCGCTGCTATTACAAAAGAGTTTCACCATCGTGCAGTACATTTTTTAAGTAGCCTACTTTCAAAGTTTCAGTCAATTCCCTTCATTAGTTTTGTTTTGATAGCCTTTGAAAGCAAGCGTGTCGGTTGGTTGTACAAAAATGGAAAAAGAACAATATCGTTCCGTGATTAGATTCTTGTTTTTGGAAGGGAAAACGCGCAGCGAAATCAATGATCGCTTGAATACTGTGTACGCTGACTCTGTTCCTTCGATGGAAACCGTCAACAATTGCTTCAGCGAGTTTGTTCGTGGCCGCACGTCGGTTTTTGATGAGCCACGCCCCGGTGCCCCGAAAACGGCTGCTACGGAGGAAAACGTTAAAAAAATCCACAATCTTCTGTTGGCAGACCGTCGATTGAAGGTTGGCGAGATAGCTGAGACTGTGGGCATCGCAAAAAGAATGGTGCGTCATATTCTACACGAAGAACTGGGCATAGCAAAGCTGTCGGCGCGATGGGTGCCACGTTTGCTCACACCGGAAAACAAACGCAACCGTGAGAACACATCGGCGACGTATTTGGTGCTGCTTCAGCGCAATCCGGCGGAGTTCTTGCGTCGTTTCGTGACCGTCGACAAAACATGGATTCATTGGTACACACCAGAGACCAAGGAACAGTTGAAACAGTGAACTTCACCCGGCGAACGTGCTCCGAAGAAGGCGAAGACTGTTCAATCGGCCGGAAAGGTGATGGCCACCGTTTTCTGGGATTCACAAGGTGTGATCCACATCGATTAACTTGAGAAGGGTAAATCAATCACGGATGCTACTATGCAGACTTATTGGGCCGATTTGACGTCGAATTGAAGAAAAAGCCGCCCCGCTAGGGGAAGAAAAAGTGCTGTTCCACCACGACAACGCGCCGGCTCACACCTCCGCCGTCGCCATGGCCAAATTGGTTGAATTGCGCTACGAATTTCTGCCCCATTCACCGTACTCTCCAGATTAGACCCCCTGTGACTGCTTTTTGTTTCCAAGCATGAAAAAATCACTCGCCGGGAGTAGATTTGGGTCGAATGATGAGGTCATCACCGCCACGGAGGCCTATTTTGCAGCCCTCGAGAAAATGTATTTTTTGGATGGGTTGAAAAAGTTACAGCATCGCTGGGCCATGTGTATCGAGCTTGAAGGAGATTATGTGGAAAAATAAACTGCCACCTTTCCAAAATTTTCGTTTTTCTTTTGTAGGCTAGGTACTTATTGAATGACCCTCGTAATCATCGGCAAAAGAATACATATATTCATTAAGTACTCAATGATTGCGTTCCACTGTTCCTAAGGTTTGGTGATGGCAAGGAGTTGAAAGGATCTGCTCAATCTGTAGTAATTTACATATTTCAGACATAAGTTTTCGAGAATTCAGTTCCCAAATCCGTTTTTAACTTACTAAAATGTCAAAATTTTATAATAAATTGATTAATTACACCTACTGCTATAGTATTTGCTTCTTTATTTTCTATGGGAAATGCTACTACGAATTTTGCTAATTCACACTGTGGTGTCAATATATACTTGCAGATGACGTATCTATTTTCAGCACTTTTCCAGTTGTGTGTCTAACTTGCTTGCTCATGCGACAAGTCTTACAACCATTTATATACTCTTTGACCATGTTTTTCATCTTCTTCTATCAAAACTTTTGTTTTAACTTGAGTAACGTCTTGCGTACTCCAAAATGTCCTCCATCAGGTGTATCGTGATACTCTTTTGCCAATTTTTTTTGTGTTTGTGCATCAGTTATTATTTTGGGTGGCTTGTAAATAAATATTTGCAACTTCGTACGCATACTTCCTTGTTGTAACGTATTGAAGATACTTTTGAATCTGTTTTTGTCCATCGATTTAAATATTTCATTATCTTCAGATAAAGAGTTCACTGATATTTTCTTGTCTGGCAAATTCCAATAGCTTTTCTAATATTGAAACGAAACCCAAATTAGACTTATCCCTATTGCTCTCTTCTGAACGTTTATCAGCACTTTTCGTTATGATGTTAACATTGGTAGAAACGTGTTTCTTACCAGATTCATCGTTATAACGTGCTTCTATATAGTTTTCAGTACGTATGTTACTATGTTATTTCCATTATTTGTGCCGTGCATCATTATGAATTTCAGATTTGGTATACCAGTAATGTCAGATAGGCTTGTGCAATTCCAACAATAGAGTTGATCAGATTCTATTTCGGTGTGGGTGCAACCGTGTCGACTTTCTTTTCATTCTTTGTATTCTTTGCCACGCCCCTGGTTACAACTAGCAACTTTCGTTTAACACTTTCATCAGTGTTTGGAGGTATTGTTGATTTGAGTATGTCTGAATCCGATTCGATTCTAGATAAGGCGTCTGCATTGGTATTCATGCTCCCCTTCTTGTAAACTCTCGTGAAGTCATAGTTGGGTGAATCTACACGTATCCTCGTTAATTTTGAAGATGGATTCTTGTGACTGAACAGCAATACAAGTGGTCTATGGTCAGTTACCACTACGAACCTTTACCGTAAAGGTAAGGTCTAAAGAAATTTATCGCTCAATGTACTGCTAGTAATTCTTTCTCAATAGTTGGTTTGTTGATATCATGTTTTGCTAACGATTCGCTAGCGTTAGATATCAGTAAGTCATTATATATTTCACCTTGTGACAGAACTGCTCCTAATGCATAATTAGATGCATCTGTGGTGAGAATAAATGGTTCTTCGAAATTCGGGCATTGCAAGATAGGTGGTTCAATGAGTTTTGCTTTAAGGTCTCATAAGCTTTTTGACAATTTTCAGTCCAATTGAAAGCAACATTTTTCTTTAGCAGAGAATTAAGACATTGGCCGTTTGCGCAAAATTTGGGATGAATTGCCTGTAATAATTACAGAAAGCTACAAATCTCCGTACTTCATCCGCGCTCCATGGTACCGGGTAGTTTTTGATGACCTCGTACTTTGATGGGTCGGTTTTAACACCTTTATCTATGATTAAATGCCCTAAGTATACTACTTCCGATCTCAGAAATTGACGTTTTGCAGGATTTTACTTTAAATTGTGTTTACGCAGCCTACTCAATACCTAGCTAAGATTGTCGTTGTGATGCTTGATACTGCATCCAAATACTATAATGTTGTCGACACATAAAAAGGTTTCATGACTCAAAACACTTAATGCAATAGTTAACATTCTATGAAAACTGTTAGATGAAATCTTCAAACCAAACGGTAATCTTTTAAAATGATAATGACCATCGTTTGTAGAGAATGCTCTTAGTGGCCTAGACTCTTTCTCGAGTTCAATTTGATGAAAAGAGCTAGTCATATCCAAAGTAGAGAAATACTTTGCCTTTCCAAGTTTGTCCAAAACGTCCTTGGATCTTGTCAATGGAAATTAGTCGTTAACGATTTTATCGTTAAGTCTGCGGAAATCTACCACCAATCGCCATTTCTGATCTCCATCAATCGACCTCTTTGGCACAATCAGTTGCGATGAGTTATAAGGGTTAACTGACGGCTTCATGATGTCATTCGATTCCAAGTCTTTAACCTGTTGCAGAATTTCCTCGTTTTGGGCTTGGGGCAACCTATAATTTTTAATATATACCGGGTCTTGGTCGGTTGTTTGCAGATGTTGTTTGTAAAAATTGTTCGTGGTTAATTTCTCTCCCTCCAGACAGAATACATCTTGAAATTCTCGAATTATATTCAATAACCTTTTCATGTATGGTTTATCCAAATTATCTTTGTTTATCGTTCCTAGCAATTTTCCGAAACGTTTACTATCCGACATCTGACTTTCCTGATGTCTTTTGTCACTCTTATGTAGTGCAAGGATACTGAAGTTGCTCAAGGGTTCAATTCTTGCTTCGAATTTCTTAATAACAACATCATTGTCTGTCGTCTTCAGAACTTACACATGTTGGACTCCTTTCGCTGGTACAATAATATTCCCAACAAAAATTCCCTTTTAAATTTCTGACTGGAATAAGATGCAGTCTTCATATAACTTCAAATTCACTGAAACTATCGCTTCTGTTCTTGCAGATACGTTTATCTGGTAACTGTTGGGTTTTCTTGCGCTGATATTAAACAAAATGGTGTATGTCTCGAAGTCAATTTTGCACATACCATTTATCCATTATCCATTTCGTGATAGGAAAGTATAACCCTGCCATTTGACATCTGTCAGAATTAAATCTTCATCTACTATCAAAATGCTGGTGGTATCCGAACAAAAACATCGCAGCTATTACTCGCTTCGCATCTTCGTGAATACGATATTATTGTTCTGACCGAAACATGGCTTCACGATAGTATTTCGACTGCAGAAATTTTTAGTAGTTATTACCATGTCTAACGTTGCGATCGTTGCCCACTTGCTACTGGACTCGTGAGAGGTGGAGGTGTTTTAATTGCCGTGCGAGCTGATCTCAATAGTTCAATCGTTCAGCTACATATAAATAATGCTACCGTTGAACAACTTTGCGTTCGCCTAAATTTCAATGAAAAGCATGCCGTAATTGTTTGTGTTTCTTATATTTCTCTAAATAGTCATATAAGTGTATACAAGAATCATTTGGATAACTTAGAGTTTATAGTTAATTCATTAGATTTAAATATTCATTGTATTGTTCTTGGGGACTTTAATTTAGGTAATGTATTATAGGCTCATGATGATGGAATTTTATTGCCTCTAAATATTAAATCAGATATTGAATCCATGGTAATGGGCTATTTCTTATGTAATGATTTTCAGCAGATCAATAGAACTATAAATGACTTAAATAGAATCTTGGATTTAATATCTATTACA
The DNA here is from genome assembly GCA_963969285.1 of Odontomyia ornata. Lineage (NCBI taxonomy): Eukaryota > Metazoa > Arthropoda > Insecta > Diptera > Stratiomyidae > Odontomyia > Odontomyia ornata. The sequence goes on along the minus strand of OZ017738.1, from coordinate 216,477,097 downwards.
AATGATTTAAAATGTTCTTGCGAGCGAAACTTACCCCCAATATTCAATAACAGTATGCATCACACAGCACTTACAGTAAAATTCGAGTTTTATAAATTTGATGAAACTAGCGATGATGATATTTTTGATCAACTTGATTTTTCAAAAGCAAAGATTGAAAAGATTATTGAAATGTTTAAAACCGTTGACTGGTCAGTTTTAGATTCATTCGATGACCCAAATGATGCTTACAAATTTATTTGCGATAAGTTCTCTCATGCCATTTCTAATTTTGTCCCTAAAAAACATAAAGTATTAAGGAATAAACCTCCTTGGTTTAATTCACACTTAGCCAACTTAAAAAATGTAAAAAACAAAGCATTCAAAAAATTTAAAAGATCAAACTCTGAGAAAGATAGATTATACTTTATTCAAAAACGAAACGAATTCGATTATTTACACAATTTTCTATACAATCAGTACTCATTTAAGATTGAGAGTAATTTGAAGGCAAATCCTTCATCTTTTTGGCATTATATCAATTCTAATCGCAAAATAAATGGATTTCCGTCGAGCATGGAGTTTAATGGCGACAAGTCTAATAATTTACTTGAGTCATGTAATCTTTTTGCTAGGTTTTTTCAGACTGTCTATGAAAACTATGATGGGTTGTCTTCCACTTATTCAATAGCTAGTTTTGACTATCCTAACGTCGGTATCTTAGACAATGTTGATGTTTCTACTGAGGATGTACTTTGCGCTATATCAAATTGAAAACCTAGTTTTAAGTTTGAACGTGGTGACTTCCCCCCAATATTTTTTAAACGTTGTGCTGACGTTATAGTTAAGCCCATTGCTTTTCTGTGCAATCTTTGCTTTAAATCAGGTATTTTCTTAGAGTCTTGGAAAACTTGTTATGTTATTCCGATTTTCAAATCTGGTGACCGTAATATCATAACTTATTATAGAGCCATTGTCAAACAATGTACTTTTCCGAAATTATTTGATCATATAATTAAGAAAAAATTATTTGATAACCTTAAAAATGCAATATGTGACTGGATTCTTGCCGGGAAAGTCAACTTATACTATTTTGGCATTAATCTCAGGCGACATTGTTGATGCATTAGAATGCTATATGCAATTAGACGTTGTCGATACTGATTTCTCCAAAGCATTTGATAAAGTTGATCACAATATCCTACTTTTAAAATTAAGTAAATTGGACTTGTCTGATGTTTGGCTTAGATTTATCAAAAGCTTTTTAGTTAACGGAAACTTAACGTGAAAATAGGTAAACCAACATCTGAGATTTTGATAGATGCCACCTCAAGGCACACATTGTGGGCCACTCCTTTTTCTGATTTTCATTAATGATTTACCAAAATGGTTTAAATTCTCCAAATATTTAATGTTTGCTGATGATGTGAAACTCTTCCTTAAAATTGCACAATCATCTGATTGCTACAAACTTCAGAGTGACCTAACGCGTTTCCTTGATTGGTGTACTCTTAATAATCTTACTCTAAATTTCAACAAGTGCTCTGTTGTAACATTTTCTAAAAGCATAAAGGCTATTTCCTATAATTACATGCTCGGCGTTAACGCATTAATACGCAAGCAAGAAATGAAAGACTTAGGTGTATTATTCCACTCTAATTTTAGTTTTAACTTTCACGTTGATTATATTATTTCGAAATCTTATGCTATGATCGGGTTCATAAAGAGAAACACGCAAAACTTTAAGGACCCAATGACAATCAAATCACTTTATGTAGCATTGGTTCGCAGCATCATTGAATATTGTTCCATCATTTGGAACCCTTTCTATGTTGAATATTCGAATCGAATTGAACGAGTTCAACGGAATTTAATTAGATACGCTCTCAAAAAGATGTATTGGCTCAATGATCTCCCAGCTTATGATGCTCGACGTAAGCTTCTTAGTTTGCAATCTTTAACTGACAGACGAACCTCTTATTCTCTATTATTCGTTTATAATATTTTTTCAGGTAAAATAAATTGTAGTGAATTACGAGATCGTTTCATTTTTTATGAGCCTCCTAGATCACTGAGGACTAATAGACTGGTCGACATTAAAATTCATAAAACTAATTATGCGGCTAATGAGCCTATCAATAGATGCATTCATCTTTGTAATAACTTTGCAAAAGATCTTGATTTTAATTTAAATGAATACCGTTTTAAAATGAATCTGTTTGCTTTGTTTAATTAATTTATGTATCAGTTATGATATTTTTGTATAGGTTGTAAGATACTGTAATCCGCAGACCGAATAATAATAAATAAATGAATAAATAAATGTCATCCAAAGCGTGTTTTTTTTGGTTAAAGGTTTGCCATTTAGAAATATGGATCGTTCAACGGTCGTAGAATGTTAAAATTATTAAATTTTATAATGTTAAAATTATTAAATTTTATTATAAAAATGCTGATTCTGCTGGATCAATATTTAGGGCTTTACGAGCCGATTACGGTCGACATAATCGACCTACACAGCAAACAATTTCGAGCACTGTGAGAAAATTTGAAGAGACTGGATCGGTTATTGATATTGCAAGGCCTATGCATCATCGTAACATTCGTTCTGCTGAAAATATCGCTGTCATTGCTCAAAGTGTGGAGGAAGACCCGAATTTGTCGATTCCTCGACGTGCTCAACATTTGGGCTTGTCTTACAGCTCATTGTGGCGGATTTTCCATTTGGATTTGCATCTCCATCCGTACAAAATCCAACTCACTCAAGAACTGAAGCCTCAAGACCATACACAACGCAGAATGTATGCGAATTGGGTGATTGAACAACAAGCCATTGATAACGATTTTTCGAACAAAATTTTCTTTGGTGATGAGGCTCATTTTTCGCTCATTGGTTACGTAAATAAACAGAATTGCCGCATATGGGGCTCTCAAAATCTTCAGGTGATCGCAGAAAGGATCCGGAAAAAGTGACCGTTTGCTGTGCATTATGGTCTGGTGTTGTTATTGGCCCGTATTTTTTTGAAAACGATCAAGGAAGATTCATTACAGTCGATTCTGACCGCCATGGACGGATGTTAACCGCTTATTTTGGGAGAGAAATTGAAGATTATGATCTGGAGAACATGTGGTTCCAACAGGATGGAGCCACAAGCCACACAACATAGACTAATTGAGCACTTTTGCAGGAGAAATTTCCAGGACGCGTAATTTCGAGATTGAGTGATGCGAATCAGCCTGCAACATCCAGCGACCTAACACCTTCGGATATCTTTTTATGAGACTATATGAAAGATTGTGTTTACACGAACAATCCTCAAAATCTTGAGCAATTGAAAACCAATATTCGTGAAGTTATGGCTGAGTTATTGCCGGAAATGTGCCGAAAAGTCATTGAAAATTACTTCAAAAGGATTAAGGCCTGTAATAGGTCCCGTGGAGAACATTTAAATAATGTTGTAATACACGGATAATGGCAAGGTTCAGCTTTTATACTTGTTTCCATCTGTATATTTTATGTGTTTTCTTGAGCTTTACTTTCCCAAGCATAAAATGGATAGCCCTATGTATTTGACTTGCATATCTCTTCCCAAGATACCATCCGTGATTATCGGAAATTTTTCGGTTACGATATGAATGATAAATCTAAGTCTAAAGTCCCTAATGAACTAGTAACCTCTTCAGTTATCCCTGAGCTTTAATTTTTTCATTAAATCTAATCTCATATTCTACATTTGTATGAACGTTATATTTACAAATAGACACGTCAGCCTTAAAAATGTTTGGTTCAAACCGCGTGTTTGTCCTGTACATCCTCGACTTCACCGGTCACTTGGCAGTTTCCCTGATCCAGGACAACATTCACGTATCTCTTGTTGTTTCGGTTCCAGTTGTTTCTGTAATTGTTATGTCTATTAGCTGAATCATTGTTTCCTCTGTAATTTCTGTTGTTAGATCCTCTACCATTATTGTAATTTCTACCCCGTTGATTATCACTATTGTTCCCTTGACTAAAGTTATTCCTGCTGGTATAATTATCAGTCCTATCGTTCCTTTCGGTATAGCTATTCCTATAATTCCTATTGACCGTATCGTTATTGTTGTTCCTATAGTTATTTCTATTACTACGACGTGTTTTGCTATCCTTTCTTTCTTTCAACTGTATACAAATTCTTCCCGTTTTTCTTTAAGTTCCTCGGGGTCCTTTCATTGTTATCAACAATATCTTTTATCTTACCATAAGCTGAACTGATTAAACAGAACGATAGATTGGATATAAAATGCAGGGATTCATTAGGAAAGAAAATACTCGAAATTATAATTCCTATGCATTCACGGTTCTATTAACTCTCTTAACTACATATTTCTTATCATATTTATTGTGCATGTAAAATATAACTATCGCTGCGAGAAAAACCGTTGAATAAGTAATAGTTTGCCGGTATTCTACAACAATCTCAACGTTGTTATTTGTTGAACACTCGTTGCCCATCTTAATGATGTTTCCAATATTCTGGTCGTAAATTATCCAGTTGTCGCTGTAAAAGCTTCTTTGATTCGCTGTGTGTTAATTTAATTACACAGTGCAACTCCATACAGGCTTTCTTCAATTTCGTTTTGATTCCTCCCCCTGCATACCTTTTCTTCGGTATCACCGTCAAATCCTTTTGTTTCGGCCGCGTTATAAATTCCACCAGATGTCGAGGTTTTGGGCCGACATGCTACAATTCCTCAATTTTGGTAGGGATGTATATTGGCACAATGTTGCTTGAGGATGCTTTCAGGACGTACTCTAACTCCTTCTCTGCCAGGTTGCAACATCCATCAAAAAATACATCGAAGTTGTCTTCCGGATGCAGGTCCAGAAAACCCTCGTATAATTTGGACGGCTCTGTCGTTGAAATTTTCGGTCCCTCAGTGTTGTTCACAGGATCGCCATGAATTGAGATAGCTGTGCTGTTCTCTTTCGAGTTATACTAATTTCAAATTAATTGAAGAAGTCTACCAGCAAATAAGTTACTAATTACCTATACAGTGGATTGCTCCGCAGATAGAGTGGCGAGGACTTGCAAGACCAAGACGCCATTATTGCTTTTAGATACTTAGTACCAATGAAACTACTTTCAAGAATACTTTGAACAGAATGTACTTTATTTAAATTTATTAAATCTATTTATACTACATACTTTAACAATCGTCAACAGAAAAAATAAAATAATTAATTTTCAATAAACATTCCTCACCCTCATTATTCTGCTCTACAAAATATCTAGCGGTGTCACATGGTTTATTTATGACCCAATAAATTCTACATTCTACTCTACTCTGACCTACTACACTTAAATTACACTTGACCAATTCTTATTTACAAACATTAAACGCAGTGACCATACACACACGCGATGCACCTAGATTACCGGAAATATGAATCCGCACATGAAAACGTAAGTGTGCCAGATAATTTATTGTTTTCATTGATGAGTACTTTGTACGCATATGTATGTACATTTGAAGTCATGTAGATACTTATCGTTTAAGAATGATAAGATTCTACATGTGAATGCATGGAATGTTTGTATGGAGGTTTGTAGCAAGCAATTCATATGAAGGAAATGCATTGTATTATTAAAACAAAGGTGAGTAGTGCGAAATTGGAAAAGGGTGAGTAAGGTAAATAGATAATATGAAATTGTAATATAGGTATTATGGATATTATAGGTAAGCATGTCATATAGGTATTGCACTCTCAACATCGTGAACCATGGTCATCACCATGGTGGTGTTCATGCGAAGTCATCACTACTGATCGTCATGCATCTCAAACAAAGGACCACGATGACAGCGACTTCAATATCTTCTATCTAAATTGCGCTTTACAAATGAAACCGTTTCAGCATCTACATCGAGCCAATTTGTACGCAAGAGATTTCACGTCTTACGCTTACTCATCATTCGCATGGTTGATAATTTTGGTTAATCAACCCCAATCGCTATCTTCCCATTTCATTTCAATGAGCCTGCCAGTTCTCGTTTTAATATGTAAACAAAAATGAAAATACATGAGAGGCAAACCGATAGTATTCATTAATACAATTTTTGATTCTACATTACTCATATTCACATCATATACATAATGCTTTCTTACCTCGAGAAAGCACGATGCTGGCTATGAGATATTTCTTGAAATTTCACATATTGCTAGCGTACTCGTAATACTCGATGGTTGTAAAAGACGAGTTGTAAGAAAGCATGTGAAAAGGAAAAGATAAGAATCAGCTGATAGTTTATCTTATAAACGGAGAGCGTAAAAGCTGGCTTGTGTATGATAATCATATCGCTATAGCAAATATATGATCTGCAAGAACTGTCTGTACACATAGCGAATACCACAGCTCCATCTCCATCTCACTCATATATAATCGTTCTGCTCACACATTTGAAATCATGGGACTTCAGACTATTCCTATCTTAACGCACATCTTGCATTTTCGTATAAAGCACAAGTTTCAGTTTTCATCCGTACAACCACAACCAAATCAAGACATTAATTGAAACCAACCTGAGTCTGATCACCCGGGAGATAGCAGCAAACCGCTTGGTACCTTTAGACAACCGATTCGATCATCACCACGACTATACTATCCAAGGTGAGCTCTTCCGTCTCCCTGTAGAGGTACCTTCGCAGCCTGTCCCATTTTGTGCACACAAAAAATATGTGACGGGCATTGTCTTCTTCTCCTGGGTAATACCGACGATCAGGGGACCGTGACTTACCAATCTTGTGCAGGTAAGACTGAAAATACCCATGCCCGCTCAAAAGCTTGGTCAGATAGAAGTCAGTCTCGCCATGTCTTCGTTTTAGCCACGGTCTCACATCCGGGATAAGGTCCGCAGTCACCCTTCCCTTCGCGCAACTCACCCAAGACTGCTGCCAACCGTTGAGTGACCACTGCCTCTCCTTGCGGACAACCATCTCCCTCGCATGCTCACTTCAACACAGCTAAATAGTGCGGCACCCTCTGGCAAGGACGGCAACAGGTATTACGCCAAGAATAACCCTCACTGCCGGAACAGAGACTGTCGGATACCAAGACGCAATCCCCAGTGCTTCTTTTCAGTGTACCTGTGCCAAACGTTTTTGCTATGCCTCCTTACTGAGAGCGTCGCCCCATATTTCTGCTCCAAGCAGTACCACCGACCCTACAATACTCATCAAAAGGCATCTTCCTGATGGGCTGGGTCCCCCTATGTTGGCCAGAAGTCCACTCAGAGCCGATACTCCCGAAGGAGCATTCTCAGCTGTGGCCCTGATTTGCTCAGAAAAACTCATCTTTGAGTCGGTCAGTAGCCTGGCTTTGATTCAATTCGTATGTCTCCAATACTGATCATGCTTACTCTAGGGATTCTCTTTTTTTTCGGGATAACCACTTCGGGTCTCTCCAGTGCTAAACTGAACCCACGTGCAGTCAAACAGTCTCTCACTCGTCGTATTAGCCTACCTAGCCGAAGTTGTGCTTGTTCAATGGTGCCTCCAGCAACTTGAGCGACAACATCATCCGCATAGCCGATCAAGCGTGACTCATCTGGCATCTCCAGTCTCAGTAGACATAAGTTTGGACCAAGAATAGAGCCCTAGGCAACACCCAATGTAACTTCCATTTTTTGTTGGCCCTGTGTCATGTCATAAAGCAGGCTTTGGTTCCTAATGTAGTCCCTCAAAACCCGCATTAGATATTTTGGAACTTGAAAAGTATTTTCCAGTGTATCCAGAATATCCACTTATCTAGCGGAGTTGAAGGCCCCCCTAAACTCGAGTGTCACCAACAGGACGATCCACCACTTGATGCGACTATATGCCTCTGCCTTTTGGACCGCACTCACCACCTCTACAATCGCATCAATGGTGGAATGTCCTATTCTAAAACCTTACTACCGAGGAGATATGTCCCCAGCAGCATGAACCGCGTCAGTGAGTCTTCTCTTGATGAGTTTCTCTAGCACTTAATCAGCAGTGTCTAGCATGCATAACGGGCGGTATGCAGATGGCGATCCAGGGTTTTTCTTCTCACTGCTGATCAGCACGAGCCTCACCACTTTCCATTGTAACGGGAAAACCCCGTCCCATAGACAAGCGTTGAATGTGCTGAACAATAAGTCAGGGAAATAGTGATAGACAAGTTACAACACCTCACCTGGAATACCATCTGGATCTAGATCCTTCATCGCTTTGAATAAAAGGAGTGCATCTCTAGTTCCGGTTGCATAAAGCTTCGACACTGGACTACTGTTTCATGATAGACAGCGTTAATACAGACGGGATGGGCAGAGAGGATTTCCCGCACTATCTCATCCATCCTTCCTGCATCATGTATGCAAGGATTCCGTGGAGCGCCAAGCTTCCGCATAACCGGCTTGTAGCCAAGGCCTCCACGGATCCTTATTCACATTGCCTACTAGAGCTTGTCAGCAGCGAGTCTTGCTATTGTTAATCAGTTTGCGAAGGCGTTTCTTGGCCCACTTTTATATTATATTGCTACCTGGTTGCATGCCTCATCACGGTTCCATGCCCGTTGAGCCTCAACCCCAAAGCTTGTGCTAATCCCTCGTCGTTTTCAACGCTGAGTTCCCGCTTGCAACGCTTCTATGCCCCATCGGAAGCCCAGATCATTTTAGGACTCGTTTTCTCCTCTAATCTATTTGCCCCATTCGATTACTTTAGCGTTGAAGGCTCCCCCAGCGAGCACGTTGCCTTCTGCGTTCGAGGTAGTGCCTTCCAAACCATTAAGCTTGGCTTGGAAAGATGATAGGTACACAGTAAACAAGGAGGTCTTGAGCACCAAATCCACACGAAACCATCCCCCATCCACAACACTCCACCTGAAAATCACTCTTCCTAAACCAAATGGTGGC
>OZ017738.1:216420708-216463208 GCA_963969285.1 Odontomyia ornata | reverse complement strand
GTTATTTGGCTGTAAACTTGTTTCGTCCATGTTGAAAATGTTGCCAGGTTTATCTATAAGACCGTTTTCTTCCAAAACATTCTTTAAGAGGTCAAAATACGCTTCGACATCTATTTTATTTAGACATTTTGCTCTCGCAATAGACACACCTTCAGATTGTCGAATGAGCACTTCGGGATTGCGAACAAGAAAAGTAGAAAGCCAGTCGTAGCCTGCTTGCTTTGTTTCATGATTGAAACTATGTTTCAATTGCAAGTTTTCAGCTAAATAGTAAGCCATACAATGTACTGAGCCTCTGGTTGGAGTAAACCCCCTCGATTGTAATTTATTTATGTGTACTACAACTTTTTTTTCATTTTCAACTCCTAGCAATGAGTTTTGTCCCATGGAACCTTTACTAAAACTTTGTAGCTTGATGCGTCTTTTCAAAGTTGTTTTCGGTATTCCAAACATCTTCGCTGCAGCATTAACTCCCATTCCCTTACTTTGAACAGCTCTGGCTGCATTTTCCAAGCTACGTTCAGACCATTCTCCCCTCCCAGACATGCGTTTTCTGGTATAGAACGTAGGTATTTTCCTATAACATAAAATAAACCAACGTATCAGGACACACCTTTGTGTTTAAAATCATTTTGATAAGTATCATTTAATTTATATTAGAAGTAAAATCCTAATAGGAAATATGGTCCTACTATTCCAGGTTCTTTTCAAATGGGCCAACTATCCCAAATGTCACTGATCCATCTATCCCAATTGTCAGGAATAGATGGACCAGCTACTCATTCAGGCAAACAACGCTGCTAGAGCACCATTTTAGGTTAAGACCTTACTCAACTATACAATCGAGCTATAGCATTGATCTTACGTCGAAATCAATTAAACTAACTTAACCACATAACAATAAAATCCAGTGAAAAATATTTTTCAACTCACCAAAAGAAATAAACAAAGTTTTTTTACTAAAAAACATGTGACACTCACGAGCAAAACTAAACGTGTTAAAGTCTGCACGAGTAGAAAAATACTAGCCAACGAATGCGGCACTGCTGTGATAGACGAGCAAAATATTCAAATGGTCCGTCTATACCGGTGGTCCATCTATCCCGGACTTACCCTATATATATATATATATATATATATATATATATATATATATATATATATATATATATATATATATATGTATTTATATATATATACATATACATATATATATATATATATATATATATATATATATATATATATATATATATATATATATGTATATATATAAATGTATATATATATATATATATATATATATATATATATATATATATATATATATGTATATACATATATATATATATACATATATATATATATATATATATATATATATATATATATATATATATATATATATATGTATATATGTATATATGTATATATGTTTATATATATATATATATATATATATATATATATATATATATATATATATACAGGGAAAGTGTAATAAGTAACCGGACTGAGGCTGCCTCGCGCCGTCAAAGCGTCTGCTAACCGGTACCTGGTGCTGTAGTGGTGGTGGGGGTCTAGGCAAAGGGAACCGGGCTACAGCAGTTGCCCCCAAGCGCTTGGAGAGATAGCATCGAGCGAGAGCAGAGTGCGTGTTCAGTTACGTCGTCGGAGTGAAAATGGAGTGTACGATCGAGCAACGTGTCAGCATCAAATTTTGTGTCAAACTCAAGAAAACGGCCACGGAAACTCTTCAAATGATTCAAGAGGCTTACGGTGAGGATGCTCTGTCCAGGACTCAAGTGTTTCAGTGGCACAGAAATTTCCGGGAGGGTCGCGATGACGTCCATGACAAACAGCGCGACGGTCCTCCATCAACGAGTCACACGGACACAAATGTGCAAAAAGTGCGTGATCATCGTCTGAGCATTTGGGCTATCGCAGATTAGGTTCAAAATGATAAGATGACCGTCCTCAAAATTATTAAGAACGATCTGGGCAAGGGGGAGATCTGCGCGAAGCTGGTACCCAAACATCCGACTGATGAGCGAAAAAAGCGTCGTGTTGCTGTCGCTTCGGAAATCCTTGGTCGATTGCAAACCGAACCAGAGTTCTAACAGCCCGGATATGGCACCAGCGGACTTCTTTCTGTTCCCCAAGATCAAGAGACACCTTAAGAGGACGCGGCTCGGGACTCTGGAAAACGTTCAACGTGCGACGACGAGGGCTCTAGACAGCACCGAGGTTGCCGACTTCCAGGGAGCGTCCGGGGATTGGAAAATCCGGTATCAGCATGTTATCGACTCCAATGGGGACTACTTTGAAGATTTCTAAAGAAAAATTGTACATATTTTGCCAATAAAAAATTTCCTGAGGTCAGTACGGTTAGTTATTATGCAGACCCTGTATATATATATTATGCAGACCCTGTATATATATATTATGCAGACCCTGTATATATATATCTATATATATATATATATATATATATATATATATATATATATATATATATATATATATATATACATCTATATATATATATATATATATATATATATATATATATATATATATATATATATATCTATATATATATATATATATATATATATATATATATATATATATTTATATATTTATATATATATATATATATTTATATATATATATATATATATATATATATATATATATATATATATATATATATATATATATAAATATATATATATGCATATATATATATATATATATATATATATATATATATATATATATATATATATATATATATATATGTATATGTATATATATATATATATTGGTCACAGTAGTATATATATATATATATATATATATATATATATATATATATATTGGTCACAGTAGTATATATATATATATATATATATATATATATATATATATATATATATATATATATATATATATATATATATATATATATCTACTGTGACCAAAAAATAAGGTGACCTTTGTATTTAAACTGTATCACTTATGAGCATTAATTATAGGTATTCATCTTCAGTCATTCATCAAATTGAATCAAGTGTTCAAAACATGCACCTTAAACGTTGAAGTTGGGAAAAATAACTCAAAATTGTTCAATCTTCGCATTTAAAACAGCCACTATTTTGTTTTACGATTACTGATACCACTAGCTGAACCGATTCTCAAAGATATACATGACACCTATCATTCCTGAAATTTTCATGCAAATCCTAGCAAAACTGTAGTGTCTGAATCGGTAAAAAGTGCATGTTGTTCCATAGCCATATGTTGCCATAGTAATAAATGCAGCGCATATTGTTCCATAGTAATACAGGAAAATTCAAACCGCTATAACATCGCTAAATATGATTCAATCTTTATGAAACTTTCAGGATAGATCAATCTTATAAATAGGCATCTACTTACTGAATTTCATTGAATTTAAGGGTAGCGTTAAGATTTTATACAAGAAAACATAAAATCGATAAATCATACTATTACTAACAAAGTTGGGTGAATTGCGACTTCTAACGTATTTGTTGTTGTTGTACTCACCAAGGCCTACATTCCTGATTTTTTTCAGAATTTTCGGATCACAGGTGTCCAATCGCGAGGGGGGGGGACACAAATTTTTCGTGTATTTCCCCTCCCTGTGCGCCCCTCGAAGCAAATTTTGCCAAATTAAGACCTGTTTTGAAAAGTTCTCATTAAGACCTTTCATTTGATACCCATATCGGCTACCTTCAATGAAATTTTTTTTTCGGGGGGTCACTCTCCTATATGGGGAGACCCCCCTTAAATACCTTATAAAATTTTTTTGTAGTTGAACTTTGAAGAGATCACCACTTTACATCTACACACAAAATTTGACGTTTCTAGCTCAAGCAATTTCCGAGAAAAACTGCTGTGACACACGGACGGACGGACGGACGGACGGACGGACAGACGGACAGACGGACAGACTGGTCGCGAAACTAGTAGGGTTTTGTAAAATTATTTTACAAAACCCTAAAAATTGCTTACGACAATCTTAAAGCTAGACCAAACAAAATTGCTACTTGCAAAATATACATTTCCACGAGAAAATTTCAAGTTATGCATCTTTCACACGTTTAAAGATTCTAATATTACGTCTAGACTCGTGGGTATAATGTTACATTTGAAATTATGGGAATCGTTAAGTGTTTATATTCTAATTTTGAAAATGCTGAACATATCAAATTAACGCCGATGAAATGAAATGTGAAATAATTGGAATGATTTTAATTTACAGTTGAGGAAATTGTATTTGTAGATACGGATAATTTGATTGACCTTGTAACATTCTCCCCGCCTTGAACTATATGTTCAATCCTGAATATGGACCATGGAATCGGCTGCTGGTGGTGTGTCGATACTTTGTCTTGGTGCCGGAACAGGTGGGTGAGTTCTTCGTGATTGATGACGATACGCTTGATAGTGCTTGATCGTTAGGATGATCACAATTGCTAGGATAATAATTAACGCTGAATACGCTACGCCGAATTGATGTATATCATACTGAGTGGGTTTCGGAAGAACGGAATTTCGATGGAGAACGTTGAGACGTTGTTTTCTTCACCGGTAATATGACGCATATTGCCAATAATGTTGCTAGAGCCCATGAAAATTTCCTTAGCCTTTTACTGATGGATGGCCCTTTTTCGTCGTCTGATGCACCTCTGCCGGTTGAAGAGATAGGCCTTATTCGCTTCGTGTCCGACCTTGATGGTCCCGGTACGGGTTCGCTGGACTTAATTTCCATGCTGGACTTTTCTCGTTCATTATGCTCAGTAACAATTGGAAGAGGTGCAAGCTTATGTATTGGTCGCTTGATTACACCAGAAGCCGTCTTGACTTCGACCACGCGAACTTGACCGTCATCTCCCTAGATGGTGGTAAGGATACGTCCCAACGGCCATGACCTGGGTGGGGCGTTGTCTTCTTTGAATGATGACCATTGTTCCGATTTCAATGTTATGAGAAGCTGTTTTCCACTTTCGACGTTGTTGAAGTTCACTGAGGTATTCCTTTTTCCAACGGTCCCAAAATGCCAATTTTATTCTTGTCACCTCCTTCCACCTATGAACCAATGATAGTGTATTGGGCTGGGCATAAGGATCAACAGTAGAGGTCATAGGGTCTCCTATAAGCAAATGCCCTGGCGTGAGTGCAGTGAGATCGGTTGGATCATTCGAGAGAGGTGTGAGCGGCCGTGAATTCAGGATGGCTTCAATTTCGACAGTCAAAGTCGTTAATTCTTCAAACGTCAGAGGTTTGTTGGATGCTGTTTTATAGAACAATTGCTTGGCCGATTTTACTGCGGCCTCCCATAAACCACCGAAATGAGGCGCGTGAGGAGGAATGAACTTGAAGTTGATTCTTTTAGGCACACAATAATTTTGTATCATTTCAGCTGACTTCGAGTCGTGAATGATAGTTTTCAATTCATTGAGCTGGTTGCTGGCTCCGACGAAGTTCGTCGCATTATCACAATACATGGTAAAACAATTGCCACGTCGCCCTATGAATCGCTTTAACGCTTGAATGAACGCGTCAGTCGTAAGATTTTTTACCACTTCTAAGTGGACGGCCTTGGTAACAAAGCAGCAAAACAATGCTATATATGCCTTTAGGGGTGGTTTTCCTCGAATTTCTGTTCGCACGAAAAAGGGGCCACGAAAGTTGACGCCAGATGTTATAAAGGGTCGAGCTGGTTGCACTCGTTCTTTTGGAAGATTGCCCATTATTTGTTGTAACAGCTTCGGCTTTTCTCGTGCACATATGATGCATTTACCAACGATTGCTCTTGCGACGGATTTTCCATGTGTGGGCCAGTACCTTTGCCGTGTTATTGCCCATAAGCCGTTTTGTCTTATATGATTGTTGGAGTTATGGATGTCTTGCATGATTAGTCTCGTAATGTAGCGTTTTTGAGGCAAAAGTACGGGGTGCTTTGTTTCGTATTCGCTTTCTAAATTTTGAAGTCTGCCATTGAGTCTGATAAGTCCAAGTTTATCAAGGAAAGGATAAAAGTCGCTGATGTTACTAGTTCGATCAACGCCTTTATGTTTCTTCAATTGCGTCAAGTCTTGCGGAAAAGCTTCTGCTCGAACTTCCTTTAATACGACGTTCATCGCGTCTTCTATCTCCTCGACCGATAGTTCTCCGGTTCACTTAGGTGCAGATCGTTTGGTGTTATTGATGAAGCGAAGGCCGTAAGCCACTGCTCACTTAATTCGATTTATGTGGCTACTATGGCTCAAGGATGAAACAAAGCCGTCGTTGAAAGGAACAGCCAATAATACTGAATCGAGTTGTTTTCGTTCCAAAGTAGTGTTAACCTCAATCATCTTATCCGGCCAATGGTTCTCTTGTTGATGCAGAAACATGGGACCGTAAAACCACTGTTGATGTTGGTTGAACCTTTCAAGAGTAGCTCCTCTTGAAATCAGGTCTGCCGGATTTTGTTTGGATGGAACATGTTTCCACTGGGACTCAATTGTAAGTTCTTGTATTGCGGCTATTCTATTTGCGACAAATTTCTGTAGTGAAGACGGTGGAGATTTTAGCCATGATAGCACAATTTCTGAGTCAGTCCACAAATGACTTGAGTCAGTCCATTTTAAGTCAGTTTTCACTCGCTGAAGAAGCTCTGTTCCTAATTTTGCGGCGCATAATTCAAGTCGAGGTAATGTAATAGGTTTTAATTGAGCTACTCTAGACTTCGCGCACAATAGCCGTACGATTATTGTACCATCTCCAAGGAGTGACCGTATATATATTGCCGCTTCGTACGCCTTTTCGGAAGCATCACAAAAGACGAGAGCTGTCTTGATCTAGGACGATAGTGGGCCAAAACATGACGAGGATGTCCGATAGTGCCTTGAGATTGTTTCGAAATTTGCGCCAATCATTTAGAAAATCGTCAGGAATGATATCGTCCCAGTCCAATTTCAGATTCCATAGCCTTTGAAGCATAAGATTGGCAGTAACAGTAACCGGTCCCATTAACCCTAAGGGGTCAAACAGGTGAGCAATATCGGATAGAACCTGCCGCTTTGTAATGTTCACCGCATCTTGATAGTTAACCGTTGCACGTAGTTCGTCAGCTTTTGGAAGCCATCTTAAACCGAGTGCCTTAACTTGTTCTTGTGCGTCGCCTAAAAGATCCAATTGCGCAGCTATCTCATTGCAAGGAAGATCCTTTGTGAATGTTGCATGATTGGCACACCACTTCCGCAACTTGAAACCACCTTGGCTAAGGATTGCCTTTATCTGACTTTGTGCTTCTAACGTCTCACTCAGGATGTCAGCCCCGAAAATTGCGTCATCCACATACATGTTTTCGCATATGGCTTGTGCTCCGAGGGGTTTGTCGATCTTATTGTCCTCGGCTAATCGTTGAAGACAACGAATAGCTAGATATGGTGCTGTAGTGAGTCCATACGTCACGGTATTAAGCTGGTAATATTTCAGGGCTTCGTTTGGATTCTCACGCCACACGATCATTTGATATTTCCTGTCGTTTTCACCCACGAGTACTTGGCGGTACATTTTTTCGATGTCTGCGCTGCAGACGTATCGTGGTAGGCGAAAGCGGAGCAATACTGAGAATAGGTCTTCTTGAATCTTAGGGCTGGTGAACAAGATGGGATGATGTTTTAGCCGACCCATCGAACACCACTCTGAGCTTAGTTGTATTGCTGTCAGGCTTATAGACACTGTGGTGCGGTAAAAAATAGTGTGAAGTCGGAAGGTCACTTACTTCAGACATATGTCCTAGTTCTATATATTCTCACATAAAACTGATATACTGTTCTTTTGATTCTCGATTTTTATTTAGTCTCATTTCAATGGCGAAAAATCTTCTTTGAGCCTGCTCTTTGGAATCTCCTAACACTGAAGAGTCTTTAGTGAATGGGAGCCTAACCACAAACCTTCCGTCGTGGTTTCGTTTTGTATTTTCAATGAAGTGAGCTTCACACTTATTTTCGGCACGTGTTCTAGGTAGCACTATGTTCTCGACAGTTTCTATTGCCCAAAACCGTTCGATTTGCTTGTTCAGGTCCACTGCTTCCGTTGTACCAATGAAACATGATGGTGTTGAATCCTTGGAGAGCTTAGAGAGCTTCCTTGCAACCATCCAACCGAAGGCAGTATTTTGTAGCATAGGCAGGCTTTTGCCTAACTTCACCCGGCCATCTCGTTGCACTCCGAAATAGTGTTCGGCTCCTATAAGCACATCGATAGGAGCTGGTTTGTAGAAGTCTGGATCGGCTAATTGGACATCTTCTGGAAGGTTCCATTTCAAAATATTTGGATACTTGGATGGTCGGTTTGCTGCAATTTTCGGTAAGACAAATGCATTTATGCTGAGTTTGTAGTAATTTACTCGTGATTGTATTTGAACATTGACCCTAGTCTGAGCAACACTACTATTTGCCCCGATTCCCTGGATGTTGATTGAGTCGGAGACTCCAGTCGTTGCAAGTTTCTTGGCTACCCTTTCAGTCACGAAATTGAGCTGTGAACCCGTGTCCAGTAGGGTTCGACATACGACAGATCGACCATTCGTTGACTTTAGGGTAATCATGACGGTTCCCAAAATAACATGATAGGATTCATTCACGGTTGATTGTGATATGAGGGCGGCCTTCAACTCACCATTGGGCTGTTGTTGCTTCTTTGTACCGTCATTTATTTTGGGTTGCTCGTCTTCTTGATGCAACAATGTGTTGTGCCGTTGATTGCATTTTGTGCAAGAGCCTCGTGTGCACTTTGCGGCTCGATGTCCAGGTCGTAGGCAATTCCTACATAGGTGGTGACGTTGAACGAGTTCTAACCGATTTTTGGCAAAAATCCTTGTAGGCGAATAATTGATGCGATTCCGGACATACAACGCATTGTGATTTTTCAGTGCTTGCGTCCAAGACCGATGTTTTTGATTTTGTGCTGACCTTGTCATCTGATTGTTTTCCTTTCATGGCCTCTAGAGTCTGGAATTGAGTCTCCAAGAATTTCAACACATTGCTGACCTTGTCCAGTGCTCTTGGATTTTCCAGACCTTGCTCGTAGAGCATGTGCGTGGTTTTATCCATTTTCTTTAAAATGATATGCGATACAATGGCATCCCAATGCTCTGTTTCTACACCTAGGTTCTGTAATCCCATGAGGCACTCGTTTGTGATATCATGCAATTTTCTGATGCTCGATGCTGAGTTGGCCTGGCTGGAAGATTGCGATATCAGTTTGTGAATAAAAGAGTTCACAAGCAATCTGTCATTATGATACCGCTGCGTAAGAAGTTTCCAAGCTACATCATAGTTCCGGTCACACACTGGTAAATGTTGGATGAGAGTTCGAGCTTCGCCAGATAAATTGCTCGCAAGATAGAACATTTTCTGGGCTGAACTGACGGAACTATTGTGGATCAGCTGTTCATACAAATCTTTGAACTGGATCCAATTTATGTAGTTGCCTTCAAAGGTTGGCAGACAGATTTTCGGAAGCTTAGCTGCGTCGGCATGATGATGGACAGGCTGTTGGGTTGTTGCAAAACTGTCAATATGTTGAAGCAATTCGATGATTGTATCCTGAATTTCACAATCCATCTCGTCATACACTTGTTTATCCTCACTATGTTCGTAATTAGAATATGTAGACCATACAGTGTTTGAATTTTCGTCAAGCGCATTCTTTTGCTTCTGTAGCATCTCAGCCTTAAATTTGCAATACTGCTGAGATGGGTTTGTCTTCAATTTGGCCTTGATCTCAGTTAGCATCTGCTTACAGTACCGTATAAGCGCCTTTTGTCGACGTAGCAGATGTAATACTTCACTACTTTCCTCAGCTGAAACTTCACTCGACGGTTGAGGTAAAATTGCCTTAAGTCCATCAGTATGCTTCCGCACTATCTCCTGTATTTGATCGTAGTGCGTATTCTTGAATACGGATGACCACTGTGTGTCTCCGCAAACTCTGCTAAAACATCGTGGTTGCTCTTGAAAATCTTCCAATTCTCTTGAAGAATTTTTAATCGATTCTTTACATATTCTTGTGTCTTCCGCTCCTTGCTCTCCTTCTTAAAACTGACGAAATTGTTTTCGATAGAGCTTCCGAGCTCTTGTTGTGCTTTTGCTAAGGCTTCCATACTGAATTATTGATCGCTATACGTTATCTCGCTATCACGTCGGGGTTACCAAATGTTGAAAATAAGGGAGCTATTTGCGATGGTGAAACACCTATCACAATCTATATCCTGATGAAGTGTAACACCTAATCAGCTTCAGATTAGAAATTGAATGTTTGTAATGGTGAAACGCCTGTAACAATTTAATTTTTCATTAGGTGTAACACCTAATCAGATTTAGATGCGAATATTACCTGTAAAAGAAAATGATGATTATATATTTCTTGAATAAGTGTAAGACCAATTCAATTACTGTAATCAAAACACCGCGTTTAACTAATAACAACACACTAACTTTATTCTTAATATCTCTAAAGAATTTGTACAGAAAAATTGCTTACGACAATCTTAAAGCTATACCAAACAAAATTGCTACTTGCAAAATATACATTCCCATGAGAAAATTTCAAGTTATGCACGTTTCACACGTTTAAAGATTCTAATATTACGTCTAGACTCGTGGGTATAATGTTACATTTGAAATTATGGGAATCGTTAAGTGTTTATATTCTAATTCTGAAAATGCTGAACATATCAAATTAACGACGATGAAATGAAATGTGAAATAATTGGAATGATTTTAATTTACAGTTGAGGAAGTTGTATTTGTAGATACGGATAATTTGATTGACCTTATAACAAGTGGAAAAAACATCTTCGTACCACTATTCCAAAATAACAATCTCATTTACAAACTTTAATCGCAAATATCCAAGACATCTACCAGAACAAAAATAAGGTTGATGAACATTAAGAATAAATGTCACTAGCAACGGCAAAGAGGTTCAAATAAATTCTTTCCCACGCTTTAGGGGAAAGACAATTTTGCTGAGCAAGCAAAAATAATGTATATAAACAGCGAAGCAGGCTAGAAAAATTCAAGCGACTATCATTCGTTGCTTCAAATGGTTGGCTTTGCCCACACAACGTATTTGAAAACCAGTTGGCCTTGCGCCTGGTTTTATCTAGGTGGCCTTCCGCCTAGACAAATTTCTTCGAATCTTTCTGCTGGTTGGCCTTGCCTAACAGATTGGTTAAAAACCAGTTGGCCTTGCGTCTGGTTTTGTCTAGTTGGCCTTGCGCCTAGACATATTTCTTCGAACCTTTCTGCTGGTTGGCCTTGCCCAACAGATTGGTTGAAAACCAGTTGGCCTTGCGCCTGATTTTGTCTAGTTGGCTTAAGTGCCTAGACCCATTTCCTCCTGGTTAACGCATATTAAGGTGCATTGGTTGGCTGTTTGCCTAAAGCCCTTAGATGCCGTCAGGGCCAAGTTTGGCAGAGGCAATTTTTTTTCCCGGTAATAAGGTGAAAGCCCATTTACACAGAGTGTTGGGCTGTCATGCTTGCAAGAAGGTGACTGGACTACCAACTAAACACCTCCCTATATATATATATATATATATATATATATATATATATATATATATATATATATATATATATATATATATATATGTATACATATATATATATATATATATATATATATATATATATATATATACATACATGTATGTATATATATACATATACTGTGACCAAAAATTAAGGTGACATTTGAATTTAAACTGTGCGCGTCGAAGGATTTGGAGAATTGATTTTTTTTTAGGTTGGTAGTACTGTCAGTGACATCTATGTCAAATTGACATGTCAAAATATTCATTAGTGTTTGAGATACGTGTCGTTTCCGGGATGGCCTTCAGTTCCGTCTTCACTGCGGCTTGAATCTCCTGTATCGTATCAAAACGGTGTCCCCGAAGCAGTCTTTTGATCTTCCTGAACAGCCAGAAGTTGCACGGCAGCATATCAGGTAAATATGGTGGTTGAGGAACGATATGGGCTGAGTTTTGGTGAAATGATCACGAATTACGAGTGCAGTATGGGATGATGCATTATCGTGGTGTAAAAACCAAGAATTGTCTTTCCACAATCCTGGCCATTTTAGGCGGACAGCGTTACGCGAACGACGCATAACATTCAAATAGTATTCCTTGTTGACCGTTTGGCCCATCGGAAGGAATCCATAATGCACAACACCACGATAATCGAAGAAGAGAAGAGGTTGATGGTCGTCCAGGACGCTCTTCGTCTTCGAAACGTTCACGGCCGGCTTGGAACTCACTATACCACTTGTAAACATTTTGTTTCGACAAAGCCTCATCACCAAAGGCTGATAATATAGTTGCGGTGATGCTCGATTCGGTTGACAAATGGAACCAGGTGGCACATTATGCTCGGGCATTCCTAAAAGATAAAAGGGACTCACAGCAGCCGGAGGTGCTGGGGCTGGGGGATCGCTCTTCTGGCATTTCCTCTTCCCCTCTCCCCTCCCGCTAGGAAAGGGACTCCCCAGCTTGAAGGCGCCCCACGGCATAACAACACGAGACCTGGCCCGAAGTAATGTGTCAAACGGTTCCAGGCTAGGTTCTCAGATTGACAGGGGAGGTGTTTAGTGGGTAGTCCAAGGGTATCCCCCATGGGAGTCCCACACTGCCAGACTCAGCGGGCGTAAATGCCTTCACCTCCCTACCACAAAAAAAAAGGCTGTCTGCATCATCTTCAACGTATCCGCAGCAGAAAATAGATCCCGCAAACAAAATTTAATGCAAATTCAACAAATTTCGACATCACATAAAACGAAAAACTCACTTTTTGCAGTCCACAAAACGATGCGTATCTGAAACACTAATAAATATTTGGACATGTAAATTTGACACAGATGCCCCTTACAGCACTACCAACCTCAAAAATAAGTAATTCTCCAAACGCTTCGACGCGCGCAGTTTAAATACAAAGGTCACCTTATTTGTGTGGGCAGTGTGGGACTCCCATGGGGGATACCCTTGGACTACCCACTAAACACCTCCCCTGTCAATCTGAGAACCTAGCCTGGAACCGTTTGACACATTACTTCGGGCCAGGTCTCGTGTTGTTATGCCGTGGGGCGCCTTCAAGCTGGGGAGTCCCTTTCCTAGCGGGAGGGGAGAGGGGAAGAGGAAATGCCAGAAGAGCGATCCCCCAGCCCCAGCACCTCCGGCTGCTGTGAGTCCCTTTTATCTTTTAGGAATGCCCGAGCATAATGTGCCACCTGGTTCCATTTGTCAACCGAATCGAGCATCACCGCAACTATATTATCAGCCTTTGGTGATGAGGCTTTGTCGAAACAAAATGTTTACAAGTGGTATAGTGAGTTCCAAGCCGGCCGTGAACGTTTCGAAGACGAAGAGCGTCCTGGACGACCATCAACCTCTTCTCTTCTTCGATTATCGTGGTGTTGTGCATTATGGATTCCTTCCGATGGGCCAAACGGTCAACAAGGAATACTATTTGAATGTTATGCGTCGTTCGCGTAACGCTGTCCGCCTAAAATGGCCAGGATTGTGGAAAGACAATTCTTGGTTTTTACACCACGATAATGCATCATCCCATACTGCACTCGTAATTCGTGATCATTTCACCAAAACTCAGCCCATATCGTTCCTCAACCACCATATTTACCTGATATGCTGCCGTGCAACTTCTGGCTGTTCAGGAAGATCAAAAGACTGCTTCGGGGACACCGTTTTGATACGATACAGGAGATTCAAGCCGCAGTGAAGACGGAACTGAAGGCCATCCCGGAAACGACACGTATCTCAAACACTAATGAATATTTTGACATGTCAATTTGACATAGATGTCACTGACAGTACTACCAACCTAAAAAAAAATCAATTCTCCAAATCCTTCGACGCGCACAGTTTAAATTCAAATGTCACCTTAATTTTTGGTCACAGTATATGTATATATATACATACATGTATGTATATATATATATATATATATATATATATATATATATATATATATATATATTTATATATATATACATATATATATATATATATATATATATATATATATATATATATATATATATATATATATATATATATATATAGGGAGGTGTTTAGTTGGTAGTCCAGTCACCTTCTTGCAAGCATGACAGCCCAACACTCTGTGTAAATGGGCTTTCACCTTATTACCGGGAAAAAAAATTGCCTCTGCCAAACTTGGCCCTGACGGCATCTAAGGGCTTTAGGCAAACAGCCAACCAATGCACCTTAATATGCGTTAACCAGGAGGAAATGGGTCTAGGCACTTAAGCCAACTAGACAAAATCAGGCGCAAGGCCAACTGGTTTTCAACCAATCTGTTGGGCAAGGCCAACCAGCAGAAAGGTTCGAAGAAATATGTCTAGGCGCAAGGCCAACTAGACAAAACCAGACGCAAGGCCAACTGGTTTTTAACCAATCTGTTAGGCAAGGCCAACCAGCAGAAAGATTCGAAGAAATTTGTCTAGGCGGAAGGCCACCTAGATAAAACCAGGCGCAAGGCCAACTGGTTTTCAAATACGTTGTGTGGGCAAAGCCAACCATTTGAAGCAACGAATGATAGTCGCTTGAATTTTTCTAGCCTGCTTCGCTGTTTATATACATTATTTTTGCTTGCTCAGCAAAATTGTCTTTCCCCTAAAGCGTGGGAAAGAATTTATTTGAACCTCTTTGCCTTTGCTAGTGACATTTATTCTTAATGTTCATCAACCTTATTTTTGTTCTGGTAGATGTCTTGGATATTTGCGATTAAAGTTTGTAAATGAGATTGTTATTTTGGAATAGTGGTACGAAGATGTTTTTTCCACTTGTTATAAGGTCAATCAAATTATCCGTATCTACAAATACAACTTCCTCAACTGTAAATTAAAATCATTCCAATTATTTCACATTTCATTTCATCGTCGTTAATTTGATATGTTCAGCATTTTCAGAATTAGAATATAAACACTTAACGATTCCCATAATTTCAAATGTAACATTATACCCACGAGTCTAGACGTAATATTAGAATCTTTAAACGTGTGAAACGTGCATAACTTGAAATTTTCTCATGGGAATGTATATTTTGCAAGTAGCAATTTTGTTTGGTATAGCTTTAAGATTGTCGTAAGCAATTTTTCTGTACAAATTCTTTAGAGATATTAAGAATAAAGTTAGTGTGTTGTTATTAGTTAAACGCGGTGTTTTGATTACAGTACTTGAATTGGTGTTACACTTATTCAAGAAATATATAATCATCATTTTCTTTTACAGGTAATGTTCGCATCTAAATCTGATTAGGTGTTACACCTAATGAAAAATTAAATTGTTACAGGCGTTTCACCATTACAAACATTCAATTTCTAATCTGAAGCTGATTAGGTGTTACACTTCATCAGGATATAGATTGTGATAGGTGTTTCACCATCGCAAATAGCTCCCTTATTTTCAACATTTGGTAACCCCGACGTGATAGCGAGATAACGTATAGCGATCAATAATTCAGTATGGAAGCCTTAGCAAAAGCACAACAAGAGCTCGGAAGCTCTATCGAAAACAATTTCGTCAGTTTTAAGAAGGAGAGCAAGGAGCGGAAGACACAAGAATATGTAAAGAATCGATTAAAAATTCTTCAAGAGAATTGGAAGATTTTCAAGAGCAACCACGATGTTTTAGCAGAGTTTGCGGAGACACACAGTGGTCATCCGTATTCAAGAATACGCACTACGATCAAATACAGGAGATAGTGCGGAAGCATACTGATGGACTTAAGGCAATTTTACCTCAACCGTCGAGTGAAGTTTCAGCTGAGGAAAGTAGTGAAGTATTACATCTGCTACGTCGACAAAAGGCGCTTATACGGTACTGTAAGCAGATGCTAACTGAGATCAAGGCCAAATTGAAGACAAACCCATCTCAGCAGTATTGCAAATTTAAGGCTGAGATGCTACAGAAGCAAAAGAATGCGCTTGACGAAAATTCAAACACTGTATGGTCTACATATTCTAATTACGAACATAGTGAGGATAAACAAGTGTATGACGAGATGGATTGTGAAATTCAGGATACAATCATCGAATTGCTTCAACATATTGACAGTTTTGCAACAACCCAACAGCCCGTCCATCATCATGCCGACGCAGCTAAGCTTCCGAAAATCTGTCTGCCAACCTTTGAAGGCAACTACATAAATTGGATCCAGTTCAAAGATTTGTATGAACAGCTGATCCACAATAGTTCCGTCAGTTCAGCCCAGAAAATGTTCTATCTTGCGAGCAATTTATCTGGCGAAGCTCGAACTCTCATCCAACATTTACCAGTGTGTGACCGGAACTATGATGTAGCTTGGAAACTTCTTACGCAGCGGTATCATAATGACAGATTGCTTGTGAACTATTTTATTCACAAACTGATATCGCAATCTTCCAGCCAGGCCAACTCAGCATCGAGCATCAGAAAATTGCATGATATCACAAACGAGTGCCTCATGGGATTACAGAACCTAGGTGTAGAAACAGAGCATTGGGATGCCATTGTATCGCATATCATTTTAAAGAAAATGGATAAAACCACGCACATGCTCTACGAGCAAGGTCTGGAAAATCCAAGAGCACTGGACAAGGTCAGCAATGTGTTGAAATTCTTGGAGACTCGATTCCAGACTCTAGAGGCCATGAAAGGAAAACAATCAGATGACAAGGTCAGCACAAAATCAAAAACATCGGTCTTGGACGCAAGCACTGAAAAATCACAATGCGTTGTATGTCCGGAATCGCATCAATTATTCGCCTACAAGGATTTTTGCCAAAAATCGGTTAGAACTCGTTCAACGTCACCACCTATGTAGGAATTGCCTACGACCTGGACATCGAGCCGCAAAGTGCACACGAGGCTCTTGCACAAAATGCAATCAACGGCACAACACATTGTTGCATCAAGAAGACGAGCAACCCAAAATAAATGACGGTACAAAGAAGCAACAACAGCCCAATGGTGAGTTGAAGGCCGCCCTCATATCACAATCAACCGTGAATGAATCCTATCATGTTATTTTGGGAACCGTCATGATTACCCTAAAGTCAACGAATGGTCGATCTGTCGTATGTCGAACCCTACTGGACACGGGTTCACAGCTCAATTTCGTGACTGAAAGGGTAGCCAAGAAACTTGCAACGACTGGAGTCTCCGACTCAATCAACATCCAGGGAATCGGGGCAAATAGTAGTGTTGCTCAGACTAGGGTCAATGTTCAAATACAATCACGAGTAAATTACTACAAACTCAGCATAAATGCATTTGTCACCGAAAATTGCAGCAAACCGACCATCCAAGTATCCAAATATTTTGAAATGGAACCTTCCAGAAGATGTCCAATTAGCCGATCCAGACTTCTACAAACCAGCTCCTATCGATGTGCTTATAGGAGCCGAACACTATTTCGGAGTGCAACGAGATGGCCGGGTGAAGTTAGGCAAAAGCCTGCCTATGCTACAAAATACTGCCTTCGGTTGGATGGTTGCAGGGAAGCTCTCTAAGCTCTCCAAGTATTCAACACCATCATGTTTCATTGGTACAACGGAAGCAGTGGACCTGAACAAGCAAATCGAACGGTTTTGGGCAATAGAAACTGTCGAGAACATAGTGCTACCTAGAACACGTGCCGAAAATAAGTGTGAAGCTCACTTCATTGAAAATACAAAACGAAACCACGACGGAAGGTTTGTGGTTAGGCTCCCATTCACTAAAGACTCTTCAGTGTTAGGAGATTCCAAAGAGCAGGCTCAAAGAAGATTTTTCGCCATTGAAATGAGACTAAATAAAAATCGAGAATCAAAAGAACAGTATATCAGTTTTATGTGAGAATATATAGAACTAGGACATATGTCTGAAGTAAGTGACCTTCCGACTTCACACTATTTTTTACCGCACCACAGTGTCTATAAGCCTGACAGCAATACAACTAAGCTCAGAGTGGTGTTCGATGGGTCGGCTAAAACATCATCCCATCTTGTTCACCAGCCCTAAGATTCAAGAAGACCTATTCTCAGTATTGCTCCGCTTTCGCCTACCACGATACGTCTGCAGCGCAGACATCGAAAAAATGTACCGCCAAGTACTCGTGGGTGAAAACGACAGGATATATCAAATGATCGTGTGGCGTGAGAATCCAAACGAAGCCCTGAAATATTACCAGCTTAATACCGTGACGTATGGACTCACTACAGCACCATATCTAGCTATTCGTTGTCTTCAACGATTAGCCGAGGACAATAAGATCGACAAACCCCTCGGAGCACAAGCCATATGCGAAAACATGTATGTGGATGACGCAATTTTCGGGGCTGACATCCTGAGTGAGACGTTAGAAGCACAAAGTCAGATAAAGGCAATCCTTAGCCAAGGTGGTTTCAAGTTGCGGAAGTGGTGTGCCAATCATGCAACATTCACAAAGGATCTTCCTTGCAATGAGATAGCTGCGCAATTGGATCTTTTAGGCGACGCACAAGAACAAGTTAAGGCACTCGGTTTAAGATGGCTTCCAAAAGCTGACGAACTACGTGCAACGGTTAACTATCAAGATGCGGTGAACATTACAAAGCGGCAGGTTCTATCCGATATTGCTCACCTGTTTGACCCCTTAGGGTTAATGGGACCGGTTACTGTTTCTGCCAATCTTATGCTTCAAAGGCTATGGAATCTGAAATTGGATTGGGACGATATCATTCCTGACGATTTTCTAAATGATTGGCGCAAATTTCGAAACAATCTCAAGGCACTATCGGACATCCTCGTCATGTTTTGGCGCACTATCGTCCTAGAGCAAGACAGCTCTCGTCTTTTGTGATGCTTCCGAAAAGGCGTACGAAGCGGCAATATATATACGGTCACTCCTTGGAGATGGTACAATAATCGTACGGCTATTGTGCGCGAAGTCTAGAGTAGCTCAATTAAAACCTATTACATTACCTCGACTTGAATTATGCGCCGCAAAATTAGGAACAGAGCTTCTTCAGCGAGTGAAAACTGACTTAAAATGGACTGACTCAAGTCATTTGTGGACTGACTCAGAAATCGTGCTATCATGGCTAAAATCTCCACCGTCTTCACTACAGAAATTTGTCGCAAATAGAATAGCCGCAATACAAGAACTTACAATTGAGTCCCAGTGGAAACATGTTCCATCCAAACAAAATCCGGCAGACCTGATTTCAAGAGGAGCTATTCTTGAAAGGTTCAACCAACATCAACAGTGGTTTTACGGTCCCATGTTTCTGCATCAACAAGAGAACCATTGGCCGGATAAGATGATTGAGGTTAACACTACTTTGGAACGAAAACAACTCGATTCAGTATTATTGGCTGTTCCTTTCAACGACGGCTTTGTTTCATCCTTGAGCCATAGTAGCCACATAAATCGAATTAAGTGAGCAGTGGCTTACGGCCTTCGCTTCATCAATAACACCAAACGATCTGCACCTAAGTGAACCGGAGAACTATCGGTCGAGGAGATAGAAGACGCGATGAACGTCGTATTAAAGGAAGTTCGAGCAGAAGCTTTTCCGCAAGACTTGACGCAATTGAAGAAACATAAAGGCGTTGATCGAACTAGTAACATCAGCGACTTTTATCCTTTCCTTGATAAACTTGGACTTATCAGACTCAATGGCAGACTTCAAAATTTAGAAAGCGAATACGAAACAAAGCACCCCGTACTTTTGCCTCAAAAACGCTACATTACGAGACTAATCATGCAAGACATCCATAACTCCAACAATCATATAAGACAAAACGGCTTATGGGCAATAACACGGCAAAGGTACTGGCCCATACATGGAAAATCCGTCGCAAGAGCAATCGTTGGTAAATGCATCATATGTGCACGAGAAAAGCCGAAGCTGTTACAACAAATAATGGGCAATCTTCTAAAAGAACGAGTGCAACCAGCTCGACCCTTTATAACATCTGGCGTCAACTTTCGTGGCCCCTTTTTCGTGCGAACAGAAATTCGAGGAAAACCACCCCTAAAGGCATATATAGCATTGTTTTGCTGCTTTGTTACCAAGGCCGTCCACTTAGAAGTGGTAAAAAATCTTACGACTGACGCGTTCATTCAAGCGTTAAAGCGATTCATAGGGCGACGTGGCAATTGTTTTACCATGTATTGTGATAATGCGACGAACTTCGTCGGAGCCAGCAACCAGCTCAATGAATTGAAAACTATCATTCACGACTCGAAGTCAGCTGAAATGATACAAAATTATTGTGTGCCTAAAAGAATCAACTTCAAGTTCATTCCTCCTCACGCGCCTCATTTCGGTGGTTTATGGGAGGCCGCAGTAAAATCGGCCAAGCAATTGTTCTATAAAACAGCATCCAACAAACCTCTGACGTTTGAAGAATTAACGACTTTGACTGTCGAAATTGAAGCCATCCTGAATTCACGGCCGCTCACACCTCTCTCGAATGATCCAACCGATCTCACTGCACTCACGCCAGGGCATTTGCTTATAGGAGACCCTATGACCTCTACTGTTGATCCTTATGCCCAGCCCAATACACTATCATTGGTTCATAGGTGGAAGGAGGTGACAAGAATAAAATTGGCATTTTGGGACCGTTGGAAAAAGGAATACCTCAGTGAACTTCAACAACGTCGAAAGTGGAAAACAGCTTCTCATAACATTGAAATCGGAACAATGGTCATCATTCAAAGAAGACAACGCCCCACCCAGGTCATGGCCGTTGGGACGTATCCTTACCACCATCTAGGGAGATGACGGTCAAGTTCGCGTGGTCGAAGTCAAGACGGCTTCTGGTGTAATCAAGCGACCAATACATAAGCTTGCACCTCTTCCAATTGTTACTGAGCATAATGAACGAGAAAAGTCCAGCATGGAAATTAAGTCCAGCGAACCCGTACCGGGACCATCAAGGTCGGACACGAAGCGAATAAGGCCTATCTCTTCAACCGGCAGAGGTGCATCAGACGACGAAAAAGGGCCATCCATCAGTAAAAGGCTAAGGAAATTTTCATGGGCTCTAGCAACATTATTGGCAATATGCGTCATATTACCGGTGAAGAAAACAACGTCTCAACGTTCTCCATCGAAATTCCGTTCTTCCGAAACCCACTCAGTATGATATACATCAATTCGGCGTAGCGTATTCAGCGTTAATTATTATCCTAGCAATTGTGATCATCCTAACGATCAAGCACTATCAAGCGTATCGTCATCAATCACGAAGAACTCACCCACCTGTTCCGGCACCAAGACAAAGTATCGACACACCACCAGAAGCCGATTCCATGGTCCATATTCAGGATTGAACATATAGTTCAAGGCGGGGAGAATGTTACAAGGTCAATCAAATTATCCGTATCTACAAATACAATTTCCTCAACTGTAAATTAAAATCATTCCAATTATTTCACATTTCATTTCATCGGCGTTAATTTGATATGTTCAGCATTTTCAAAATTAGAATATAAACACTTAACGATTCCCATAATTTCAAATGTAACATTATACCCACGAGTCTAGACGTAATATTAGAATCTTTAAACGTGTGAAAGATGCATAACTTGAAATTTTCTCGTGGAAATGTATATTTTGCAAGTAGCAATTTTGTTTGGTCTAGCTTTAAGATTGTCGTAAGCAATTTTTAGGGTTTTGTAAAATAATTTTACAAAACCCTACTAGTTTCGCGACCAGTCTGTCCGTCTGTCTGTCCGTCTGTCCGTCCGTCCGTCCGTCCGTCCGTGTGTCACAGCAGTTTTTCTCGGAAATTGCTTGAGCTAGAAACATCAAATTTTGTGTGTAGATGTAAAGTGGTGATCTCTTCAAAGTTCAACTACAAAAAAATTTTATAAGGTATTTAAGGGGGGTCTCCCCATATAGGAGAGTGACCCCCCGAAAAAAAAATTTCATTGAAGGTAGCCGATATGGGTATCAAATGAAAGGTCTTAATGAGAACTTTTCAAAACAGGTCTTTATTTGGCAAAATTTGCTTCGAGGGGCGCACAGGGAGGGGAAATACACGAAAAATTTGTGCCCCCCCCCCCCTCGCGATTGGACACCTGTGATCCGAAAATTCTGAAAAAAATCAGGAATGTAGGCCTTGGTGAGTACAACAACAACAAATACGTTAGAAGTCGCAATTCACCCAACTTTGTTAGTAATAGTATGATTTATCGATTTTATGTTTTCTTGTATAAAATCTTAACGCTACCCTTAAATTCAATGAAATTCAGTAAGTAGATGCCTATTTATAAGATTGATCTATCCTGAAAGTTTCATAAAGCGATGGTAGCGATGTTATAGCGGTTTGAATTTTCCTGTATTACTATGGAACAATATGCGCTGCATTTATTACTATGGCAACATATGGCTATGGAACAACATGCACTTTTTACCGATTCAGACACTACAGTTTTGCTAGGATTTGCATGAAAATTTCAGGAATGATAGGTGTCATGTATATCTTTGAGAATCGGTTCAGCTAGTGGTATCAGTAATCGTAAAACAAAATAGTGGCTGTTTTAAATGCGAAGATTGAACAATTTTGAGTTATTTTTCCCAACTTCAACGTTTAAGGTGCATGTTTTGAACACTTGATTCAATTTGATGGATGACTGAAGATGAGTACCTATAATTAATGCTCATAAGTGATACAAGTCAAGGAGGTGGGAGAGAGCTCCTAGCAAAAGGGTTTTGTAACCATTCTAGGATTCGAAAAAATTGGCCATTAATCGATGATAACAGTACAGGAGAGTGGCCCCTGAAAAAAAAATCATCTAACGTAGCCGATATGAGTATGAAATAAAAGTTTTCATGGGAGCTTTTCAAAACAGTTGTTAAACTGTCAGTTTTTACTTCAGTGGGGGTACAGCGGGGAAATACATGAAAAATGTGTTTCCTCCGTCGCGGATGGACATCTGAAATAATTATCAAGGGAGATATTTATGAGTATAACAATACCAAAAACCTTAGAAGTCGAAATTCGTTCAACTTTGTTAATAAAAGTATGATCTTCGTATTTCATATTTTCTCCAGTAAAATCGTCTTTGAAATGTTTCTTGATTTGATTCAATCTGGTGACTGCATTTTGTAAATTGAATACAAAACCCTTCTGACATGAGCGTAGGTCTGTTTACCCAACTTGTTCTGTATAAATTCTTTAGAGATATTAAGAATAAAGTTAGTGTCTTGTTATTAGTTAAACGCGTTGTTTTGATTACAGTACTTGAATTGGTTTTACACTTATTCAAGAAATATATAATCATCATTTTCTTTTACAGGTAATATTCGCATCTAAATCTGATTAGGTGTTACACCTAATGAGAAATTAAATTGTAATAGGTGTTTCACCATTACAAACATTCAATTTCTAATCTGAAGCTGATTAGGTGTTACACTTAATCAGCATATAGATTGTGATAGGTGTTTCACCATCGCAAATAGCTCCCTTATTTTCAACATAGTGGTGTCACGCTGCACACCAAATTAACTCCACATTGGGAGAACCCATGCTTTTGGCGGTGCAGCTGTCGCTGGTTAGTGTCTTAGATAGGAAAATTTCATCCTCGACAAACTTTTCAAGCTGATTAGAAAAGCAACTGAACGTATACAATATGTACATTGAGATGTGTGGTGGATATATTGATCAACATCTCTGTATAAATGCGATCGAATGAATAATGTATGGAACGGTGTGTGTTCGCTTTGTGGCTGGCGCTAGCGGCACGGCCACAATGTGCAGTGTGTGAAGATTGTTTCACTCTTTGCAATTGGAAATGAATGGATATTTATTTGCCTATCGATTGCGTAGCAGAAAAATTGAAATGCTTTCGATTTGAGCGCCCGTTCATTTATGTGGGTCATGTTTAATGAATAAATGAATTGATCGCACATAATTTTCTTGTGTTAAATATTTAAAGGATTATTTTGATTTGTTTGAAAGACTATAAGCAGTATTTAAATATAATTGTCTAAAACGATTAGGTAATTAGTTTTTTAAGAACAATAAATACTTAAATAGTTTGTCGAGTGTTTATAAATTTCATTGAAGCAATTACCGTGGAATTGTAAATGGAGAAATTATTCGTTCATTTTTTCGTAGTATCCCTAGTGTCGATTTTTAATTAAATTGTTAATTCACATAAGTTTTTGTAAAGATAATGAGAAAGAATTAAATTCGATAATATTGTATATATTATAAGCTTCTTTGATTTATTTCTGACGTAAAAATCATTCTTCCATGTTTTAATTTTTATTAATTGATTTTCAGTATGTATGTCCGTGTGTCGATGGTAACATACCGCCTCTTCAATTAACTGAAATGTGGTGTTTTCAATTTATTAAAATTCAGTACTGAAGGTATGTACTTCAACATTGCCTTCAAAATACATACGTACTGACAATTAATTATGATCAAAAAGGAGATTGTTTTTTAATCCAAAAATTAAATCATTATGAATTTACAAAAGGTTCCATGAATGGAAAAATATTTTTTCAGTATTTATTCTACTGTATAAATATTAGTAGATATAACAACTCAGATTAATTCAATCCAACCAGTACTTAGAATGCAGAAAATAATTTGTGGGCTTTTTGTAATTCAATGTTGCCGCAGCCGCTGAAGTTCTGGAGGATAGAGTTGGATTGAAAAAATATACAATAACATATACTTGATTGGGATTTTTTATGTGTGACATATTTAAAGAAATATTTGGATCTGTTTGAAAGATAATAAACATGTAAAAAATGTTAAATGTAATTGCAATGGACGATTGGGGTTATTAGGGCTTTGTAATTTTTATTGATTTTTGAATAGAAACAAATACAAAGATTGTTTGTGGAGTGTATATTCTAAATTTCACTGTGGAGCATTCATTGAAGCAATTCATTATTTTGCGTTCATTTTCACGTAAAATTACTAGCCTGGATTTTTAAATGAAATCCATAATTTGCATGATTTTTGGTATGAATAATGAAAAGTAAGATTTGGCTTCAATAATATTGAAAGAGTATTAAAATCGAATTTAGTATGCTTCTTTAGTTTCACTTTGGAAGTAAAAATCAAGCTTCCTTAGTTTGATTTGATTTGATTTATTTTTTACATATGTACGTATTTCGAAGATAAAAAACCGTCATTTCAATAAACTTCAACACTGCACTGAAGAACATATAAACATATATATATATATATATATATATATATATATATATATATATATATATATATATATATATATATATATATATATATATACATATATATATATATATATATATATCTATACATATACATATAAACACATATACATATATATATATATATGCATATATATATATATATATATATATATATATATATATATATATATATATATATATATATATATACATATATACTGAAGGTATGTACTTCAACATTGCCTTCAAAATACATACGTACTGACAATTAATTATGATCAAAAAGGAGATTGTTTTTAATCCAAAAATTAAATCATTATGAACTTACAAAAGGTTCCATGAATGGAAAAATATTTTTTCAGTATTTATTCTACTGTATAAACATTAGTAGATATAACAACTCAGATTAATTCAATCCAACCAGTACTTAGAATGCAGAAAATAATTTGTGGGCTTTTTGTAATTCAATGTTGCCGCAGCCGCTGAAGTTCTGGAGGAAAGAGTTGGATTGAAAAAATATACAATAACATATACTTGATTGGGATTTTTTGTGTGTGACATATTTAAAGAAATATTTGGATCTGTTTGAAAGATAATAAACATGTAAAAAATGTTAAATGTAATTGCAATGGACGATTGGGGTTATTAGGGATTTGTAATTTTTATTGATTTTTGAATAAAAACAAATACAAAGATTGTTTGTGGAGTGTATATTCTAAATTTCACTGTGGAGCATTCATTGAAGCAATTCATTATTTTGCGTTCATTTTTACGTAAAATTACTAGCCTGGATTTTTAAATGAAATCCATAATTTGCATGATTTTTGGTATGAATAATGAAAAGTAAGATTTGGCTTCAAAAATATTGAAAGAGTATTAAAATCGAATTTAGTATGCTTCTTTAGTTTCACTTTGGAAGTAAAAATCAAGCTTCCTTAGTTTGATTTGATTTGATTTATTTTTTACATATGTAAGTATTTCGAAGATAAAAAACCGTCATTTCAATAAACTTCAACACTGCACTGAAGAACATATAAACATATATATATATATATATATATATATATATATATATATATATATATATATATATATATATATATATATGTATATATATATATATATATATATATATATATATATATATGTCTATATATATACATATATATCTATATATATATATATATATATACATATACATATATATGCATATACATATATATATATACATATATATGCATATATATATATATATATATATATATATATATATATATATATATATATATATATATATATATATATATATATATATATGTGTGTTTATATATACAAATATATATGTATATATATATGAGCTGATCCAATTAAACGTTTTGAATTGAGCAGATTCTTGTAAAGCAAACAAAATTAATCACAAAAGACTTAGCTAAAGAAAGAGACGTAGAGAAACTAACTCCCCAAAGCAAGCAGAACATTTGAAAGAATTGCAAAGG
This sequence comes from Odontomyia ornata, assembly GCA_963969285.1. Classification (NCBI taxonomy): domain Eukaryota; kingdom Metazoa; phylum Arthropoda; class Insecta; order Diptera; family Stratiomyidae; genus Odontomyia; species Odontomyia ornata. The sequence continues at coordinate 216,436,431 of OZ017738.1, read as the reverse complement.
TCCTAGTGGAATAAGAAAATAATAACCATTATATGTGAGCGCTTGAATGTATTGGTAATGATTTACCACTGAGAATCAGACAAACAGACGAACAGACAGGTCATGATTTCAATAGGATCTCGTAAGAAGCACAAAACCCTAAAAAGGCTTCACGTGAAGAAAACTGCAAATAATCTTATGAAAAGCTTATGAACGAAAAATACAGTTAATTGAAACATTCCTAAAAATATGAGAAAACCAACTTCATAATACCTTGTAAACATAATGACTCGATTTCAAAACCACATAAACTTATGAAGGCGGTCATAGCTCCGTACAGGAAAAAAATACACCCTCTATAATATTAAAACTGGCCTAATACAGAATGTGAATTCAATAGGGAAGACTTAGTTTAGATGGGTATTTTGGATATCGTGATAGTCAATAGATTAAACTATTTCCAAACAGCTATTCAAGTCCTCTCAAAAACTTTAACCTATGGCTTTTATCAACCTTATGCAGAATTTTATTTACATGATGAACATGCAGGCGGATGAGTTGTAATAAAATAAAATGCAGCCCTATATATTTATGATCACACTGCCACTGCCAATTGACTATTGTTGAAATTTCCCTGCAGAGTTTGCCCAGGACGTTATACTCGGACATGATTTGGCTGAATTTCTTTTCAAATTCTTCACGTACTGAGTCAAGGAATACTTCAAAGGAAGGAGTAACTACATTCAACCCTCCAAACAAACTATGAGTGCTGCTTGCGAACTTCTTAAATTTTGTGATCATATCCCTGGGGTCATTGGGGGTGTTTTATCAATCATAAATGTACTACAAGTATCGCATTTTAATTTTTTTTTGTAGCTACTAGCTAAGAACCCATAATAATGCAATTTGGAACTTTCTTTTAATTTGAAAGTAGAATCTGATAATCTTTCAAAGTTATCAGGAGCATCTTCAATGAAGTGGACAACAACATATTCTTCATCAGCAGTCAGGCTACCTATTGAATCTGCGTTGGAAGCAGATTGGTCATCGACATAAGTCTCAGAAGTTGGGAAAAAATCGAGCGAATTCTGTGATTGACAATCAGAATAGTTGCTAAAGTCCGAAAGGGAAACGTTTTGAAACATTATTTGTTTCAGGTTGCGGTAAAGTCTAGAGGCTGAAGGGTTTCTTTCATATGACCCTTTAAATGTGCGCAGCATTGAAATCATATTCTCTATAGGGTCTTGGTTAATGTGGGATGTGATCAAGTACTGTTGACTACCCATTAAATCGTTCCACAGCATATCAGTAGCGTTGATATTACGGATCAGCCGATCGAAGCAGTAAGGTCGGCTGAGTCCTCCCAAAGAAGTCCACTGTGATATCCAATGCTTGCTTTCTTTCAAATTGTCTAGCACATGTGGAGCCTCTTTAGAAATGGAACATCTATTAGAATTTTTTGAAAATTTTGACACGCTGTTTAAATTATCAAAAAGCTTATTTACCCTCAATAAAAATTCGGCAGTGCTGGATGCAGATTTCTCTTCTTCCTTATCAGCTTTAAAACATCCTAATTCGACGGCAGCTGAAATTGCAGCAGTTACGGAATTGCTGAGAACTTCCGTTGCAAGTTTTACTGACATTTTGTCAAAGCTACTTGGGTGTATATGCACGTCCGTGAGTTTATGAAGCGTAGTGATAACATTATTATCAAATTCGCACACTTTTTTTATAACTCTCCATGTCACGATGTTATTATCGTAACGGATATCATTTTTCAATAGGATATTTCTTACACTTTTGAAAAGATGAGGCGTGTCAAAAACGTGTATATCCGTTGACCTTCTACCTCAAAGTAAGGATTTTTAGTGGAAGCCCCAAGTAACTTCAAGCAACGTCGATTTGTGGCGCTCTGATCGCAAACTGTTCCTAAAACCTCAAAGCCAACACTAAGAACCTTATTTATGGCTGTTTTTATTATGGAAACCAGCAAATCACCATCGGGGGAGCCTACAATGTACCCAATTCCTTGCTTCCAGTTTTTATTTAAGCCACGCAACATCAGAAGCAGAGAGCTTGATGCTACTTTGTTGACTCGCCCCTTGCCTACTAATGGCAGGCTTTGGCAACGAGTATTGCTTCAAGGTCTTTCTATGGCCATACTCTCTTATACTGGAGCTGTAAAAATGGTCCTCACAAAAGAATTGAAATTTCAGAACGTTTGGACGTGAAATGCCTGCATGTTTCAACCAGACGTTAGTTCTATAGTCCTGAGGTACTCGAAAATAACTCAAGGAAGAACCATATGTATAGCCGTGAAGGCAGTTTTTATACGAGCAGTTCATACTCGAAATATGATTGTACATATAAATATAAAAATATTATTAAAAAATAAAGATTCTTAATTTCTTCCAACAAATTAGATCCCGGAAATTTCTTTTCACTGCACAACACTTTCACACTAAATTCAAGGAACTAATGGCCCATTGCAATATATCGCTTTCGTTAGCAAGTTTCTAACGGCGGAACCTGTGAAACCTTGAGCCCCATGAGTTTCCCCAATCTCGATGCTTTTCATTTAGCTGACGATTTCGAAAAGCTTGCGAAAAATGTTCAGGCGCTAGAATTTTTTGATTTTGGGTTGTTTAAAATTTTCTATAAATAAATATTCATGTTAATTGTTATGGAAGATGTTTAGAAACGATAAATCTGTTTAAATTTCTGGAATTACCGTACAACGTGTAGCTTCGTGGGAGTACATAGTCTTCACAAGCGCAGGATTGAGTTCGATCCCTGATCTTGACAAGCATTTTTAGGGTTTTGTAAAATAATTTTACAAAAGCCTACTAGTTTCGCGACCAGTCTGTCCGTCTGTCCGTCTGTCCGTCCGTCCGTCCGTCCGTCCGTCCGTCCGTCCGTCCGTGTGTCACAGCAGTTTTTCTCGGAAATTGCTTGAGCTAGAAACATCAAATTTTGTGTGTAGATGTAAAGTGGTGATCTCTTCAAAGTTCAACTACAAAAAAATTTTATAAGGTATTTAAGGGGGGTCTCCCCATATAGGAGAGTGACCCCCCGAAAAAAAAATTTCATTGAAGGTAGCCGATATGGGTATCAAATGAAAGGTCTTAATGAGAACTTTTCAAAACAGGTCTTTATTTGGCAAAATTTGCTTCGAGGGGCGCACAGGGAGGGGAAATACACGAAAAATTTGTGTCCCCCCCCCCCTCGCGATTGGACACCTGTGATCCGAAAATTCTGAAAAAAATCAGGAATGTAGGCCTTGGTGAGTACAACAACAACAAATACGTTAGAAGTCGCAATTCACCCAACTTTGTTAGTAATAGTATGATTTATCGATTTTATGTTTTCTTGTATAAAATCTTAACGCTACCCTTAAATTCAATGAAATTCAGTAAGTAGATGCCTATTTATAGTAGTAGATGCCTATTTATATTATAACGAAATTTTCGCAAAGTCAAGAACGCATAAATATGTCTGTAGTAAGTAATGCAATCTAATTCTAAATTCTAATTAAGACTTTAATTCTTCACTTTCACGCAATAGAATGCAAAATGATTTTCAACAAAAGCTACTTAATGCAATTATCAAACTCTAATAAATGGTTAGTAAATTGACGCTATTTATACATTTGTATTTTTTTCAATTATTTTTAATACATTTGATTGCATTAATTGTTTATTACATTTTATTATTTTGATGAACTTCGATTATGTTAATTACAAAAACATAAAAATGTAGCGTGAATAGATACAAAATCAATAAGTAACACGAAAAATAAGAAAACAAGTTGGGTAAACAGACCTACGCTCATGTCAGAAGGGTTTTGTATTCAATTTACAAAATGCAGTCACCAGATCGAATCAAATCAAGAAACATTTCAAAGACGATTTTATTGGAGAAAATATGAAATACGAAGATCATACTTTTATTAACAAAGTTGAACGAATTTCGACTTCTTTTGGTATTGTTATACTCATAAATATCTCCCTTGATAATTATTTCAGATGTCCATCCGCGACGGAGGAAACACATTTTTCATGTATTTCCCCGCTGTACCCCCACTGAAGTAAAAACTGACAGTTTAACAACTGTTTTGAAAAGCTCCCATGAAAACTTTTATTTCATACTCATATCGGCTACGTTAGATGATTTTTTTTTCAGGGGCCACTGTCCTGTACTGTTATCATCGATTAATGGCCAATTTTTTCGAATCCTAGAATGGTTACAAAACCCTTTTGCTAGGAGCTCTCTCCCACCTCCTTGACTTGTATCACTTATGAGCATTAATTATAGGTACTCATCTTCAGTCATTCATCAAATTGAATCAAGTGTTCAAAACATGCACCTTAAACGTTGAAGTTGGGAAAAATAACTCAAAATTGTTCAATCTTCGCATTTAAAACAGCCACTATTTTGTTTTACGATTACTGATACCACTAGCTGAACCGATTCTCAAAGATATACATGACACCTATCATTCCTGAAATTTTCATGCAAATCCTAGCAAAACTGTAGTGTCTGAATCGGTAAAAAGTGCATGTTGTTCCATAGCCATATGTTGCCATAGTAATAAATGCAGCGCATATTGTTCCATAGTAATACAGGAAAATTCAAACCGCTATAACATCGCTAAATATGATTCAATCTTTATGAAACTTTCAGGATAGATCAATCTTATAAATAGGCATCTACTTACTGAATTTCATTGAATTTAAGGGTAGCGTTAAGATTTTATACAAGAAAACATAAAATCGATAAATCATACTATTACTAACAAAGTTGGGTGAATTGCGACTTCTAACGTATTTGTTGTTGTTGTACTCACCAAGGCCTACATTCCTGATTTTTTTCAGAATTTTCGGATCACAGGTGTCCAATCGCGAGGGGGGGGGACACAAATTTTTCGTGTATTTCCCCTCCCTGTGCGCCCCTCGAAGCAAATTTTGCCAAATTAAGACCTGTTTTGAAAAGTTCTCATTAAGACCTTTCATTTGATACCCATATCGGCTACCTTCAATGAAATTTTTTTTTCGGGGGGTCACTCTCCTATATGGGGAGACCCCCCTTAAATACCTTATAAAATTTTTTTGTAGTTGAACTTTGAAGAGATCACCACTTTACATCTACACACAAAATTTGATGTTTCTAGCTCAAGCAATTTCCGAGAAAAACTGCTGTGACACACGGACGGACGGACGGACGGACGGACGGACGGACAGACGGACAGACGGACAGACTGGTCGCGAAACTAGTAGGGTTTTGTAAAATTATTTTACAAAACCCTAAAAATGCTTGTCAAGATCAGGGATCGAACTCAATCCTGCGCTTGTGAAGACTATGTACTCCCATGAAGCTACACGTTGTACGGTAATTCCAGAAATTTAAACAGATTTATCGTTTCTAAACATCTTCCATAACAATTAACATGAATATTTATTTATAGAAAATTTTAAACAACCCAAAATCAAAAAATTCTAGCGTCTGAACATTTTTCGCAAGCTTTTCGAAATCGTCAGCTAAATGAAAAGCATCGAGATTGGGGAAACTCATGGGGTTCAAGGTTTCACAGGTTCCGCCGTAAGAAACTTGCTAACGAAGGCGATATATTGCAATGGGCCATTAGTTCCTTGAATTTAGTGTGAAAGTGTTGTGCAGTGAAAAGAAATTTCCGGAATCTAATTTGTTGGAAGAAATTAAGAATCTTTATTTTTTAATAAAATTTTTATATTTATATGTACAATCATATTTCGAGTATGAACTGCTCGTATAAAAACTGCCTTCACGGCTATATATATAGTTCTTCCTTGAGTTATTTTCGAGTACCTCAGGATTATAGAACTAACGTCTGGTTGAAACATGCAGGCATTTCACGTCCAAACGTTCTGAAATTTCAATTCTTTTGTGAGGACCATTTTTACAGCTGCAGTATAAGAGAGTATGGCCATAGAAAGACCTTGAAGCAATACTCGTTGCCAAAGCCTGCCATTAGTAGGCAAGGGGCGAGTCAACAAAGTAGCATCAAGCTCTCTGCTTCTGATGTTGCGTGGCTTAAATAAAAACTGGAAGCAAGAAATTGGGTACATTGCAGGCTCCCCCGATGGTGATTTGCTGGTTTCCATAATAAAAACAGCCATAAATAAGGTTCTTAGTGTTGGCTTTGAGGTTTTAGGAACAGTTTGCGATCAGAGCGCCACAAATCGACGTTGCTTGAAGTTACTTGGGGCTTCCACTAAAAATCCTTACTTTGAGGTAGAAGGTCAACGGATATACACGTTTTTGACACGCCTCATCTTTTCAAAAGTGTAAGAAATATCCTATTGAAAAATGATATCCGTTACGATAATAACATCGTGACATGGAGAGTTATAAAAAAAGTGTGCGAATTTGATAATAATGTTATCACTACGCTTCATAAACTCACGGACGTGCATATACACCCAAGTAGCTTTGACAAAATGTCAGTAAAACTTGCTACGGAAGTTCTCAGCAATTCCGTATCTGCTGCAATTTCAGCTGCCGTCGAATTAGGATGTTTTAAAGCTGATAAGGAAGAAGAGAAATCTGCATCCAGCACTGCCGAATTTTTATTGAGGGTAAATAAGCTTTTTGATAATTTAAACAGCGTGTCAAAATTTTCAAAAAATCCTAATAGATGTTCCATTTCCAAAGAGGCTCCACATGTGCTAGACAATTTGAAAGAAAGCAAGCATTGGATATCACAGTGAACTTCTTTGGGCCGACTCAGCCGACCTTACTGCTTCGATGGGCTGATCCGTAATATCAACGCTACTGATATGCTGTGGAACGATTTAATGGGTAGTCAACAGTACTTGATCACATCCCACATTAACCAAGACCCTATAGAGAATATGATTTCAATGCTGCGCACATTTAAAGGGTCATATGAAAGAAACCCTTCAGCCTCTAGACTTTACCGCAACCTGAAACAAATAATGTTTCAAAACGTTTCCCTTTCGGACTTTAGCAACTATTCTGATTGTCAATCACAGAATTCGCTCGATTTTTTCCCAACTTCTGAGACTTATGTCGATGACCAATCTGCTTCCAACGCAGATTCAATAGGTAGCCTGACTGCTGATGAAGAATATGTTGTTGTCCACTTCATTGAAGATGCTCCTGATAACTTTGAAAGATTATCAGATTCTACTTTCAAATTAAAAGAAAGTTCCGAATTGCATTATTATGGGTTCTTAGCTAGTAAGCTACAACAAAAAATTAAAATGCGATACTTGTAGTACATTTATGATTGATAAAACGCTCCCCAATGACCCCAGGGATATGATCACAAAATTTAAGAAGTTCGCAAGCAGCAGTTTGTTTGCAGGGTTGAATGTAGTTACTCCTTCCTTTGAAGTATTCCTTGACTCAGTACGTGAAGAATTTGAAAAGAAATTCAGCCAAATCATGTCCGAGTATAACGTCCTGGGCAAACTCTGCAGGGAAATTTCAACAATAGTCAATTGGCAGTGGCAGTGTGATCATAAATATATAGGGCTGCGTTTTATTTTATTACAATTCATCCGCCTGCATGTTCATCATGTAAATAAAATTCTGCATAAGGTTGATAAAAGCCATAGGTTAAAGTTTTTGAGAGGACTTGAATAGCTGTTTGGAAATAGTTTAATCTATTGACTATCACGATATCCAAAATACCCATCTAAACTAAGTCTTCCCTATTGAATTCACATTCTGTATTAGGCCAGTTTTAATATTATAGAGGGTGTATTTTTTTCCTGCACGGAGCTATGACCGCCTTCATAAGTTTATGTGGTTTTGAAATCGAGTCATTATGTTTACAAGGTATTATGAAGTTGGTTTTCTCATATTTTTAGGAATGTTTCAATTAACTGTATTTTTCGTTCATAAGCTTTTCATAAGATTATTTGCAGTTTTCTTCACGTGAAGCCTTTTTAGGGTTTTGTGCTTCTTACGAGATCCTATTGAAATCATGACCTGTCTGTTCGTCTGTTTGTCTGATTCTCAGTGGTAAATCATTACCAATAAATTCAAGCGCTCACATATAATGGTTATTATTTTCTTATTCCACTAGGACCTTTGCAATTCTTTCAAATGTTCTGCTTGCTTTGGGGAGTTAGTTTCTCTACGTCTCTTTCTTTAGCTAAGTCTTTTGTGATTAATTTTGTTTGCTTTACAAGAATCTGCTCAATTCAAAACGTTTAATTGGATCAGCTCATCTGAGAAATTGCACACATCGCAAACTTTAAATACCTGTTCTGTGAGGTGGATTAGGCCAACTAGGGAAACCACATAAAAACAAGTTGGGTAAACAGACCTACGCTCATGTCAGAAGGGTTTTGTATTCAATTTACAAAATGCAGTCACCAGATCGAATCAAATCAAGAAACATTTCAAAGACGATTTTATTGGAGAAAATATGAAATACGAAGATCATACTTTTATTAACAAAGTTGAACGAATTTCGACTTCTAAGGTTTTTGGTATTGTTATACTCATAAATATCTCCCTTGATAATTATTTCAGATGTCCATCCGCGACGGAGGAAACACATTTTTCATGTATTTCCCCGCTGTACCCCCACTGAAGTAAAAACTGACAGTTTAACAACTGTTTTGAAAAGCTCCCATGAAAACTTTTATTTCATACTCATATCGGCTACGTTAGATGATTTTTTTTTCAGGGGCCACTGTCCTGTACTGTTATCATCGATTAATGGCCAATTTTTTCGAATCCTAGAATGGTTACAAAACCCTTTTGCTAGGAGCTCTCTCCCACCTCCTTGACTTGTATCACTTATGAGCATTAATTATAGGTACTCATCTTCAGTCATTCATCAAATTGAATCAAGTGTTCAAAACATGCACCTTAAACGTTGAAGTTGGGAAAAATAACTCAAAATTGTTCAATCTTCGCATTTAAAACAGCCACTATTTTGTTTTACGATTACTGATACCACTAGCTGAACCGATTCTCAAAGATATACATGACACCTATCATTCCTGAAATTTTCATGCAAATCCTAGCAAAACTGTAGTGTCTGAATCGGTAAAAAGTGCATGTTGTTCCATAGCCATATGTTGCCATAGTAATAAATGCAGCGCATATTGTTCCATAGTAATACAGGAAAATTCAAACCGCTATAACATCGCTAAATATGATTCAATCTTTATGAAACTTTCAGGATAGATCAATCTTATAAATAGGCATCTACTTACTGAATTTCATTGAATTTAAGGGTAGCGTTAAGATTTTATACAAGAAAACATAAAATCGATAAATCATACTATTACTAACAAAGTTGGGTGAATTGCGACTTCTAACGTATTTGTTGTTGTTGTACTCACCAAGGCCTACATTCCTGATTTTTTTCAGAATTTTCGGATCACAGGTGTCCAATCGCGAGGGGGGGGACACAAATTTTTCGTGTATTTCCCCTCCCTGTGCGCCCCTCGAAGCAAATTTTGCCAAATTAAGACCTGTTTTGAAAAGTTCTCATTAAGACCTTTCATTTGATACCCATATCGGCTACCTTCAATGAAATTTTTTTTTCGGGGGGTCACTCTCCTATATGGGGAGACCCCCCTTAAATACCTTATAAAATTTTTTTGTAGTTGAACTTTGAAGAGATCACCACTTTACATCTACACACAAAATTTGATGTTTCTAGCTCAAGCAATTTCCGAGAAAAACTGCTGTGACACACGGACGGACGGACGGACGGACGGACGGACGGACGGACGGACGGACGGACGGACGGACAGACGGACAGACGGACAGACTGGTCGCGAAACTAGTAGGGTTTTGTAAAATTATTTTACAAAACCCTAAAAATGCGCCTTGCACTTTACCTCTAGGTGGTGTGGAAAAAGTGCTGACATAAATCTTAGTATAAAGCCCTTCAATGGACGATGTATATGTATATATATATATATATATATATATATATATATATATATATATATATATATATATATATATATATATATATATATAAACTTATATGTATGCAAGAATATGTAAATATAAATATGTACATATATATATATATATATATATATATATATATATATATATATACATATATATTTATATATATAAACACACATGTATATAAACACACATGTATATATATATATATATATATATATATATATATATATATATATATATATTTATATATATATGCATATATATATGTGTATATATATATATATATATATATATATATATATATATATATATATATACATATATATATATATATATATATATATGTATATGTATATATATATATGTATATGTATATACATATATATATATATATATATATATATATATATATATATATATATATATGTTTATATGTTCTTCAGTGCAGTGTTGAAGTTTATTGAAATGACGGTTTTTCATCTTCGAAATACGTACATATGTAAAAAATAAATCAAATCAAATCAAACTAAGGAAGCTTGATTTTTACTTCAAAAGCGAAACTGAAGAAGCATACTAAATTCGATTTTAATACTCTTTCAATATTTTTGAAACCAAATCTTACTTTTCATTATTCATACCAAAAATCATGCAAATTATGGATTTCATTTAAAAATCCAGGCTAGTAATTTTACGTAAAAATGAACGCAAAATAATGAATTGCTTCAATGAATGCTCCACAGTGAAATTTAGAATATACACTCCACAAACAATCTTTGTATTTGTTTTTATTCAAAAATCAATAAAAATTACAAATCCCTAATAACCCCAATCGTCCATTGCAATTACATTTAACATTTTTTACATGTTTATTATCTTTCAAACAGATCCAAATATTTCTTTAAATATGTCACACACAAAAAATCCCAATCAAGTATATGTTATTGTATATTTTTTCAATCCAACTCTTTCCTCCAGAACTTCAGCGGCTGCGGCAACATTGAATTACAAAAAGCCCACAAATTATTTTCTGCATTCTAAGTACTGGTTGGATTGAATTAATCTGAGTTGTTATATCTACTAATGTTTATACAGTAGAATAAATACTGGAAAAATATTTTTCCATTCAGGGAACCTTTTGTAAGTTCATAATGATTTAATTTTTGGATTAAAAAACAATCTCCTTTTTGATCATAATTAATTGTCAGTACGTATGTATTTTGAAGGCAATGTTGAAGTACATACCTTCAGTATATATGTATATATATATATATATATATATATATATATATATATATATATATATATATATATATATATGCATATATATATATATGTATATGTGTTTATATGTATATGTATAGATATATATATATATATATATATATATGTATATATATATATATATATATATATATATATATATATATATATATATATGTTTATATGTTCTTCAGTGCAGTGTTGAAGTTTATTGAAATGACGGTTTTTTATCTTCGAAATACGTACATATGTAAAAAATAAATCAAATCAAATCAAACTAAGGAAGCTTGATTTTTACTTCCAAAGTGAAACTAAAGAAGCCTACTAAATTCGATTTTAATACTCTTTCAATATTATTGAAGCCAAATCTTACTTTTCATTATTCATACCAAAAATCATGCAAATTATGGATTTCATTTAAAAATCCAGGCTAGTAATTTTACGTGAAAATGAACGCAAAATAATGAATTGCTTCAATGAATGCTCCACAGTGAAATTTAGAATATACACTCCACAAACAATCTTTGTATTTGTTTCTATTCAAAAATCAATAAAAATTACAAAGCCCTAATAACCCCAATCGTCCATTGCAATTACATTTAACATTTTTTACATGTTTATTATCTTTCAAACAGATCCAAATATTTCTTTAAATATGTCACACACAAAAAATCCCAATCAAGTATATGTTATTGTATATTTTTTCAATCCAACTCTATCCTCCAGAACTTCAGCGGCTGCGGCAACATTGAATTACAAAAAGCCCACAAATTATTTTCTGCATTCTAAGTACTGGTTGGATTGAATTAATCTGAGTTGTTATATCTACTAATATTTATACAGTAGAATAAATACTGAAAAAATATTTTTCCATTCATGGAACCTTTTGTAAATTCATAATGATTTAATTTTTGGATTAAAAAACAATCTCCTTTTTGATCATAATTAATTGTCAGTACGTATGTATTTTGAAGGCAATGTTGAAGTACATACCTTCAGTACTGAATTTTAATAAATTGAAAACACCACATTTCAGTTAATTGAAGAGGCGGTATGTTACCATCGACACACGGACATACATACTGAAAATCAATTAATAAAAATTAAAACATGGAAGAATGATTTTTACGTCAGAAATAAATCAAAGAAGCTTATAATATATACAATATTATCGAATTTAATTCTTTCTCATTATCTTTACAAAAACTTATGTGAATTAACAATTTAATTAAAAATCGACACTAGGGATACTACGAAAAAATGAACGAATAATTTCTCCATTTACAATTCCACGGTAATTGCTTCAATGAAATTTATAAACACTCGACAAACTATTTAAGTATTTATTGTTCTTAAAAAACTAATTACCTAATCGTTTTAGACAATTATATTTAAATACTGCTTATAGTCTTTCAAACAAATCAAAATAATCCTTTAAATATTTAACACAAGAAAATTATGTGCGATCAATTCATTTATTCATTAAACATGACCCACATAAATGAACGGGCGCTCAAATCGAAAGCATTTCAATTTTTCTGCTACGCAATCGATAGGCAAATAAATATCCATTCATTTCCAATTGCAAAGAGTGAAACAATCTTCACACACTGCACATTGTGGCCGTGCCGCTAGCGCCAGCCACAAAGCGAACACACACCGTTCCATACATTATTCATTCGATCGCATTTATACAGAGATGTTGATCAATATATCCACCACACATCTCAATGTACATATTGTATACGTTCAGTTGCTTTTCTAATCAGCTTGAAAAGTTTGTCGAGGATGAAATTTTCCTATCTAAGACACTAACCAGCGACAGCTGCGCCGCCAAAAGCATGGGTTTATGGGGATTGTTAATAAGCTAATGCGCGATCCTCATGAGAAAGAAAGAATAATACTTTATTAGTAAACACAAATATAACTTTATTACTAAAACTAATGAACAGAGTTACAAGTATAGAAACGAGTGTAGCCAAGGACTACATGTTGGCGCGCGCGATGTTGACTCGTCGGAGGTTGCGAACGAAGTGAGCGTCTCGTGAGCATGGTGGTCGCCATCACCGGTGTGTATCTAAGTGTGATGGCCTGAGGAGAATTAGTGCACACGTCGAAACCACCTTCTTCTAACATTTTTCTTCTCTAATAATTTTTCAGAAAAATTATTATTCAAAATATGCAACTCAATTATATGTAGCTGCAAACAATTCCATAAAAAGTAATTTAAAAAGCTATCGGAGCCATCCGAAAGAGTGATCGATATCCGCGCGACGTTAGATAAAGCTTCAAATGTAGAGCAAATTTGTCGTATAGATTTACATTAAATTGATGTGAAAAGGGTGAAATGATCCAATTAAAAAGTTTAGCTAATACAAATACTTACAAGAGAAATTTACCTTGAATATAACTTGCAGATACAAAAACATATTGAGTTTGCATAAGTAGAAAAATTAAAAATCAACTCCCTCACCTCTGAGCATGGTGGTCGCCATCACCGGTGTGTATCTAAGTGTGATGGCCTGAGGAGAATTAGTGCACACGTCGAAACCACCTTTTTCTAACATTTTTCTTCTCTAATAATTTTTCAGAAAAATTATTATTCAAAATATGCAACTCATATATATGTAGCTGCAAACAATTCCATTATTCTAAGTTTTCACGAGATATTTTGGAATATATTCCACAATCAAATCTTCTTTGAGAACCTAGTTACAAGCACAAAAATTGTTGATTATAATGGATGGCATCCTGCGATGCGTTTTAGAACATTCTACCATTGTGACACAAAAGCATAAAAATGTATTCTAAATAAGTAAACAATCAACTAATAAAAGGGAAAAACAAAACTAAAATTGGTACACAGACCGGGTATCGAACCCACACCCCCTGGTTGAACCGATCGCGCACTATGAAAGACTTATTTATGGCAAATTTTTAACAACCCACAATCAGAAAAAATAAAGCACCTTAACGATTTTGGCTACCTTCGAACTCGCTTTCCACAATCAAGATGCCTAAATGAAAAGCGTCTAAATGTGGGGAAAATTCATGGTGTCTAATGTTTCATAGGCTTCACCGTTAGAAAGTTTTGAATAAATGCAATGTACTGAAATGGGTCATTACATCTTTAAATTTGAAGTGAGAAAGTGTTCAACTGTGAATTCATTAAAGGAAAGGCTTAATTATCAAATTTTAATTGTATTTTATTTTGAAATTTTTATGTAGATTTTTTATATAGAAATTCATATATAGAATCACCTTCACGGCTATACGTTTGATTTTTCCTTGAGTTATTTTGGAATATCTCAGGACAAGAGAACCAATGTCTAGTTAAAGCGTATAGGCATTTCGCACTCAAACTTTTTGAAAAAAATCCCAATTTCTGGGTGAGGATCATTTTTAAAGCCCTGCACTAGAAAATATGGCCATAGAAAGGTATTGAAGCAAAATGCATTGCTAGCACCTGTCATTCGTAGCGTTTTCTCAAATAGTGAGTATGTTATGGATCCTTAGTGTAGTTTTGAGTTGGAAATTGCAAAAAACAATATTTTGAGAAGCCTCATCCCATTCATTTTAGAGAAAAGCCCAAACAAAGCTTCATTCATCCAACTTTAGCCGATTTAAATTTAAATAACCTGTCATCTCAGTTGTTTCCTCCACTTGAAGTGCGAAAATATCCGAAGGATGAAAGCCATCTTCGGAATGTTAACCTTCATTCAAGACCTAGCATACTAAACGTACACCCATCTCAGTTTCCATCCCCAGACCACCGCCTAACAAAAAGCACTGAGGAAAAACAATCAATTCCAAAAGCATGTTTTGTTTCTCTAAAGTATTACCGAATAAGGAAAAATAAATCCGATGTTGAAAAACAAGCAAGAAATTTGTTGAAGGATATAAGCCAAGAGGCTCAGCTTTTAATACGTTCCCAGCTTTCCCACAAGCCTAATGCCCCTATGGATCAATGCGCAAATTTTTTACTTGAAATACTACTATAGGCCCCCTTCCCTTTACAGGGAATTTCTAAACATGGAATTCAGTGTTCCTTCAGTCAGGACTATTCTGCACTGGTATTCGAATCTTCGCTTAAAAACTAGTTTTGTTGATTCTATAAAAGACCTGCTTGAGAAAAAAGCAAAGGAATGTCTAGTTTAGATGGGCAGTATGTTTTACTTTTTGACGAGATATCAATAAGAACGGAACTGGAATATAATTGCGCAGAAGACATTATTTATGATTTTTATGATTTGGGCGGCTTAGTAACGTAGCATAAAACACTCTGCTTCTAATTTTGAAGCAAGGAATTGGGTACATTGTTGGCTCCCAAAATGGAAATTCACTGGTTTTTATTATAATAACAACCATAAATTATATTCTCAGTGTCGGCTTCGATGTATTAGGAACGGTTTGTGATCAGACCGTAGTAAATCGACGATTCTTATACTTACCTAGGTTCTCTACTGAAATTCATACTTTGCGAGAGAAGGTAGAGGAACAAACAACTGTTTTGACATGTTTCAATATCTTAAA